>JAVHKY010000007.1:717500-1282500 GCA_035079385.1 Aspidiotus rigidus | reverse complement strand
CTCGACGTTTTAGAGGTCATAGATCATCCCTACGTCATTAAAATATATATATATTCTCCTCCGAGACTACTGGATGGATTTTCTTGAAGCTTAGTCAAGTTGTAGTGTTATATCTGAAGTTGTGCACCTGAATTTTTTTTGACGATCGGATCAGTAGTTCTCCAGATATACCCAATTTAAAAAAAAATTCCCCACTCCTATAACTCTGATATGGTTTGTTCAATTTTTTTCAAATGTTGATATATTGTAATTTACACGTCTAAAAATGTAATTGTGAACTTTTGGTGTTGATACGATGTCTGGTTCGTGAGAAATCTCAAATTGAAACGTGAACTAATTTGATGAAATTTGCAAATATTCGAGCTACTACTATTTTGTAGTACTAAACTTCAGGTAGTTGCTTTCGTCATCAAAAGCGAAGGGTAACCTTTGGTTACGTAGATTGTCAGTGTAGTTGTAGCTAGTTTTATTCATTTTTTGGGTTACCTGTTCACACACATAAGGATACGCTCTTTATGAATGAATTTTAAAGATGTGTTCGTTCGTGTTGAGTCAGTGATGAATGAATGTTGTGTTAGTATAGTATTAGTGCAACAATCCTTTGCGTATAATTTTGTCATTTTTTTGAGTGATGAAATGGTTTTATATGTGTGAAAGATTTGCTCGTTTGTGTTGAGTTTCTCATGAATGAATGTTATGTGTGAGTCTACAACAACCAACATTAAAAGATGCTTGAGAATCGGAGATGATCAAGAATGAATTAGAGTGGCAAGAGATGTTGAGGATGTGTGTATCTTATTGAGAAAACGATTCATTGAATAAATTGGAGTACTAGAGTTAAAGTTTAAGCAAAAAACTTGATTGTAGATACAGGTGAAAAGTCGTGTATTGCTTACGCGGCTGCGTAAGCATTTTTGATCTACGTGCGCCGTAAGGGCCGTACTTGAAAATTTCTAAATCACCCACAAGGTATACATTTGCACGCGCGCGTTCCATCTCGACGGGGAGCGTTGTACTCACGAATTTTCAAATTAGAGGTACGACGTGAGACAAAAGATATGAAACATGTCAAAACTTTGAACTTTAGTCTTCATTATACTAAGCTTAATAGCTTGCACGCACATGCACACACGGGCTGTACTCGCAATGCCCAATCGCCCAGCCGCAAATTCCGGAATCAGGAGTAGGGTTGAGCGCTCGGAGATTTTGAGATTAGGGTAGGGGTAGAGAAAAGACATGAAACATGTTAAAAAAAACTTGAAATAACTTGAATAATATGCTATTGAAACCTTTTCAGTAGACCTAGATTCGATAACTGCGCGGTCTTACAAACCTGTACTGCAGAAAAGAGGCAACACAGTGGACGATATGAGGAAAAGCGGCGTCGATAATCTTCCATCTTGGTAATCTTTGTATAGCTTTATAAACGGGATTCAACGTGTTAACGGTAAGATTCTGCACAAGTACCTTTTCAAATACCTTGAAAAGAAATAATTTATTTCGAAAGAAAATAAATAAAATGTAGGTGCTATAAAGTGCGACTGTTTCAATCAACTGACAGATCATTACTTACTTTACACGCTTCTTTCATATCCTACAAAAAGATGAATAAAAAAAAAAAAAAAAAAAAATAGAAAAAAATTATACATCGATACAAACACACAGAATAATAAAATACAAACTTCATATTATTTATAAACAAGAATACAATTGGTGGATAAAACTTCCAATTTTAGTAAAATTCGAGAATAATTCATCTGCTACTATCAGCTGTTATTTCCATTTATCCTAACACCCAATTCATCTTCCGATCATTGTCCTTTTATTGCGCCCGCGACTCGCTACTCGTATTCCTATTTTCCTAAATACAATAGTTTACAAATATTTCAGTACATAGTTTACTAATGAAGACTTTACCACAAGAGCAATTGGGTGGCTGCTTTTTGTTTTTTCCACGGTTTCAACTGTAGTCTCCAGTGGCTTAGTAATAACAAAATTTCAGGGAAGTTAAAGTAAAGGATTTAAATTAGAAAAAACAAGAAAAAAATGAAAATACTTATTATATTCTTCTTGTTCACATAGAATGGAGAAAATTTACGTTAGCAAACAAACTTTAAATTTAACGGTGAATATATTTGAAAATTGAAATATTGTTAGAGTCTCGGAAAGTTTCGTCATTGTTTCTTCTCCTATAACTATACGCCACTCCATGGTAGCCCGCTTACCCTTCTGTGATCATTTCCGAGATAGGTAAGTTACCTAATTTATTCTTTTCAAAGTCCACCAAGAATTATGAAAACTTATACTTTCACCACATTTTTTTTGAATGTTAGGTTGAGATTCTTTTCTTAGGTATGATAAAGAACTCGATCAGAATATTGAAAACTCGCTCAAGTCCGACGGTAAGAGGAGTAGGTAAAACTTTGAATGAACAACTTTATACTGGGTTTAGATGATAATTCCGATCTATTTTCAGGTCTACTTGAAAGTTATTTGAGAATTCGGACAAAAGAAGGCGCGCGTTCGGTATCAAAAGCCGCAAACTTTTCAAACCTGCCAACTGCAGAAGCATAAACGGAAATTGAAAATGTTTAAAGATGCATACCTACAATGACCAACTCGATGTGGTCGATGCCGGTAGTACTTGTTCTTCCGAACTAATGATCTTGTGTGTTTTTTCTTGTGAAACTTCGAGCAGTCTTTTCTGTTTTTATGTACCAATTTAGTCGGAAGAACATGTAGAAGTTATGAGCCGGATCTATACATAACTCTATTATTATACTCGTAGCCTCGATTGACATTAAAGCTATACCCGAAAGGGTCGATTCGGGTGTTCGAGGAAACAAAATTAAATGCGTACACCCACTCCATCATGGATGACAGGCGGCGTTGCATATGCGACACGAGCGAAAATATAGCCTCGATTGTAGATAATGTATAATACTAGTGTACTGAATTTAGAAGGTGCGAGGAACGTGAACGGAGCAAACATAAACCACTGTACTGATGTTGGTCTTGATATTCATCGTGCTATATTAATTCAGTCTGAGGTGATAAATTTAAGCAGCTAAAGGTCAAAAAAGCGCTAGTAGCCGTTTCTTGAACGAGTATTGAGCCAGCCGTTGAATCATCAATTCAGCCAAGCCAGTCAGTCAATTGTGCAACAGCTACTTCCAATATTTTCCATTCCTCCCTCACCCCCCCCCCTCCTTCCCTAACAACAGAAGCAAATTACTGAGAAACCAATAAAATAACAACAAAAACTGACGAAAAGTTTACGCCAATAGTGTCAAAGACTTGGAAGCGAATAGCCAGTCGAAAGCAAATTATGATCAACTCATCACCCCCCCCCCCGATTTTAGTACATCGCTCACCCCGGTGATGGTGATTACGTTATCGTAATATTGCCAATTTATTAATATTATTAAGTTATAAGACAACAGCACCGCGTAAAGTAAACTCTAAAAAAATTCTACTTCTGAATTTCAGTTTCGAGAAGATTGCTCCGGATGAAATAGGTTTATCGAATCACAACTATATCAAGCATGAAGCGCGTAGAACAAAGAAGCAGAGGAGGTACACCTATTCTCTGTTCGTGCTAGGGTATACGACATAGAAATTAGAACAGGGTGCTGAGAGGTTGCTGGCAAAGTTATTATTCTAAGGCTAAAAAATAATCAAAATTTCAAAATGGAGTGGATACTTACATTGTGAATGTGCGCGTTTTGACAGAACTGCGGATATAACAAAATCAAATAAACAGTCATGTAGGTACTTGGTAAAATATTACGTATAATATTACATTCGAGATTCCTTAGGAATAAGTTGATATAAGTAGGCCTAGATAGATTTTGATCACAAAAAGAAAATAAGTACACTCACTATGCAAGAAGCTTCGTGGTGTTTTCCAAATTTCGGTCTAATAAACGGACTGAAAAATAGGAAGATAAAGGAAAAAAATTCAATTTAAGTCGCAATATTTCCAATAGCTGTATAGGTATACATTATCAATAGGCTACCTACCCGGTTTGTTTCCACAAGAACTCTTGTACGATGACAGGAAGCGAGTGGCCAACATTAGCATAATGCCCTTCGTTGAGACTGATCGAAGAGCTTCTACGCTCCATCAAGCGAATGCGCGATATACTTTTGTCGAATAAGCATTCGTTAATGCATTAGCATTTTTTGAAGAACGATGTCGATCGAGGTTTATCAGATCGTCCGAAAGAAGCTAACAGGGTAAAGTTTCAATGTACACGAGAATACAATTAGGTAGGTACCCATCTTCTTTTATCTTATAAAGCACGAGTAAGTCTCAGTAGTGTCGATAAGAATCACAACTATTTATGCTAGATATCACTTCGTGAAAATAATTCTCTATAGTACCTATAGGATACGTACCATTTTCCATGTTTCAAGATGAAAGAGAGAAGGGAAAAACCTGATGGGAAATAGAAACTTGACGAGAAAGAAAGTGCGAGAAAAGAATAAAAGAACTGAAAGATAAAGACGAAGACGAAGAACAAGAAGAAGAAGAAGAAGAAGAAGGAGAAGAGAAAAAAAAAAGTTCAAAAAGAAGAAGACAAAAATCTGTACTTGTACGCGAGATTGTTTTCCATTATCACCAGCGAAAATTGTAAGTTTTCGAACGAGCCAGCAGGAATTCGATCGGCGCGCGTTTTATCCACGCGAAAAGTGTGTCAGATGTTGGTACTTAATTGGAAAACGGGGTTAAGGGATGCTGCGAGTTATGGACCGAGAACGGACGAACATCACCGACCGACGGTACGCACACAACTACTATGGTATCCATACGAACCTACTACCGCGCGTGTCATTTTTCATCTCGTAAGGGTCGCGCCGCGCCGTGCCGCGCCGACAGGCAACCACAGTATCACTTCGTAAAAAATATGCGGACATATAATATTGTATATGAACGTCATTCAAGATTTTTTTCACACTGTCTATCTGTATCTGTCTCTCTGTCTCTGTCTCTCGCTCTCTAGAATCGTCGAGATGGAAAAGTAATTTTCATTAATCAAACAAAATTGTTGAGGATTAGACAAGTACAACAAACATTCGAGTACAAAACTATACGAAACTATGAACCATACCTATCTTACCATCACGAAAATTCTCAACAATAGAATGCGCATGAAGAACTGAGATTTTGTAAGTCAACTTACGTCGGTTATAAAATTTGTAGTACAGTATAGGCGAAATAGATATCAAAATTAGCCAAAAAAGAGACAAGCAGGAGTTCGTCGGAATGTGTCAGGATTGGTGTCAGAAACAACCGGAAAAAAAAAAAAAAACACCTTCAAAGTAGATGGGAAAATTTTCTGTGGCACGTTTCAGCCCCCCAAATTTCGTTTTTTGTCAATATCTCGAAAAATACGTAACGTACGAAAAACTTTCAAGTTACAAAAATTATTCCTCGTTGAATTTCTCATAAGATTAACTATTCACAAGCCAACTTTAGGCTAAACCTTAGCCTAAAATCTGTGCCGAATGAGCGCCATTTTCGAAAATTCATTGTAAATCACCATATTTTTTTCGATAACTCGAAATTCTTCCTTGTAAAATTTTATATAACATGAACCATATGCACATTAGCCTAGGCTAAAAATTCAGCCTATACATGCGCCTTGACTTGAAGTAGGTCTACAAATATTTTCAAACACAAACACCACGAACACGTATGATACATTCTAACACGACAGATTATAAAACTTCTTCTTTTTTGATGTCATAAGTGAAAAAAAACAACTCGGAACGAAGGAAAACGTTATGAGCGATTGGATGCTCTCAATGCCAGCCTCATGTACGGTTTGCGATCAAGAGTGGAGAAGTATGCCAACAAAGAGAGCGCCAGCTCATATCCGCACATCGACTGGTGCACAGCAAGACATGCCAGAGATGAACGAGATTGTGGTATCTTATATGAATGGCTTTCTCAGCACAATCCATTCGCCGACATTCAAGATAAGGAGTTAGTTTTTCTCTCAAATGGTATTGTCGCTGGAGCACATGTAAATTGTTATAAGGCGTGCGAGGTAGGTACCCTTACGCTGTTGAAGGTAAGCATAGCGCCAAAGTTAAGCAAGTATCTATGATAAATACGTTGAATTACGGACGAAACTCTGCCATTGTATTTGATGGGTACGGAGAAAATGTAAAGGGAAGCACAAAAGTTGCGAAACAAGAGCGCCGATACAGCCGCATCAATCGAAGTGAGGTTATTGTCGACTCAAAGACCCTCGTTACAATCGAAAGGTCAGTTTATGACCAGCAATCGAAACAAGGAACAACCAATCAATCTTCTCAAACAAAAAATTTGAAGAAAGAAAACACATTGTTGACCAAGCTGAAGATAACACGGATCTTCTGATAGTGCAGAGTGCCACTCAATATATCGCTCTTCATACCACCACCCCCCCCCCCCCTGCTCTAAAGATATCTGCCATAAATTCTGCTATGCGTCGTCTTCTCGCTCTCCCCTCATCATCAGCTGAATTTCGAACTGAAGTTCAGACAATCTAAAAAATCGCGCGGGTAAACGGTTTCAACATATCGACACCTGCAACCTCATGATTAAACGGAAAAGACTACGTAACCTTCTGACTCGGACTTGCGCTCCTATCGCCGATCGTCCTCCCCCCCCCCCAAAAAAAAAAAATGAGAAAACCCGTTGGATTCGTCTCCCATATCTTGGCCGTCCTTCGCTATATTCAAGTAACAAACTTCGCCGGTTTGGTTCTATAAAGTTAGGTTCTTTCCTGTAACCACCCTAAAAAAATGATCTTCCTAAAGGATCCGACCTTTTCATTTGAAAAATCCGGGATCTACAAACTTTCATGCGGCGAGTGTAGTAGCTTTTACGTCGGGCAAACCGGCCGAAAACTTCAGATTCGTTTAAACGAACACTTCTCATCTCTACAGAAAGAAGACCCCAGCGAATCTGCATTTGCTCTTCACTGTGTAATGGAAAACCACGACGCCTCAAAATCTACGGCAAAACTTTTACACGTGGGTAATAAAAGGCGCATCATGAATTGACTGGAGGAGGCCGAGACCATCGCTTCAGCAATCTCTGACGGCGACAAACTAAGTACTCAACGATTTGCATGCTACCTTTCTCAACTTGTTCATCCATTTCTTCCACAATATTCACCGTAACTTTCATGCTGTTACGGGCTCCGCTCCTTTTTCTTCTTTCGATTCACTTCTCGCCGTCTTCAGTTTAAATTTACACCTGATGGTGATCGGTACATCCGATCGAAAGCGGTCGTACGAGTAAATATATATTTATTTTCACGTGTCCAACAACTATTCTAACTTTAATTAGGTACAACTTTGATTTTAACCAATTTTCACCAATTTTATTTTTAATTTAATTCTCATTTTATGTCCCCTTTTGACGTCCGATTTTTTTTTTTTTTTCACCAACCTTCTTTATTTTTTATTTTATTTTCATTCGTTCCTTCCTCTTATTTTATTTTTTATTCTTTGGCCTTTTGTTGGGTTTTCGTTCTCCCGTTCGTCGGTTTCGCGGTTTTAATAATTATACATAATTTATTTTATTTTTATACTTTATTTTCTTTCCTGTCCGGGCTCTGGGAATTCTTAATTTTGTTACGTGTCCGTACTCAAATTAAATAGGTACTGATGGCTCGTAATTACGAGGATTTAATTGACTTTTTAGATAACATACTCGTACTTACGTAAATAATACAAGTTAAGTAGATCGCAGCTAATGTCGCTTTGATTTTCTCGCTACACAGAAGTCGAGACACGAGGAGGGCTGCGAGATAGAAATATTTTTTGTAGGAATAATTGAGGCGTAGATGAGTTTTGGTAGATGAACTTAAAATATTCTGTAGAGGAGGAAGACGAGGATTTTTTCCGTCTAATTAATTGACGGACGTTTACTTTTAATTCATCCTTCTTTGAGATTTGTTCTACGATGCATGTTTTCTCTTCCTTTGCCTCCGGACCGTGAGGGGAAGGTGCAACATTCTGGTGACAGCTCATTGAACGGCAGATCATTTTTGAGAAGGAGGTTGTAATGGGCGATAATGAATGAATATATGTACTAGAGTAATGAGGTTTCCAATATACAAACAAAAACAAAACAAAACAAAAAAACGACGACAATGACGGTTTTCTTGACGAAGTTAAACGAGGAACGCAGGGAACCTGTTTTATGAGTCAAATTTAGAATTGAGAATTCAAGCAAGCCTAGACCTAGTATAAAGTTAGTATGAAGGAGGCGTAGACCTACCATAAACCTAGTATAAAATAGGACGTCATCAGTGACCTGGACCTATTTTAAGGACTTCGAAATACATAATACATATTATACATATATGTACCTATGTAAGAATCGCAGATTACGTTTCTTCAAATACCCATAACGACGACTTTACCGGTGCACCCTCTAGAGCCTGTTCTGTCTTGTTGTGGGAAAGTCGGGTAGGCCTATACCTACTCTATCAGTTACGAATATTATCTTATCGTAAATGTAAGGATAATCTTGATGTGTCATTTCATGAATCATCTGTGATACGGTCATTGATAGACGGTACCTGTCATGATTTGCGAAGATATTAATTACCTATTTGTTAAATTGATTTCTCTGTTCGTACGAGTCGTAGGTACGCACGTTGAATTACGTGTAGGTATTATCTGTACACGTGTATAATTTAATGTTTCATTACAATATCTTTCTGCGTATTCCACCAAATCCTTGGTATGCACATTTGTTTTCTATTTCTGTAATTACATAATATTTACTACAATCGTCAACAGTCATTTTCGGTTTGTTTTAATAATTGAAGATCGAAACTTACATGTATACCTACGTCGAGAGCCGAAATTTTTGTAAGTCTCTCTCCCAATATCATATTACTTATAGCTCGAGAGTCGCTATTTTTCTATAAGTTCTTCGCCGGACTGCGTACGGCGCGGCGCACACGCCGAAATTTTCAAAAGTTACGATATTGTTCAAACTCATTAGCGTACTCAGAAGACTTATTTGATTTAGTGAGGCGTTTGTACATAGGTAATGTCGGTAGGTACCGGTAGTCTTTAAAACAGGAATATTTGTAAACATCGATTTAGCATCAATCAGCAAGATTCTACAACTTGGAGAAAATCGAAGATTATGTAGATTCTCCGTCTACGTACTTAATTGAGCTCTGGATAGGTGCAATGAGGGGAGGGCAGGGAATTGGGTATCAGCTGAGATTTATAAATAAAACAAAGTACTTTTTTGGCACTACCGTCTAATGAAATTTATTGGTTACAAACATGCTGAGTGAGGCTCTGGATGTAGCAAACAACCAGGCTGAATGAATTACCTCTATTCATTTGATAATACCTATGTGATGCGCTCTGCGAAAAGGGACACAAAGTCGGCATGATAAAAGCTCCCCACGTGTAAAACTGCATTTCATGTGAGGTTCATTTTCTGCGACGAAAGTTGTTTATAATGTTTGATTGAAAGATCATAGAAGTTAATGATGACATTCACAAGCGTGCTCCTCTCATTTTCTGGTGTAAGACGGGCCTAATTCGGCGGCCAATTTTACACGAGGAGCTTTTACCATGTCGACTTGTGGTACCTTTTTGCAGAGCGCGTCACATATGTATTATTTAGGAGGTCTAGGTAAGTATTATTTTATTTACGTGATTTGAGAAAGTAAACTGTGGTTTTCAAAGATCGCGTTGTTAAAAATGATATTTTTAATGGAAAAATGCACGCAGAATGGTTATAGTTTGTGCAGACCATTTCTCATTACAACATACAGTGATTTTGTTCAATTTGGACCAGAAGCAGAACTGCATACCGCAATTAATAAAACTTTGTAATTGTGGACAAAATTTTTTCCGGGTTAAAGTTCCCATATATTATAAGGATGATTTTTGACATAGCTGTCGCAAAAATACGAATATTTCAAAAATAAAACGTAAATCAATATTGGGTGGTCTTGAAATGTGAAGTACCTAAAAAAAATTGATTAGGCTACATGAAACGAGATCGATCATTATCAACTTGACATTAATTCTTTAAATATTTGCGCTTTTACGAACGTTCCATCATCTTTCCGGGAATTAACAGATACGGGAATAAAGCAGCTTGCAGCAGGCTGGAAGAGGTTTAGCGCCCCAATCTTTTGTAAAAAGTTGAATTTGGTTACATTGACGAACATCCAAATCAACAGACATTTTCTTTGTGGTACCGGTACGGACTTTGAATGGGAAAATGGCTATTTGCAGTAAAATCCGAAGTACCTAGATACATTTTTGCGCGTGCCAAAGTTCAAACCGCTGTGTAAATAAATATACGCTCACATTGTCGCAGTCGCTGAAAAGCGCCACCTACGCCACAGAAATTTGTTCGATAAAAACGTAGGTACTTACGATGCATGCGTGTTGAAAAAATTATTACAGCTTTAATCACCTCTATTTATTAATTAATTAATAACACGATACAACGTTCCAATACTGCTGAGTATCATCCACGGGCACTTAGGTACTAAAGTCAGTACACAGTAACCATATTACGTAGAGGAAGGTCAGTCGAAAACAAGACATTACATGTTTAATTACTAGCACCATAAATCATAGATTTAATTTATAAACGTTACAGAAACCATAAGTATCAGTTTTGAAATTTATACTGTTCTTACTTAGTATTCTTTAAAATTCTGATGACTTCAATAATTCTCCTTTTCTTAGTCTTATTTTCTTTATACTTAAAATACAATCATATCAACATTATTAAAATCAAATTTGTACCCTCCTTCCTTTATTCTTTACGTCGTTACAATGTCGAGAGACCCGCCTCTTCTTCAGGAAGTGCGAGATATCTCCCCCACATAGACGCCGCGCCTCGCCGGGACAGACCAAGCGAATAGACTTTGGCCTACACCGAGGCTATTCGATTAGCGGCCCGCGGAGTCACCGAGACTGGCCCGCGACATAGGTAAGTCGACGAATAATAAGATTACGTGACGAAAAAAGAGCTGAGTAGAACACGCGTATAAGAAATACGAAATAGTCAGCAGTAAAGTGAATCAATTTTAACCTGTCAATTTAAGAATGAACATGAATACATCTGAAGTATAAAATTCATAAAGTTGATAGGTATTACAAAGGGGGGTTTTTATATTTTAAAGTAATCATTTTGGTCATTTATTTTCCTCTTTTTTCTTGCGGTCCGCCACCTGACCAACCAGGAAAAGTGGCCCGTAATGAAAACTAATTGAATAACCCAGGCCTACACCTTGTTGCCGGCCCAAAAACGGCGCGTGGATATTTTTTGGTAGCTTGTATGAACAGCAATGTAAACCTCATGCTTATTTAGCTATTCTCGAGCTTCAAACTTTGTGTATTTCTTTCAATACTGACATGAAATCGTTACAACCAAATGCCTATTGCATCACGTAATCCCCTCACGCCGATACTTTAGTGTATTACCCCATCGTCAGTTGTATCGCTATACTGAGGAAAAAGGGGCCGATAACTATTACTTTCTGATCGTTGATTTGGATCTAAGTCAATTAAACTTTGTAGAGCTGGGATATCATCATAATTTCTAATCATGGAACAACAGCAGGGTTTAGATTGAAGAACAACGATTGCAAAACTTGAAGAATAAGTAAGAAACGACCAACAAGTTGCACCGTCGCTTGCGCCCAAGCGTGGTTAGGAATTGACGTAATAATGCACCGCAATAAAACTATTGCAACCGGTTTGTGACTCGTAGAACGAGTACACATCTGAAAATTTTCTTTACATTTTGAAGTAAAACACTTGCAGCCTGTAACCATTTTATTATAATCGCTAGAGACCGAATTATTCTTTGGCATATAAGAACGGGAAATTTGATATCAAAATGTAAATTTTTGAAAGGTAGGCACAATACTTACGTGCGGGGGTAATATTAAAGCATAGGATTGTTGGTAAACGAAAAACTCGAGCGGAAAATTTGATCACCTCGTCGAGATCCAAACCCGAGACCTATCGCTGCGCTTGCTCCCTCTAAAAATACACTCGGTGAGTGTTCGTCGTCGTTGCGTTGGTACTTGGAAAAATTCGCAAAAGATTTGGTCGCCCTCGTTGCTCAGCGGTTAGAGCAGTCGCCTGGCAAGCGAAAGGTTTTGGCTTCGGGTCCCAACATGGTGATCAAATTTTTCGCTCGAGTTTTTCATTTACCAACAACCTCCTCCTGTAAATTTTTGATATTATTAATTGGCAAAAATAGGAAAATTTGAAATCATACTTACAAACAAAAAAAATGTTGAAAAACCAAAGAAATAAGAAATATTATACTTCAATACCTATTAAGTTGTATAAAATTAACTAGTGACTCATGATCACTTGTTGATGACTCACATTAATTCACCATTATATACTCCGTTCACGTTAAGAAAGGATAGAAAGTAGTACCTTGAGAACGGAACGCTCCAGGTAATTTCAATCTATCGGTCCGTTCTCGAGGTACTACAGTACTTTCTATTCTTTCTCAACGTGAACAGAGTATAGACTGAATTTCTGATGACGTCATTGAAAAAGAAAAAAAAGTCATCTCCTATCAAGATTAAATACAATATACTCGTAGTAAGCGGCTGCAGTTGCCGAGTAAGCTGAATACATAGTTTGAAATATTCGCAGAACTGAAAACTCGAGTATGTAGTTATAAAATAAAAAAAGTATTTCATTTCGTCAATTTAAAGCGAAATTTTCTATCTAAAGTGTACTTTACTTTAGTAACATAACCGTTAAAAAACTCACGAGCACTCAGGCAAGTCTTACCAGTTCGTTTCCCCGGTAAGAGAATTGTACTCACATTAATCCAATAGCCATCTTTACATTGTACTCTAATTACTGATCTGCTAGGACTGAATTCGACAAGTCCTGGAAAGATAGGATTCGTTGAGCCCAAACGAGAGATTTCAACTCTGTTTACAGGGTTGAAGACGGTTGTACTATCCAACTTGATGTGTAGTAATTTCACCGGCTGATCAAACCAGGACGTGGTCAAGTGATGAACATGATTTATCGCTCGGTACAGATTATAAACTTCTTCTGCCGTTTTCTTGTCCCAATCAACTTCTGCATCTTTTTTAGTAACTTTTTTTGCTGTCAATAAGAAAAATTAAAATGAAAGTATAACAGTAAAGGGTCTTTCAAATTATACCGAATCTTTCAAGAAGTTAAATTGACAAAATGTCTGAGAGAGAGAGAGAGAGAGAGAGAGAGAGAGAAAAAAAAAAAAAAAATAATTGTAGAAGCTTCATTAATTGAGAAAGTGAAGAGCTATGATCATTTGTATACCTATGCGATTGTGTGTGTGTGTGTGTGTTTTTTTCTCCTATTGTGCTGGTAATTCAGTTTATTTTGTTAATCGTATATGTAAAACCCGTCGAATGATATCATCTCTGTACTTAAATACTCTTCCGCATTTGTATGAACGAACTCGACTCGTTTAGTTTTTTCAATTCGTTAATGAAACTAGTTAAGAGCGCATCCAATCTCTTATACGCGTGCGAGAACTTAATAGTTGATCATTCTTATAATATTTTGGGGAATATATAATCTCTCGTTATGAAGAATAGAATGCCAGCTAACAGAAGTATAGATTTTCACGTAAAATATTAAACACCTATAATGGGTGACGTTAACTTGTGAACGTGATAACATTTTTTTAACAAAGCTACAAAAAAAAAAAACTTGGAAAAATTTCGACTCTCGAGCCATGTATGATAGGAGAGGGACTTAGAAAAGGTTCCCTGCGTTTTTCGTTTAACTTCGTTAAGGAAGCCGTCATTTTTCCAGGTCCCTCTCCTATCATAAATATATAGCTCAAGAGTCGAAGTTTACGCCGCGTGCCGTACGGCGAGAAACTTAGAAAAATTTTGACTCCTATATCAACGACTGCCGGATTACCTAGCGATAGTGGTGACCGAACAGATGATATACAAGGGTTACAGACTTGTAATCACAATTCGTACAAAGAAGTGTGACAGAGGAAGGAGGGAGGAGAGAGGGTGCCGTTGTTTGTGTAACGAGGAAAATTACAGAAGGAATTGATTGAATTTTCATTTTATGTACCTAATTAAATCATAATTATCGGATGGGATCAGTGGTGGATTAAGCTTCTTACTACCTACACGCACTTGACATTTTGCGGGTAATAGTGTTTTGTAACCTCGTCCTTAAACGGGGGATTCCATCGGGCTCGATGATCACTCGATAAGCGTTGGAAATCAACGAAAAAAGAAATACGTTGGACCAATCTTAGAAGAAAAAGTTACCATCTTTCAAGATCAGAAGCACTGAGGAACGAATCGTAGTTTTCGAATGCTAATCCCTTCGTCCTCTGTGAAGATTTTTCTTTCCAGTATCGGAACATTTGTCCGGTGGTTCAGTAAATACTTCTAAGAGATGGGCGTGCTTGGAGTTGATTGTCGCGAGCGATGGTTTTCGCAAATAAAGTCAAGAAAATGTCCCCCTTCCTCTCAACACCTTTTCTTTGGTAGCCAAATCCTTTTCGGATTCTTCAAGGGTGCGGATGTGTATTCATCAACATTATCGCTGTGACGTAAGTCGCGTCGTCACGATACAATTCAAGATGATTAAATTGCTCGGTGGTAGACGTTTGTTTTAAAATACTGTTCAAATCGGTGATCATACGATTCGTATATCGTGAACTGTAACACGTCGAACTCATTAGAATTTTTTTGCATCACTTTTCGGCATGAATTATGTACTGACAAAATATCATATGCGGCTCGGTTGAACCAAAATGTTAGTAAACGTAGGAAATTCAACAACTAGCCTCCATCAAAGGGATAACATCGAAATCTGTACTGATTATATATACGTACTTCGGCAGAGTCGCCTACGTTGCAATGAACCCGAATGAATTCAAAACCGTTCATGTTGAATATTGATTCATTTAATCTTGTCTGGTATTTCTGTTCGCATCGATTCAATGCCGACGTGCAATGCGCAACATACCCTCTCATTAACTTGAGAAGTACGCAAAAAGCGTGTTCTTGTAAGCCTAGCGATAATAGTTTAGTTCATTTACATTTTCACTTACCATACGAAATGTTTTCAGAGGACTGAGGCGTGGCAAATAGCACTGATCTGGGTAAATCTCGAATGCATTCCATCAACAACCGAGCACCTAGCTTGGCTAAACGATGGGTGAGTTCAATGGCTCTTTCTTCAGCACTTATACTAACACTGTACTGTCTTACAACATCGCCCACATCAAATCTACACCAAGAATGAGAGTGATAGTATAGGCAAAATAGACCTGAAATACAGTTAAAAAGACAACGTTGGTAGAAAGCGGGGGTTTGTTGGAATGTGTGAGAATTGGTGTCAGAAACAACCAAGAAAAAACCCCAGGCCTAAAAAGAATAAAGAAATTGTCTGTGGCACTTTTTGGCCCGCCAAATTTCGTTTTTCGTCAATATTTCGAAAATACGCATCTTACGGAAAAATTCAAGGTTACAAAAATTACTCCTTATCAAATTTCACATAAGATCAACTATACATATACAAATAAACTTTAGACTAAACCATTAGATCGAAAAACTTTGTCAAATGAACGCTCCTTCTGAAAATTCTTCATAAATTATCAGATTTTTGTCGATAACTCAAAATTATTGAAGGTACGAAAAAATTGGTAGATATAAAAAAGTTTTATCATGAAATTTTATGTAGAATAAATCATTATGAGCATTATTCTGGGCTAAAAATTCAACATAAATGTGCCCCCAAAACTAAAAGTAGACCTACGTATCTCTTCCAAGGCAAGTAGGTATAATACAGAATCAATACGTTTTTGCAATTTACGGTTATCGATAATTAAGAATGATACTCAAAGGCTGTTTAGCCGAAAGCGCTCGAGAGTGAAAAATATTATTGCTCATTTTCTTTACTCCCGATGAGTATAATTTCTAAGTACGAGTAGGTATAATACATTCTGAGACTAAAGATTATCAAACACTTTCTCTCTTAATGCACAAGTCAAAAAAACAACTACCTTAAAAAAAAAGCTTTCCCAATGTACTTTTCTATCCCCAGTTTGAGTTGGCGCAATATCCGCAAGCCTTATCCAACGATTACACGATGTGTAAAATTATTTCTCCTACGCAGCTCTGAACATTGTAAGGGTTCAAATACATGGACGATGGCGGATTCTTACTATAAAAAGTGCCGTCGAAACAGCGCCAACGTTACGCAAGTATATGCGATAAATGCTTTGCCCATGTAGACCGCAATTGCGAACAAAATTTGACCATTGTAGATAGCGACAAATAGAATAAATGTAAAGAAAAGCACTAAAGTTGCGGAACAAGAACGCCGACACAGCCGCATCAATCGAAGTGAGGTTATTGTCGACTCAAAGACCTTCGTCACAATCAAACAAGCTCAGTTTACAGCCAGCAATCGAACAAGGAACAACTGATCGAGCTCTGCAAACAGAAATTGGTATAAATTGTATTCACACTCTCACCACCGCCTTCTACACAAACTCCATTCCAATATTTGCACATCTTTAGATATAACATTATAATCTACCAAAGTTTCAAAAAAATTCATCCAGTAGTTTCGGAGGAGTTCTGCGGACAAAAAAATATCATAAATATAAACCAAAAAAATGATCTATAACCCAATAAAGAAACCCAAATTTTATTTTATTTAATCCTGCAAAACGAGAAATTTTCTCAATAGTATTGATACTATCTTCTATATTCGAAACGGTATTCAGAATTATCATCTACTAGCGGTTGGGAGGCGCGCCTGACCGCCAGCTGTGTGTTGAGTAGGTATATGTGTTTTGTAAATATTTGGATTTTAACAGTAAAAGCTAACTTGACAGCTAAAGGCTGTATTTCAGCAAAAAACAGACTAATTGATCAATATTTTACCAGGCGCAATGATTAAAGAAATAGATGGGCAGTAGGTAAAAAGACTGTCACACCCCTGAAGCATTACATCAGTCTGTATAGAGTCATGAGACGCACTCAGTTGTTTCCTATTATGAGAAACCGGATGTAATTTTCTCAATTCTTTCTCGAAGCCAGTACCTTTTCTTAGGTAGTTTCAAACTCTGACTACGATAACAGATAACTCGCAGCTTATTTCGTTAACTGCTCGGGATATTGTCTCCATTAACTGTTTAATCGAGGCCAGCAGTGAATCTGTTTTATGTTTTTTTTTTTTTTTTTTTTTGGTTTATACTTTTTCGAAATAAAGATTAAACTTTGTTTCTCACTAACTTGGGAGTTTGAACTTGAAAGTCCATATATTTCTTCAAGTCTTCCACCCCCTCCTATCAAATACAGCTCAATATTCTAAATTTTTTCAAGTCCCTCTCTCATCATATATAATTTGAAAGTCGAAATTTTTCCAAATCCCACTCCTATCTCCTATAGCTCCGGGGTGAAACTGAATATTTGAAATTTTCACGTCCCGCTTCTATCACATATAGCTCGGAGGTCGAAATTTTTTCAAGTCCCACGTTTTGCTGGGGCGGCCAGCGCCCGTCGTTTTTCTTCAATTTACCGCCTCCCCTCCATTAAATAGGTTCCCTGTCAAAACGAGCCATACTATTAACACATTAAATCAGTCTGCATGGACGCATGAGACGCACTCAGTCGTTTTGTTGTATGAGAAATAGATGTACTTTTCACATTTCTCCCTCAAACCCGGTACCTTTTTTTTAGGTGGTTTCAAAGTCTGACGACAATATTCATTTTACTCGTATCACAAAAGAGGAGGAAATTTTCAAGAAATTGTTATATACAAATATCTCCTGTTGAAATCGAAAATTGGATTCATTGCAAAGGAAACTACAATATAAAGATACATAATACTTGAATAGCAGTCTCTATAGATTCATCCAGAACAACCGGTTTAAATGCTCTCTCTGTGTGAACACAATGATGTTGAATACGCATCAGTCAAAATACCAATTATTAGTTCCCAAATTTCCTCCTGTAAATCTGAAATTAGACTCATTCGAAAGGAAATGACAGGGGCTACAGTTTTTGTTCTCTTCAATTTTTCACAAAAGTTAGTAAAATTTGAGTTAGGTATTACAATAATTGAATTTCAAGAACTGCGAGGCTCAAGACGTTTAAACATTCGGAACAACGTGTACAGTGAGAAGCAGTTTTACGACGTCCAAATTCCTCGTTTTTCTCCATTTTTTTCGCTCATTACTCCTTCCATATGAGTAGTCAGAACGTTGAAATTTACCTAAAACTTTACCCGAATAAAAATAAGACTTTCAAAAAATACTGCACGTCAATAGGTAAAAGCGTTCAAATAACAGGCATACAAACATAATATCATCGTCGTTGCAGTCGCGTTTCTATACAGACAGATAATCATTCCAAGATTTCCGTACTTCCGGTAACGTTAAGAAAATAAAAAGAACACACCTCTAACGTGCTGCAATTTAGAAGATAGCTCCAAAATCCGGTTCTCAAGAATACAGGAGAAATACAGTCGACAGTTGCGTGTAGGTACCCTTCTTTGGTGAATCGAAACGCGTCAAGGGATGCAAATACAGCGAGGGCACACAATTTTTAATAAAAACTTTTTTTCTATGGGAGCTAAAATTTTCATTTATGGCTTAAAATTGTTCTGGAATACAAATATGTGGCAAAGATTTCAAGTCGACAGGTACAGCGGTTCTCGAGTTATAAAAGGATAGACAAACAGACAGACAGACAAACTTTCCGCTTTATGTATTAGATAAGAATGCATGAATTTGAGCCAATGTTAAAATTGTGATACACACCCTCGAAACGTTGCAAAACCATACCTCACACCAAAAATTCGATTACTAAGGAGAATGCAACACTCCTAAAGTCGGTAAAACTATATAAAAACCAAAAAACGTGTCCACATTCTCCTCAAAGACTACTGAATGGATTTTCAGAAACTTGGGCGAGTTTTATGGCTAAGGTTTAACAACTGTTTTTTCCTTCTCTCTTTCTCCATTCTTTTATTTCTATTGATTCTTAAGATATTAGTACTCCATTTTGGAAAAAAAAAAAAAAAAAAACTCGACGTTTACATGACTCGGATAGAGTTTGTCGGATTTAACAGATGAGAATCATGAAGAAGTTGAATTCCAATTGGTAGCACGAGCGCTTTCTGTTGTCCCATTGCTTGTAGATGGCTGTAAGTCTGTTTGCGTGGTACCAATTAATCTGCATAGGCCATCTTTGCTGTTCCTCTAGTTACTATAATTTCCTGTTCTACAGATTTCTGGAAAATCGCAGAAACACTTATTTGCTTATTTCAAAACAGTCCACAATTTGACCAGTTCGAATTGGACTTCCAAAAAATTCAACCTATCTTTCTTTCACAAATCTTGATGTAACCGTACTGTAAATTTACCTTTCCTCAAAACCTGCTAGTTGCTGTTTTCACATTAACAGTAATTACAGAAAAACGCACGAACGTGTTCCTGTTTTTACAGAGAGTACGCCCGAACACATATCTGGTATTGATTTGCCAGTTTCAACAGAATCTGCGAATCCTGTTCACGTGCGAACAAACCTTATATTAGTCAAAAACGGTCGTGCTACTTCAACAATAAGCGGTTTCTAACAAAAATTAAAGTTTAATTTTCATTCTTTCTCATTTATTACTATGTCAATCAGCCGTCAAAATGGACTTTCAAATTCGTTCAATTTATTTTAATAATATTGGTATGGGTCGCGAATATACCGAGGCTCATATTCAAAGATGTAAATGCGAAAATCGAAATTTAGTGTTGATACAATAAGTAGGCCTAATTTGTGAGGAATCTGTAACTGAATGGTGAACTAATTCGAAGAAATTTACAAAAGCTCAAGCTGTCTTTCCTAGTGTTGACCCGCAGGTAGCTGCTTACATCATGAGAAGCAAAGAGTAACCCTTACCGGTACTTAAACGATTACATTCGTTGCGAATGAATTCTATTTGTTGAAGTAGAACAGTAGTTCATACATGTCATAGGAATGGATCCTCGTTCAAATTCATTTCGTCTTGAAAGAATAGCTTCTGTTTTAATGGAGTTGTAGTGCGGCAATACTTTGTTGGAATAATTTGTAACATAAGTAATTCTATCTACATAATTATTTAGACGCTGACAGTATTGTTAAATTACTAATATTTTTATCGTATCATCAGAGCCGTCGTCAACGTTATACAGCTCGGGTAGCCACGAGCAACTTATACAAATTTACTTTCACAAATTAGAAAAAGAAATGACAAAAACTTGATTCCTTATATACCACATATTGTGCACACGAACTAAAAAATATTGCGCAAAAGTCTCCTTCTCTTGTAGGTATTCGAATTATATTGAAATATGTAACGTTAATATTGGCTTTCTATGTCAGTTCCTTGTACGGTTCATAATTTGTCCGTGTCCCCATCAAATTTTGATGAATTGATCAACAATATTTTTAGAGCTACCTATAAACTGAAAATGATTCAGAAATAAATTTTCAGGAAAAAAATCCGGTGGTGCGCATAGGATTTTGACTAATACGAGTGAAACAAGATTAAAAAATATAAAAATTTTGAAACATGTAATTCAGTATTCAGCAATTTAAAAATATAGCAGTAACTTGACTAAAAAGTAAAAACAATATTTTGACGGCACCAGCGTCCTAGGATAACCATTTCCTACCTCAAAAACACAACTTCTATTAATCGAGTTGTATAAACCTTGCTCTTACTCTTCTTCGTTACGACCCTGTTAGAAACACAAGGTTTTTTTGTTCTCAAAGTTTTCATTTTGTGTCGCTGATTAATTTTCGCGTTTTTTATATCTGTTCGTCAATAGATTTGTCCATAATTCGATTATATGATACGGGCATATATTATAATTGGTGTGCACTATCCGTTACAAACAAACTCTGTATGCAACTCGAACCAGTGATCGACTCGCATTCGTTCATAAACACTTATTTTTGTTACACATTGCATACTTGGAATATTCTGTACTCGAGCTCATTACTTGGCTTTTCGCCTTACAAATTGTCGATGAGTCTGCCAGCGAACCCTTTCAATTTCAATAAAAGTATTTTGCGTGAATAATAAGTTCAGGACATGTTATAACGCCAATCGAAGAAATCATTACCAAATAAAACTGCATGAAATTGAAATACCGCAGGTAGGAAGTTTCAGTTCCTTGTTTAATCAATCATATAATACTAACTTGTCCGCTTTTATTTTCATAATGGTAATTCCAGTTATTGTATCGCCGTGCATAATTGCTCTAATGATTGGAGCCGGACCTCTCCATTTTGGCAACAAACTGGCGTGAACATTCAGAATGCCCCTACAAAACATATTATTACATCACGATACAGAAGTCGTGAGAGTGGTCTGTGAAATAATAACATTTTCGACTATGATACCTACTTACAAAGGAAAGAGTTTTATGATTTTTTCAGGAATTAAATGGCCAAACGATACAATAACTCCCAAATCGTACTTTCCGAAGAGATCGTCGAACGAAGAAGGCCATTTATAGAGGGTGATATTTTCTGATTTCGCAAAATTGTAAATAGGATTTTTCCTAGATGTGTGTTCGCAGAATGCAGTGATTACGTCGAGCTTTCCAATTGTAGTTTCGGTGCGACTGCAGAAACAGACATTTCAGAAATGAAGCTATCTGAGGAAGAATAAACGAGAATATAATTTGTTCTAAAGTTAGAGAACTATCTTACTATTTTGAATATAAAGTTTTCAAACTTTCGACGGCGAACTCATCTGATCCAAAGAACATAATTCTCCACGGCGGCTTCAAATTGGTTGTACCAGCTTTATTCGATGGATGGGAAAAGTCGAACCCACTAGAAGAACTATACCAATCTTTGAACAAATAACGAGGAATATCTTTCAATAAGCGATGTGGACATAGCCGATCATTCAATGAATAACATAAACAATGCGAATAAAGAGCATTGAAAAGGCGGTTCACAGTTAGCACCATTTTCTTGAACCGTAGTAACTTCATTAATTTCTTAACTTGGAGATGGAATTTCGATATGACTGGCGCCGGTGGAAGTGCAACGTTACGTAACGTACCAAACCGCGACTCCAGTTCCAAAATCTCGTAAATCCCAAAAACCAAAATTTTTGTTCTACCAGCTGATTCAGAACAGTGTAAGAAATAAGAAAATGCAAAAATCCCAAATCCCAATATTGATAAAAATGGACTTACAAAGCGGGAAACGGGTTATCGCTTAACGCACGAGGTTTTGGAACTATACTCTGTTCACATTAAGGAAGGATAGAAATATGACCTTGAGAACGGAACGCTCCGGGTAATTTTAAGCTACCGTTCCGTTCTCAAGGTCATATTTCTATCCTTCCTTAATTGGGATATTAACCCAAGTTGCGTGAGTTGGTAGCCGTGCTCGAACATGTGGGGGATAATTTTAACGTACCATGTCGAAAATCTCGAAAGATAGCGTTGAGAGTTCGATGTGGAAGCGTGTAACGTCGAGAGTTTCGACCCTTTCGATGATACTTTACAGTGTTACCAAAATAATAAGCACAATACAGGTTAAGTAATCGTATAATACGAAATACGAACAACAAGGAAATAGGTAATTAACACAGGATAATAAATGGAAATAGTAATATTACGAATATTATAGAGGAGAACGTCTCGATCGTCGGAATAATTAGTTATTTATTGGCGGTGGCTGGCTTCGTTGTCTTGACGTTACCTAACGGCAGAAAGAAAGTTCTACCGTCAGTATCGTATCGTATGAATGTTAGTAATTTAGAATTAGAATTATAAATTTAATAATATAATTAATTCGTGAACTCTAGTTCAATTTAGTATGTACGAAGCTTCGATTTGATCACTACCAAGCCAGCCAGAAAGGAATGAGGAAAATTGGAGATCTGAGCTCATTACGATTCTAAACGTAAATTTGATAAATTGAATAGTCTAAACACTAACCAAATCGGCATTAACATCATTCTCCAGATCAATATCCATGTTCGACATGTTTGAGTTGACAGAATAAAGCCAATGATACAGAAATAAATACAATCGAATAAGCGAGAAACGCGAAAGTACAAATCGGAAAATACGAAAGTACAAATTCGGACGTAAAGTGAAATGTGGTCAAAAAAGGGGCCTATAATTTAGAATATTAAATTTAGTGGCCAGGAGTAAATTTGAATATAGAAGTTCTGGCGGCTTGTTGTGACGTTTCGATACTTCGATCTCGATATGAGGTCGAAGTCGAAAATTGGGACCATGATCGATTGATAATGGTACATTTTTCGACATACCATGCCAAGTCGTATATATTACTAACGTAACAAGTTGTGCATCTTCCTATATATGCAATGAATACAAAAAAATGTAACGAAATTTATCACTATACGCGCGCAGCGTCGCATTGCTTATGCTCTTATGGGAGAAATACACGTAAAAAGTATGTTTAGAAACTGCGTGTTATCTCCAAAAATCGATCGACACCTACCTATTTTTTCTTTTGAATATTAAAGACGAGGCTTCCAGCTTTTTTTAAAGCCATACATGAATATAAACGGTTCATTAGAATTTTAGAAATTAAAATTTGAAAAATACGTTTTCTCCATTGTCAGCCAGCTATTTCCAAAAAAACTCGTGAGCAATGCTACGCCAGCGCTCAACATTCATGTTCCGTGAACAACATGAAACTGCGCGAGTTACTCAACTTGGTGTTCTATTGACTTTGGTAGTACCATGCTTCATGATGGGGAATTTGCAATATTCAAATACGAATTAAATTATTACAATTCGTAATATCAAAACATTATATCCTATAAATCGTTTAAACACTTCAAGAGAATCGATAACTGAAAGAAGTAATTCTAATGGTGAAGTATTGAGTCATCTACGACTAATTGAAAATCTTGTTTCTTATGGCCGAATACATACGTAAAATCGTCACCCAGAAATTCAAGCGAGTGCGGCGAGAGAGGAAGGCGATTCTACCGCGACCAAACATAGGTTAACATCCCAATGTGAACACAGTATAGAGGCGATAAAACTTGGCGTTCGGAGTATTGGCAGCCCTGCATCATTAAAGGTGATCATTGATAACATATTATGCGAGTCCGGCAGCGTAGACTCCTAGAGCGCTAAGCGCGAACCTAGCTATGGTCGAAGGTTTGAACCACGAACTATATTTTTTATTTTTCTTATCAGTAATCCACTCATCCATTATTATTTTCTTTTATTACTTTCCAGCATGTGAAGTGGCTCAATTATCAGGAGTTCTCAAAATAAAGCTGAAGGTAGTTTTCAAACTGCGATACGCGGTGCGATTGAATGAGAATAAATTCTGAAGTGAAGATCCACGAGTCTAAAGAACATATTGCAATTCCACATCTTTCATTAACGTACGCAAGCTCAAAAATAGTACTTCTTCGTATTGAACGATGTTCGAGCTCGAAAAACTAAAAAGTTGAATTAGTCGAAATTAAAATCGTGTTCTCTGTCGAATGTGATTCTGTTTGAGGCCGAACGTGTCCAGAAGTCCTGGCGACAAACGTCATGTACTCTGTCTTATTGAGTGATGCAGAAATAACGTATATCAGAGGGGGTGTTGAGGTAGGTTGTAGTTTGGATGAAGTTACCTTATTTTTGAATTGTAGATTAAAGTATGCCATTGGTAGATCGATTTGAGGAATGACGGTCGAAAACGGAACGATTATCGCCCTATGGAATTGGAAACAGATATCGTTACACATACCAGTGGCTCCGCGCGACTTCGATTAGCCAACACGGACGTTTTGGTCGGTGTAAAAGCTGAAATTGACGTACCGAATGCGGAGAGTCCGAAAACAGGAAAAATAGAATTCTTTATTGACTGGTCAGTAGCAATTTTATTTTAGTTCTTGAATTTACTTAAAGTTGTCTCATTGGCCTGAAAGTAATTTTTTAAAGGTAAAACTATGGACATTAGTTTGATTCCTCTTCAATTGTACAGTGATGGAAATCGTGCATTCTTTCAATTTTCAATTCTTCTTTAAAATTTTTAAGTAATGGAACAATATTTTCTAGAATTGAATGGATCATATAGATTCATAATCTTCTATTGGTTTTATGGAATTATGACGTCGGATTGTGTGAAAATTTTTGATGAACGATAGGCTATTCTGGTGGTAGCACGTTTGGATGCAGCTTCCATAAAACAGAAGAAAAAAAAAACACGAGAGTAGTTTGAACTTGTGAATTCTTCAATGTTCAAGGAAGGGGAATCAAATGATAATTTTATAAGTCGAGTCCGCCCCTCAAATATTCGTCTCTTCCTATCTTCCATATAATACGAATTTCTTTAGCATTTTTGTTGTTATAATCTTCAAAGTAATTACGAAAGGAAGTGTTTTTATTCTTGACGGATCGTAACACAACATACTGCTCTTGTTTCGCAAATATCAGCTGTAGGGACTGAAAAACCGTTTCCGTTTTGACAAGTTTCCGTTTTATTTCTTCCGTCTTACACACGTCATGTTACATAAGAAAAGTGTCCGTTCTGAAGCAAGTTTTCCGGCTAGGACAAGTTCCGTTTTAGACAAGTTTTACTGTACTTTATTTATGTTTGTCTTGTAGTTCCGCGAATGCCACTCCAGCTTTTGAAGGTAGAGGAGGTGAAGACTTAGCGAATGAGATCAGCAGTGCCTTGTTGAAAGCTTATAATATTCTATCCCTACAAGAGTTATGTATCGTACCCAGTTTTAGTTGTTGGAAGTTGTACGTAGACATTTTAATTTTAGAGTGTGGAGGTAAGTTTTAAATCTTGTTCATTCCGTCGTTATTGAGAAAACTAGAAGATAAATCTTCTTTCGACATCCTTTCAGGTAATCTCTACGATGCTGTATCACTAGCTGTGAAAGCTGCGCTTCACAATACTCGCATAGCGAAAGTAAAAGCTAAATATATCGACGGTGCGAACGTAGATTTAGAATTATCAGACGATTTGTTTGATTGTTGGAACCTTCACGTAGCTCAGGTTCCATGTTTGGTGACCTTGTGCAAGGTGAGTTTTGCGATTTTAATCAATGAAATTTGATCTAGTGCACAACACCTGTTGGCTTCCAACAGGTTGGAGAATACTTAGTTGTAGACCCTACTGTTGAAGAAGAAGCATGTAGTTCTGGTAGTATCGTAGTTTCTGTTACCGCTGCTGGCTCAATCACTGAAGTTTTTAAAATTGGTGAAGGTAGTTTTCATCCAACTGCGATTTGCGATGCGATTAAGGTGAGAATAGGCCTAATTTATGAAATGGAGGTCACCGATATCGAATCTTTCATTAACGTATGATTAATCTATTGCAGCTCGCAAAGGTTATCGGAATTAAATTGAACGAAACACTGAGTGCCTCTCTGGGAAGAGAGGAAGCGATAGGTTTACTCAAAGAAAGATGTGGTTTTTTGAAGTGAATTACATTTCCCTCTTCGAGCGATAAGAATCCAAAAATAAACGAGCGCACCCAGATGTGAAGCATTAATTTTTTATAGCGGCCCATCAATCGCAAAAATTGTTTTTTCTTTTAATGAAGTAATAAAGATGAGTAAATATGTGTTTTTTCTTTCAGACGAGGTTCACCCCAGACGAGTAATTATAAGTATGGGTGCGGACAGTTCAAAAAAACGAAGAATTATTATGATACAATGGAAATCGCTCCAATTTCAGATTTCCTTCAGTAACGTTGAAACTGAGATTTTCGGCGTAGAAGGTATTGTGAAATCATTTTCCCGCTGTTTCAAGTTTGAACACTATCGAGAAGAAACCAAAATTACAATCCTTTTTCGGTGCATGTGATCTATGACGTAGGACGACAGAGAATTCACTGCGTAACACATAAAAAATTAGTTGAATAAGATTAAATGATTCTTGAAGTAGTTTTTACACTGAATTCAATGCCGTTTTCCGTTTTTCGATAGCACGTCTAGATTTCTTGTAATCATCATCTTTACTTACAATAGACCGTCGTGTGTCGTCGCGAAACGTAACACAGGTTCCCGTGCTTAAATCAACAATAGCAGTATCACAGCACGAGAACCTGTTTTACGTTTTGCGACGACACACGACAATCTATTGTAAGTAAAGATGATGATTACAAGAAATCTAGACGTGCTATCGAAAAACGGAAAACGGCATTGAATTCAGTGTAAAAAATACTTCAAGAATCATCTATATTCTTATTGAAGTAATTTTCAAAAAGTTTTAAATTGTTACGCAGTGAATTATCAAGCTCTGCTTGATTTGTTTGAACCACGTTAACATGTGATCAAACTTACGCTCATAAATTCTTGTAACACTATAACATTCTATGATGTCTATTAGGTCGATAAAAGTCGAGTTGATAAACACGAAAAAAAAATAATAATAATTTAAAAAAAATAATAATAACGATAATAATAATAACATGATGTAAATAAGTAATTAATAATAATTGGAGTACCTATTTTCTGAGAATTCTTTCACGTGTAAAGTATTTTTTTTTTTTTTTTTTTGCAACAGAAAACAACAATTATTATCATTATTGATGAAAAAAGAGGACTATAAACTTGCAGGTTTTTTTTTCTTTTTTGTCCCCCATTGAGGTACTTGTCTGTACGATTTCTATTTTTAAACTTGTGCGATTCTTTGAACCTCTGCATGTTCCTACTTGAGGTGAGCCTTCTCACATTTCTCATAGAGTCAATTTGTT
Source organism: Aspidiotus rigidus (assembly GCA_035079385.1). Taxonomy (NCBI): domain Eukaryota; kingdom Metazoa; phylum Arthropoda; class Insecta; order Hemiptera; family Diaspididae; genus Aspidiotus; species Aspidiotus rigidus. Next base: position 1,254,730 of record JAVHKY010000007.1, on the reverse strand, counting down.
ACAGGTGGAGTGAAACAGGAGTATTTTAATATGTCTAATCTAGCTATGGACACCCTATAATTCTTTTCTTTTCCTGATTACATTATGTTATTTGATCCAGGTCTCTCTCCTAATCTTTTCTCTAGCATACATTTTGACACAATTCATTCAAGATAAAAAGTTTAAAGAGCCTTACCTACATACGTATCACCCATTTGTAGTTTTAGGTATGAAGAGGGTGAGAGACGTAAGAAAAGAAGATAGTGGATAAGATGGGTAGGTTGTACTCTGAGACGAGTTTTTAGGACAACTTCTTTGCGTGGAAAAGGGTAGTTCAAAATAAACCAAGAATTAAGGCATTTTCAATATACGGGAGCATATTGGAGAATAAGGACTAAATCGTGCCAGGAAGAGAGGATGACATAGCAGTAATAGGATTTGAGATCATGTGAGGGAGAAGCGAGATCAGTTATATAAATTGAAGGTAGTCACTGTTCAGCAGCAAGGGCCACTGCTTCATGTTCCTCAACGTCAATGTATCCGTCCACAGAAAAGAGATGGAGGATGATGAAGAATTAACAAATGTATAAGAATGAGGATTTGTTGGACAATAGGATTGGGAGAATGAGGGTTTTGGCCGGGATAGCAAGTAAGACATGCTGTTTTGTCTAATATACTTGTAAGTACAATATAGATAAAATAATAATAATTATGATGATGATGATGATGATGATAGAAATTATAAATAATGGCAACAAAATTAGAAAATATGTAAGAAAATATAGAAAAAGGAATGATTATGAATGAAACAACTTGAACAAAGTATGTTGTATAAATTGTGTTAGGAATCGTCAGACAAGGGAAGTTTAATTTTAAATTTACTCGCCGAGGACCCTCGACACTGCTGGAAGTTATGAAAAATAAATTTTTAAAAATAGTAAAATTCTAAAATTTTCCTCTATGGGTCATTGCATACTTAATAATATATAATAATATTTGTAATATCTTTTTGTGACGAGAATTTGGCATATTTCGTCACGTACCTTCAGTATCACGATACGTGACTGAAGACGAGCGTAACGTACCTAAGTAAAAACAAACAAGCGGCGATTCAATATTTTGGGAAAAAGGCGCGTACGAACTCCTCAATAATTAGTATATAAGATGTCGAGAAAGGTAATATAAAGAAGCTTCCGAGGGCACTCGCTCGTGTGTAATCTACTCAGTCGTGTCTTCTCATTTTCTATAAATGTAATACATGTGTATCGCCGTGTCAAACGTTTTTCTATTCTGTGCTAAGCTGAGCTACGTCCATTCACGTCATACTTTTGTAGTTTAATTTGTTTACTGATAGTCTATGAGTTTTTGTAGCAGTTCTAAGAGATGGAACAATAACGGAAATGTTATGGCTTAAAAGATCGATAAAAGCCTTTACTTGATGAATCTAATTACCAAGATATTTGAAAATCTACAATTTTTCAACTATTGATAATTGTCTAAACAACTCATTTTTTGGGAGTTTGTAATATGCCCATACGTATGCTGAGTAAAAAGCACACCAAATTAAGCTGCGTAAATAGCACACCCTATAATGTATATTAAGCACACACCATTTTCAGTTGAGTAAAATGGACACCTTTGTATTCAGCACACAGGATGTAGCGTTGAGTAAAATGCACACTATGTAATTTGCATATATACGTATACAGATCTAGCGCGAATATCATTTCTTCTCACCAATGACAGCGACAGCAACATTGTCATTTTTTCCTGTGATACAAATCTCGATATAAATAGAAATTTTGGAGATATTGTCTGTTGACGGCACATTTTCTTATTGCACCCGGTGCTTTGCACAGCTCTTCACAGTGCACAATATTAAAGACGACTACTACATCCAGTTGTGGTACGCAATTTTACCAGATAAGTCGAGAGAAAGCTAATTTTTTTTGTTGGAGAAGTTGGTTGGTGTTTGTCCTCTTCTGAATTGGGCTGTTAACCCAAGTTGCGTAAGTTGGTAGCCGTGCTCGAACATGTGGGGGATAATTTTAACGTACCATGCTTCATGATGGGGAATTTGCAATTTTCAAATACGATTTAAATTATTACAATTCGTAATATCAAAAAATTATATCCTATAAATCGTTTAAACACTTCAAGAGAATAGATAACTAAAAGAAGTAATTCTAATAGTGAAGTATTGAGTCATCTACGACTAATTGAAAATCTCGTTTCTTATGGCCGAATACATTGAACGTAAAATCGTCACCCAGAAATTCAAGCGAGTGCGGCGAGAGAGGAAGGCGATTCTAGCGCTACCAAACATAGGTTAACATCCCAATCCAAAATATGCAGTCGTTGATTTTGAAACAGGTATCCACAATGCCCTTTGTATCCAGTTACATACCATAGAACTCCCGTTGAACATTGCTCAAGGCGTGAGGTAGCGGTGACAGTAGCGCGTACACAACAAGGTGTATACCACATCAGTCACACCCTATCGTAACGCTGCCAGTGGTATGTTGCGGTCCTTACCGCCACGCACAGATTTATGATTCGGTAGTATTCGGACTCGACAGAGCGAACGCGCGCTAGCATCGCGGCTTCCTCTCTTACCGCACCCCGCACCTTGTTATCAATGTTAGGATACAATTCTCGTTCCGTATATTTTCAAATGGGAAATTTTTCAATGAGCTCTCACTCAATTATAATTCAATTTATTGGAAAAGTGTTCCCTAGATATTAATACGATGGTTCAAAATTACGTATTTTCGTTTTCATTTGCTTTGTAAATGAAGTTCTGGTAAAAAGGTGACAAACTGAAGACGTTTCTTCCGTTAACACGTATGTATTTTATCCTAACGTTGATAAAGTACCTCCAGTGCGTGTGTTTGTAGTGGTGTATGTTTTGTGTATTACAAGAAATGCCCGCTAGATATCAGCCACTCCGCTGTCGAGTCCAGCTGTCGAGTCCGAATAGCACTTCTTTGGTTACTCTCACTGTAGGTACACCCTAGTATCATTATTAATAGGCAGCGTAACCTACACTAGGTAGCGCTAGTTACAAAGGTGATCATGGATTTTTTTCTTATGGACCAAATACATGCGTTAGTTCAAACGAATTTTCTGAAGTCATTTGACTTTTAATCAAGAGAAGTGTGAGAATCAAAGTTGTAGAGAATTCTGAAACAAACATCTTTCGTAATAAACAATTTTTTCTAAAGCTCATACTTGAATTGGAAAACAGAATTGAAAAACTGTTATGAGATACACAAATTTAACCATGATCACCTTTGTACACAGGGCTACCAACATTGCAAACTCCAAGTTACACCGCCTATACTCGCGCGACATTTCTGAAGTGATTCATCTTTAGGCGTGGTCACCACCTGGATGGGTGACCGTCTTCTTTTTTTCCGTTGCGGTATCCATTGGGATGTTAACCTATGTTTGGTCGCGGTAGAATCGCCTTCCTCTCTCGCCGCACTCGCTTGAATTTCTGGGTGACGATTTTACGTTCAATGTATTCGGCCATAAGAAACGAGATTTTCAATTAGTCGTAGATGACTCAATACTTCACCATTAGAATTACTTCTTTCAATTATCGATTCTCTTGAAGTGTTTAAACGATTTATAGGATATAATGTTTTGATATTACGAATTGTAATAATTTAATTCGTATTTGAATATTGCAAATTCCCCATCATGAAGCATGGTACGTTAAAATTATCCCCCACATGTTCGAGCACGGCTACCAACTTACGCAACTTGGGTTAACATCCCAATGCAGTGTGGTGAGCGCGCTCACGACAACGTGATCTGACGGTAAAGTGGGTCCGTGCGTTCTTGTACTATCAAATCAAGCGGTGGAACTGCATAAGGATTAACATTACATTGCGGTGCAGTTATTACCATACGCTAACGTGACTCCCACAACAAAAGTCTGAATTCTGCGGTGCAATCAAAGTCATATACTAACGTAACAAGTTGTGCATCTTCCTATATACGCAATGAATACAAAAAAATGTAACGAAATTTATCACTATACGCGCGCAGCGTCGCATTGCTTATGCTCTTATGGGAGAAATACACGTAAAAAGTATGTTTAGAAACTGCGTGTTATCTCCAAAAATCGATCGACACCTACCTATTTTTTCTTTTGAATATTAAAGACGAGGCTTCCAGCTTTTTTTAAAGCCATACATGAATATAAACGGTTCATTAGAATTTTAGAAATTAAAATTTGAAAAATACGTTTTCTCCATTGTCAGCCAGCTATTTCCAAAAAAACTCGTGAGCAATGCTACGCCAGCGCTCAACATTCATGTTCCGTGGCAACAACATGAAACTGCGCGAGTTACTCAACTTGGTGTTCTATACGACTTTGGGTGCAATGTTCAACGAGCTGATCGGTTATCGCTTCCATCTGCGGCAAGCTTAGTAAGTATATGTACGCAGATTCAAAAATTAGGGCTGCAACCTTCATACCAAACAGTTTGATCTGCAAATGGTAAGACAGTTTTGACGAGGGATGGTCAATTATTGGATTCAAAGTTTAGACACACAAAAAACTGTTAGAGTAGGCCTACTTACGCGCGGAAGAAAGTACATATCAAAGGCCTCATTAACCAATACAGAAGCAATAAAATCGGTAGGCTGCATTATACATCGCAAGAGAACAGCTCACTACCTACATCTTGAATAATTAATTTAGGTCCATCCATCTTTCCACGTGTTGTTTTTTTTCTCCTTTTCCAAATTGATTGATCCTCTTTGTACGTTCTTTTTTTTGCAATTTAATGAAAAAGAGTACTTGAAAAGTATTTACAGTAGTTGAATTCAAGAATTGGTAGGTCTTATTATTCATTTTGGTTTGCATCTTTTCTAATGAAAAGAACAAGCAAAATGCGCATGTAAACAACGGATTTTAATTTTATTTCACATGTGAATTCCAATTCCCGTAAGAAAAAAAATGGGGCGTCGGTAATTTGCTCACAAATTTGAAAAAATTGAAAAGCATATTTCGACCATGTGAATTCTAAATCCTTGTAACCCAGAAATTGCAACTTTTCAGGAAACGTTAGAAACAGTTCCTGACTTGCGAGGAATCGCCTTTTTTTTCAAAATCACGTTTCGACTTTTGGGATAGGAGGTATTCTGCTGTACTTTGTATCAGCTTACAAAATATTGGTAGCACGGAGTAGCAGTATTTGGTATACAAGGAATTAAAAACCAGTTAATACTTCTTATCAATTTACAGGTTACAAGGTGTTTTCCATTAGATCCGACGTATTTTCTAACTATAGAATCACTCTCAACCCGAAAATTGATTTTCTTGGGGTTACAAGGATTTAGAATTACATGGTCGATAAAAAGGGTTTGCGGAGGATATCTTCTCTTGGGGGCATAAAAGTTCATTTATTGTGTAGTGCACTTATACACACACACACAGTGCAATTTGCACACGGTTGCGGACAATAAGGCATCAAGTGCACACTATGTAATCAACACACATGAATATGGAATGAGTGAAATGGACACAAAGTAATTGATACATGTCGATATTACAATAAAAGTGGTTTGTGTGCTGAAAGTGAAAAATTTCACTCAGTTTGGAGTAGTGATGGGCAAAAACCAATAGTTTGAAACTACCGATAGTACAATAGTTTTCCTCCTGAAACTATCTATTTATTCGGTAGTTTTCCGGAAAACTATTGGTAGTATCGATATACCGATAGTGTTTCCATTTCATCCATTTGGGGCAGTGGTGCGCTAGTGTTCAGAAGAAAATCACTCATGCTTTCCTCTGTTATTTCCAATTTTTATACTCTACACAATTTTTTCTTATTTCTTAGTCCCATTCAAAGTTTACATAATATTTTTCTTCTTTCATCAATTTTTCTCACTTCAAGAAGGAAAAAATAGTAACATATAGGGCTTTTCCACATCGGCGCATTGCATACTTATTCTCCTACATGTTATCGAAATGGTAGTATTTCTAACATTGCTCTTATGGGTGTTGCTGGATTGCATACTCATTTTCACTGTGGAGTAGTTTGCCGTAAGGACAATGTTAGAAAGACTTTTCGATAACACGTAGGAGAATAAGTATGCAATGCGTCGACATGGAAAAGCCTTATTATGACAGAATTTGTTGAAAAATACATACTACCGGTAGTGACAATAGCTCAACAGGAAAACTATCGGTAGTATCGATAGTACTACCGATAGTGCCCAACACTAGTTCGGAGCCAGGGCATAGGGAAAGGGGAACTGCAGCAACAGCAAGTCAGCAGTGTTACGTGACGTCACCGGGAAAAAGGTCTATAGGGGCTGTCGTCGACCCGTAGCGACGACGCAACAGACGCTAGTGATTGATAAGGTGACAAGACTGATTATTAATGTGCAGGGGTTAATGTGTTCTGTATAATTATTATGATATCAGTTAGTGCGTAAAGGTGAATTCGAACATGAAGAAATATTAACGACGGCACAACGGAAACGACAGAGGAAAATGAACGGCATGATTTTCAATGTAAGCTGTCGAGCAGTAGCCTAATTCTCTAGTCCATCGTTATAAAAGGTAATCCCGAAAATCAGATGAACAAGCCGAAATATCCTGCTCGTATGATTGAATCAAGTCGAAAGCTACGAGGACTTGTTTCAATTGTTGTCCATTCCTTAAAGTGAGTTCTGAATAACGGAGACATTTAAATTGAGAACGTGTTATAATGTAAGTAGGCACCTACCTTACATTGTGTAGTCTGCAGGCGATCCGAAAAACGACTTTGAAATGTTTTATGATTCAGTTTTGTTATCGAAACAAAGGTTGAATCCGAATTTCGTTTTAAAGAGTTGATATTTATCAATCTTGAGAGTACATAGGGAAGAATTTCGTTCAGCATTAACGAGCAAGGCTTTCAACGAAGTAGAAATTAGGTGGGTGCGAATGTGAAATCAAGCCAAAGGGCAGAATATTACCATTGTCGTTATTGTATTCCGTAAGTTGGAGGCACCTTTAACGATTTATATCAGTTTCCATTATTTTCTCAATGAGTATGAAATGCTGCGTTGGTAGTAAATTCCGGAGATTACGTTTTCGTGAAATTTTATGACTGTGTTGGAGTATGCCGATGTCGTATATGTCTTCAATATTGCGACTCGAACAATGATCGTAGATATTTTAACGATAGAGATTTGGGTGCCCAGCCTATTTGTCACGAATCTATGAAAGTATGGTTTCAAATTTTGTAGAATCTCTTTGTTTCATGAATCGAAATGAATGTTCCAAGAGGGAGGCAGAGCTTCAGAGGTGAGGTACATTAAATGCGCGAATCTATCGTTAGGCTAATATACGAGGTATTATTCTTATTAGAGGTTTTTAACGAGATTAACCTAGTTATTCATTTTTCGCATATGGTTTAGTATGTTACGAATGATTTTACAGATATAGGTTATAAAAGTGATACAAAATCGTCAAAATATTTAATACTGTACGTGACTGGTTCCTATGGCTTTGGAATCCCGTTAGCTTGCTTTTAGACGGTCTTTTTTACATACTGAATTGCGGAATGAAGAGTCCGTTGAATTTTTTCACTGTTATGGGTGTTAGGTATACCTTTTTTGGCTGAGGAAACATCTTCATGTTGGACGATCATTTGTGTAGATATGATTTTCTCTTCAGTACCTGTGCAAACTATTAACTAAATACGTTTATATAAGAAAAGGGGAATTGTTGGTAAATGAAAAACTCAAGCGACAAATTTGACCACCCCGTAAGGATCCGAACCTGTTTTTCGTTGATTTTCATTGTCAGGTTGTATCAGTTGAGGTGTCATAGAAACTGTATCTTGCTCCCTCTCAAATGCATTCGGTGGCTGTTTGTCGCCGTTGAGTTGGTACTTGGAAAAATTTGCGAAGGATTTGGTCGCCCTCGTCGCTCAGCGGTTCGAGCAGTCGCCCACAAAGCGAAAGGTCTCGGGTTTGTTTTCGAAGGAAGCACCATTTCTGTTGAATTAAACACACGCCGTGTTAGCGATCGTGGGGATATCCGGTTCGAATAGGCCTATACATAATCATATTTTGCGTTTTTTTTTTCTCCGCAAAGTTGCTAAAAGCGCGCAGTGTGATAAGCACAAATTTTACCAAATGCGTGCAGTCAGCATGCCTCTCAACAAAATAAGTGAACGCATTAGAGATGATAGTTGCTAGATGTGCGCAATCTTCGGACAAATGTCCATTCTTGATTTCGCCATCAGTAAAAGTGGTAGACGAGGCGCATAATTTAAGGTTCTCTAGTCGGATTGAGGTCGTATTGATTCTAAAAATTTGGTGGCGGTGGTCGATAGTATGGCATAAAATATTACGAGTTCCTTGTTGAAATGGCGCCTAGATCATTGAACCAACGCTTTGAATGGTATGTCTTCAAGATGTCTAAATGTAGAGCTTTGTTGATAGTCTATCACCATGTACTTGATTGTAAATATTCTGGGAAAGAATTGGTGCAGTGTAAATCTGTTGGAACTTGGAACAGGTCAACGATTTAACTGTTGCATATAGGACAAAAATGTGCGCCCCCACAAAAGTAGGTTATCAATGCAACTCATTGTATTCTAGAAGCCGTACATGTGAAAATGTATGACCAAGAGGTTGAAGAATAATAATAACTAATTCTGACGTTACTTTTAAGAATGGAGCAAAAAAATCCCCGTGACGTAATCAAAATTGTAAAAAAATACAGCCAATTTGTACGGTACACTTTGTAATTGTTTTCTGTAGACTTATTTGGCAACAGCCCAAATTGTGTGGACGTTTCTCATTATCAGCTCAATACACGCACGATACAAACCATTTTCGCTCGTTATGAGCAATGTACAAAATTCTGTACATATTTTATTCAATTAACGAGTTAATCGAGGCAGTCCGCTGACTACACGCACTTGGCACAATTTCTGCTTACTGTGCGCTCTGGGTATTTGTGCAAATCAAGCTCAACATACTTCATAATAATTATATTACAGCAGGTATATTATGAATTGATTGAATACGTTCAGTTATTTTGTGATGATCTGGATGATGTCTTGTGTCTATGGACCGGGCTAAACACCGTATTGCAAGAATTTCTTCAATTTATTAATTTCTTCTATCTTTCCATCATTCAAATTTACGCTTAGAGTCGCTGGTAGTTCAATTAATTTCTTTGATCTCTCCATCATGATGCACAAAGGTAAATATCAATTTGAGATTGATAGGAAGCCTACTACTTATACTGACACAGCTATGTTTGGATTTCTCATCTTGACTACCTTTCCTCCAGAATATCTTGTTTACTTAAGCCACTACATTTTGAACCCGCTTTTTACTCTGTATATACCCCGAGGAAACACTTTTCTAAATTCAAAGATTCTTTCCTCCATGAGGAGAAATGTGGTATTTGTAGACTTTGGTACCTACAATGATTGTCCCTTGACATATATTGGGCAAAACAGGCCGCCTTTTAGAGACCTAATTCAATAAGTATAAAAATGTGCACACAACGAATCACTCGGAAAATTGAATTTGGCAGCTCATCTTTTAGCATCCGGACATAAACTTCAAAGGCCTGAAAATATCCGTCTTTTACACAAGAAGAGCGTAGAGAGAAAATGCATTACACTTGAAATTGTTCAAATAATTATGGCAGAACATGAATTCTCACCCGCAGTAGACGAGATTATTGCTACTTTTAATCTCACCCATACTTTTTACAGGTCTTTTATAGAGTATGACTGATCAGTGTATGTGTCACCGTGAAAGTCGATAATTCAGGGAATGTCGACATTGACTAGTGATTGTCGACAATAACGTACTAATTTAAGGAAAGTCGAAAGTTGAACATATTTATTGGCATTAACTAGGTATTGTGTACATTCACTAGCGATTGTTAGTTGATAATTACGAGGAGTTCTTAGTGAATGTTGAAAAAATGAATACATATTTGTGGATATGTCGTCAATATAAAGGTAAGAAACAATATAACAACATTTAGACGTTTTTTCAGCTATACCTGTAAAAAGAAACTACTAATTCTGATCATAATTATTACAGCTGGACGTTCTACCGTTACATTTGCAGTTCTACAGGAAGCCACTTTTGAAGCAGAGACATTGTTTAGTGTTGCATTTCTTAGTGCACAAACATCGGACAAAACTTTGGCCTTCGATTGAAGTGACGTTTCTTCTCTTGGTATATCTTTCAACTTTAAGAACTTTTTGTGGGACAACTGAAACTGTGAACGGGCGTACAATTGTTTTAGAATACCATTACATGTACCAAGCTTGAAGAAGTTGTCCTCGGTGATCTCCATAACACAACGAAGTACATTTTTTCCCACGATCTACATTTGGAATTCGTATGCGAACTGTATCCCCTATTTTCGGTGGAGGAAAATTCTTGTCTGACTAAAGTTTCATACGTTTTGCTTGAAGAGTAAGATGATCTACTGACTCCATCTTCTTCTTACTCATGTCGACTTTTTGTAAACAGAGAGCACACATTGATGTCTTAAGCGGTACCACATCCAAACCACATGAAGTACACGGAATTGCAGTAGACGACGACGGCACAGGAGCTACAGATGGAATTTCCTGAAGTGCGGAGCTGTCTGTAATAGATTTGTCCACAGGGGACATAGAATCGTTGCTATCGCCACCAAGACGCTATATGGGAGATCATGCATGGATATGCAGTATAGGCCTAGATACTGGATTATGGTACAATTCTATCAGGACCGCATGATTTTATGATTTTTGTTCAAATAAAAATAATTATTATCAATATTCTCTACAAGCTACTAGCGATTGTCGAAAATTACTAGGTTTTGTACACAATACCGAGGTAATGTTGATAAAAACATTTTTATTTTCAACTTTAACTACCATTTTCCGGTGCTGTCGACATCAACTGGTGATTGTCGACATTACCTAATTATCGACATTCACAGCAACATGTTTGTCTAAACTTACTGGTTTAGTTTTACTATCTTCTTGATATTATAGTATTACGCTATTCAGTCAGCTCGATAAGCCTAATGATTTATTAAGCGAAAGCGCGCTCGCGCTATTGAAATTTATTTATGGCGGTGAGTAAATTTGTATCTTTATTTCATAGTGTGAAGTCGGACGGAATTGTGAAATTTTGAAAATTTCAACGTATTTTTTCTTACTGATATTCCGCTTAGAAGGCCCCAATCGAATTGAAACTTCTGCTACCTATTCATCTAGACCCCGAAGATGAAGTAGGTATACTTCGAAACGTCGGTCACTTCGTATAAAAATTTTTTGACGGAAGTGGCGTAAAGTTTTTTATTAAAAAATTTGTAGATAACCGTCTGGACAAGAATTTGTACACATTTTTTTAGCTTTATAACCTTTCCTCGAGATTTTTCTACACTGTTACGGGATCGCGTGAGATATAGCTGAAAGCTAGAAGCCCAAAATTATGTGTATTAGGGTTTAAACCTACACTAGAGAGCGCTACTGAAAGGGTGAATCAGAGAATTTATGTACGTTTGTACATTGATTTTCAATCAACTGTTATTTTTTCAATGTACGGATATCATTTGTTGCTACAAAGTTTTTTTTGTATTTAATGTTGATGATACAGACTCCAAAATTTGCTTTAAAAAATGATATCCTATTAATTATGGTGCGTAAAATTTCTTCATTTAAAAAGCATTGAACGAAAAGGTGAATATCGTCAGGGCTACCAACTCCTTCACTCTTTAAGTTTAAATCCCGATAGAGCAACATTCAGAATGAGAGTGTTAGCCTACAACGACGACAAGTCTCATCAATGGATGACTAAGAAAGCGTGGGTAATGAAATTCCGCCCTTACGCGCTTTTTTGAGGGTGTGAATGTTCCAACGGATCCCTCTCTCGCCAGCCATTTCCAAAAGTTGACGTGACGAAACCGATCGATAGAGAGAAGGCTGCGTAAGCTACTGTACTTGATGAAAGAATTTCTTTTTGCCGTTGAACACACCTTGCTGTACGATGATTTATCATAACGAAATACGGATACGTAGTGCGCGTACAGAGTATATTCCTATTCTTTTGTGAAGTGCACGTCATTAAGAAGACGAACAAGAAAATATAATGTAAAAAGAAGGCGAAAAAAACTAACTTCGATTGTGTTTGCGTTTTGCGTTTTGTTTGTTGTCTCTGATGAAATCGTAAATCTTTTACAAAATTACGATGGTATTTGATACTCAGGTGTTGTGTTTGAAAAATTCATCGAGGTAGAGTACTCGCCATGCCTATGTCGTACCTAGATATAGGTACTACTCGTAGCACCTAACCTATACTGTAATATTACTTGATATTAGTATAATTTGGACAATTTAAACAGCGCAGCATGTTTGATATTCAGGTAGCTATCAGCTGCAATTTTTCAGCGTAAACTAAGGTTTTTTTTCTTTTGCATTCTTATTTCAGGTCGACGTGCCAACAATTGAAAAAATCATGAAATGTGCCACGGGAAAGTATGGATAAATCGAGTAAGTGTTTAACATTGTTATTATTATTATTATTATTATTATTATTATTATTATTATTATCATTAGGTACCCTCCGCGTATTTTGTATCATCAATTTGTTGTAGGTTCCTTATGAAGCCTATATTATCGCCTCACTCATTAAAATTGTGACTACCGAGTACTCGAGTGAGTACGCGGTAGGTCCTATTTTATAAGTAATACAAATAGTTAATGCTGATGAGAAAGAAAAATATGAATATCAGCGCCGTACGAGTGAAGTCATGTATAAAAAGCTGAACAGCTTTGAATTATTATGGATAAATGCGCAAATGCTTTTTCACTTTATACCTCTTTTTATACCGTATATTTTTCGAACGCCGTTCAATTATTTATTGTGGCGAGTACGTACTCGTATACGTACAGTAAGTACAATATGAGTTACCGATTTATACTTTGAATGCGCGAAACCATTTTCACTAATTCTTCCGCGCGAGATTCTTATTGCTCAACGGTTTCGGACGGCAGGCGTTCTTCTTCAGGTATTATGTGAGTACATCAATATGGTAACTAAACATTGTGCAGTATAGTCTTGAACGGAAGAAATAAAAAGCTGACGGCCAGAAAAGCAAGTGGATTACTCATCAATAAAGACATGAGAGCGAAAAATTTGCATAATTCTTCATCATCATTTTTTAAGTCAATCGAATTTCTTTCTTTCATAATTTCACTTAGGCTGCCTAACATATCTTTCTCTTCGTTCGGTTTTCTTCTCTCTTCATTCATATTGTGATTGTTAGGTTTTCCTAGCATGACAGGCCGGAGCAGTATTTTCATTTTTATGCCGTACATTAAATTGATGTAGGCTAAGTTCAATTTGTTTTATAAATATTGTTCAGTTCCATGCAATCAGAACAAGGAACCAAAAAAATACACCTATTGAGAGTTGGTAGAAGAAAACAAAACTCCACTCCAATTGATAGGCAGGCGCGGATCCACGGGGCGGGGGATTCCCCCCCCCCCACTTCTAGGAAATCTAAATCACGAAATTAAGATTGCTTTTATATACTATTATTACCCTGAGTAGCTAAAGAAATAGTATTTGATGCAGATTTGAACAATTTTTCAAAAGTGATTACAGTGCTTCCCGTGAGAGGAAGGAAGGTACCTACACTGCCTAGTTCATAAACTTGAAAAAATTGTCCAAAATGACCATAAGCGTTTGGGGTGGTCGTTTTGTAACACAATGATGTTTGCGATTTCAATTTGTATTTTTCGAATTGTTTATTTTATTATTATTATTTTTTTCCTCTTCAAAATGCCTACTTTGTCTGTATGGTTTTAAGTAAAGTATAGCCTCTACTTTGTCTAGTCGACGTGTACGTGGTCTAGGTGAAGTATACATTGATATCTTGGGACCTCAATACCTTCAAGACTGCTTGAAAGCTATAGGCGATGTATGTACATTGTCTAGAAGATGTATGCATATCCCATCCTTCATACTATGACGAAGATATATATAACAAAGTAATTACTGTTCGAAAAATCTGTAATTCGATGCTCTAAGTTTATTTGAGACTCGATAAATTATCTTTACACATACCATACGCGCACGTTAACAACTTATTACATTCTAATAACGCGAGAGCGCTGCGCTGTTGCTATCTCTGCAAATCTACAACTTGAACTAATACGTTCTTGAAAAGGGTTTTAATATTAGTGCTCGACTTTACACCTCACTGGATATGAGTTCCGATAATACGTTCTTATCATCTACCTGACTACCCAGCGTTCGAGCTATTGAACCAATAAGGACAGTGAATAATCATGTGTGCAGGCCCAGATTGTCATTTTACATCCCCACCCCTCCCTTTTTAGGAAAGGGCACATCACCCCCAAGACAACTAAACTTTAAAATATGGAAAAGTCTTTTGTCACGTTCTAGGGGACCACATGTTACACTATAAACTATTTTGGATAGTTTTTATATTGTAGGAAAGAGACCAATCCGTCAAAAGTCAGGGTACTAGTTGGAGGCGGAAATAGGTGACGATAAAAAAAAAAAAAAAAAACTGTATTCCTTTATCAGCCCAAAACAAAGATCCGAATCCCCGGAAAGAATAACGTATAATATCATTATATTTGTGCAATGAACGAAATAATAAATGTTACACAAAATAAGAAATACTATCGCGTGAAAAAATATTTTACACCCGCAATATAAATTGGTAGACCGAATGAAATAAAGACGAACGAAATATTAATGTCATATGCGCACATTTGAAAAAAAGTCTGAGGACGGTAGTACTTCCGATGGAAAAATTATATTACTACTAGCGGTTTGCGGTGCGCCTGACCACTAGCTGTGTGTTGAGTAGTTATCTGTGTTTTGTAAATATTTGGATTTCAACGGTAAGAGCTAACTTGACAGGTAAAGGCTGTATTGCAGCAAAAAACGGACTAATTCAATATTTTACCAGTTGCAATGAGTAAGGAAATAGATGGACAGAACACTCTCTCTCTCTCTCTCTCTCTCTCTCTCTCTCTCTCTCTCTCTCTCTCTCTCTCTCTCTCTCTCTCTCTCTCTCTCTCTCTCTCTCTCTCTCTCTCTCTCTCTCTCTCTCTCTCTCTCTCTCTCTCTCTCTCTCTCTCTCTCTCTCTCTCTCTCTCTCTCTCTCTCTCTCTCTCTCTCTCTCTCTCTCTCTCTCTCTCTCACACACACACACACACACACACAAATGAATCTGAAATTAGACTCATTTGAAAGGAAATTACAGGGGCTACAATTTTTGTTCTCTTCAATTTTTCATATAAATGATTAAAATTCGTGTCAGGTATACAATAATTGAATTTTTAGAACTGTGAGGCTTAACGCGTTTAAACATATGGAACAACGTAGCAGTTTTACTATGTCGGAATTTATCGTTTTTTACCATTTAGTTTTTCGCTCATTACTGCGTCCAGAAGGAGTCAGAACGTTGAAATTTATCTAGAGCTTTATATATCCGAATAAAAATACTTAAGACTTTCAAAATATACTACACATCAATAGATAAAAGCGTTCAAACAAGAGGCGCGCATACAAACATATCGCGTTTCTACAGACAATGAGACAAACATTCTAAGATTTCCCTACTTCCGGTAACGTTAAGAAAATAAGAAGAATACACCTTTAACGTGCTACAATTTGGAAGGCAGCACCAAAATCCGGTTCTCAAGAATACAGGATGTGAGGGTAGGAGAGAAATACAGTAGACAGTTGCGTTAAGGCACTATAGTGCGATAGGTATGCTGGACTGATAACACGGAGACGACGTTTAGGTTATAAGGTACAAACACGTTTCACGTAACGTCGCGGAACTGACGAGTGTCGTCGGTACCCATTGGTTACATTCGCTGTCGCGTGACGTTACACGAGCCGTATTCCTACCTTATAGCCTAAAAGTCGTCTCCGTGTTATCAGTCCAGCGTACCTATTATACTATTGGGACCGGGCATATTGTAGGATCGCTAGCATCGCCCATGTAAAATACTCAGGAAGTACTGATAAGCAAACGGTGATCATGACTTGAAACTAAAGGTGATTTTTTAGTTTTTCTTGAATTTCTCCAAAAATAATGAATTTAGGCGTGTACTCGTGAGGAACAAAATTGAAGAGCGGAAAATTTTCTTTCAGATGAAAATATTTTTGAGAGATTTTGAAAAATTCAAAAATTTTACGCGATGCTAGCGCTGCCCGGTCCGAATAGGGCTTTTCCATGTCGGCGCATTGCATACGTATTCTCCTACGTGTTATCAAAATGGTAGTATTTCTAACATTGCTCTTATGGGTGTTGTTGGATTGCATACTCATTTTCATTGTGGAGTAGTTTGCCATAAGAGCAATGTTAGAAATACTACCATTTCGATAACACGTAGGAGAATAAGTATGCAATGCGCCGACATGGAAAAGCCCTATAGTGCCTTAGTTGCAGGTAGTTACCCTTCTTTGGTGAAAGTGAATCAAATCACGTCAAGTGACGCGTACAGCGAGGCCACATAATTTTTAATAAGAACTTTTTTTCTATGGGAGCTAAATAAAAGAATTGACCGTTTTTTTGAAGCAAGTAAACTCCATACCTATCGGACGGATTTTAACGAGATTTTTACAGCACGATGGTCTAGATGGTGACGAGGTGGTCAAAAATAAAAAACTCTCCCTTTTAAAGCCGTGGCGAGGGATGAAAGTCAGATGTTTCTGGCTGCATGTTTTCATTGTGGAGTGTGTAAGTGAAATGAAAGTTTTTACTTTTACAAAATTGACAAAATTGCTTGGAAATACGGATTGGGTGTTGATTGATGGCCGCGTATAATTTCAAACGGTTTACGGGATGTCGGATTAAGCCTTCAATAATCAATAAACGGAGTCTTTATAATAAGTTCGTGTTGACCACTAATTACAAGTACATACTACATACGAGAACCGAATCGAAAAATTAGTAGAGAGCCGCTGTTCTTCTTTGAGCTGAAACATATTTGTAGTTACCATGATTTAATGGTTATCAACTGAAAAATAATATTATTATTGCTGACTCAACGGGCCAATGTGTTTCATCAGTTGCGAATTGAAAAGAAAGAAAAAAAAAAAAACATTTAAAGTAAAATATAATATAATGGCTACGTACGCATAATTATGCTGAAAGGAAAAATTTATTTAATTTAATTATCGAAAAATGGTATTTTCATTACATGAAACCGAAGCTACTTCATATTTTCAAGTCTTTTGATAATTGAATTTTTGATTTCACTCGATGTTGTTTGCGGAGAAATACAAAAGAATAAATGGTGAGTACAGAATTTTAAACTTGGAACCCAATTAGATTTCTTTGCAGAACCGATTTTCATGTTGTAGTATGTTGCTTCCAGAAGCAAAAATACTTTACGGACTTAGTTCAAGGGAATAATTTTGGAGTAAATGTTAAATGTCGATGTGAATCCAAATCAGCCGCGAAGAAGTTTATGAAAAAAGCAAAAGACGGTCAATTTTCAGCAGAGTCTTTTGTAACAAACTTTTTGTTTTTTGATGAAGCCACTTTGATGAACGCAGCGTGTTCTGACTCGGAAGTAAAGAGTGAAATTGAAGAGGGAAAGTTGTACGAGTTACACAATTTATACGTTTCTTTCAATTCGTTAGTATTTACATTAAATTAACAACTCTTTTTTAAATTTTAAAATTGTGTTTGAATATGTTATATTTCACTGAATATACCCACAGATTTGTCCGTGGCAACCGAAGTACTTTGAATAAGTAAAACAGGGATTAAAATATGCGAAGAAAAGCTTCAGGGTGTCTACTGGCAAGTAAAACAACCAAAAGCAAGTAAATAGAAATTATTTACTCGAGGGGGCATCCGAGCATGTAAATAGCATCCTTTTGCACTAGGAGCAACCAAAAAACGGGAAAACAGAGGAAAAACTTCTGTACTGCACATATATTAATAAAATTGTGAAGCGTTCTGGAGAAATTGAGCAATTGGGCACTGTCCGATCATTATTAAAATCTAGTTCTGACTTCTGAGTTCAACTCAAAATGAAAGTTACTGTCATACTTAACTTGTTTAAGTGGATTAATAATTTCCTATACCTTTCTAATTTTGTTCTTATATAATAATAATTTTGGTGATTGGAGAGGTCGTGTTTCTTATTCTATTGATATGTAGTCTTGAGCAAAACTAAAATGACGGCTTCCTTAACGAAGTTAAACGAGGAACGCAGGGAACCTGTTTTATGAGTCAAATGGGATTTGGTATTGAAAATTCAAGGAAGCCTAGACCTAGATAAAGCTAGTATAAAGAAGGCCTAGACCTACTGTAAGCCTAGTATAATATAGTTTGAGAGTCTAAATTTTTCTCGAATCTCCAGCTATATATGATAGCTCGAAAGTCGAAATTTTTCCAAGTCCCCCTCTTATCATTAATAGCTCGAGAGTCGAAATTTTTCCAAGTTTTTTGCTGGACGGTGGATGGCGCACGGCAAATTTCTCAAAAAGCCCCCCATAAAACAGGTTCCCTGTTAAAAAAATGATCTTACAATTTGTCTGGGAGCATCCCCTTTGTCAAGGCACGCAACATCAAGGGTTTTCGCCTTGACAATTGAGGATTTCTTTTGTGGTAAGCCAGTAGCAAGTAAATGGCATCCTTTTTCATTTCATTTTTCTAGTAGACATCCTGCTTGTGTTATGACCCTATTCTTTTAGATACTCACGGCGCAGTTTGCGACGCCGGGGAGGGGTTTGGCTAACCCCAGAAAGTCCCACCAACCACCACCTTTCTCCTCCAAATAGGGTAACACACTTTAGCCAGTATAAGGAAGTGCCGATTATACACTCGGCTGTCCTGACGTCAAGTACAGCGTGATGGCAACCAAGCACGCTGACTTAAAATGCTGGCACAATGATACTCAGATCGAGGAAGCACCGAGAATGCACTCGGCCGTCTAAGCTTTCAGTACAGTGTGATGGCAACCAAACACACTGACCTACTACAATGCTTCCACAGCAATACTAATGCAATTAGCTGGTCGCGCAAGGACCGTCAATAATAACGTTCAACAGATATACTGCTAAAAGAGAAACTTTAATCGCTCTAGTCGGCAACCGAACTAGACAAGAAAAACTGATGGCAACCAAACAGTTACTGTGCCCACATCTCGTTCTCCTTTTATGATACTGAGTCGTGCCGTATTGTGCATTACCCGAGTATATTTCGCATAGCTATTTCAATCTACTAAAATGATATCTCATTCTGATTGGCCAGATACTTCGCGAAATCACTTTTCGTTCTAAATCTCATAGCGATATACAGCAATACATGTAAAAAGTATTTTCCGTTAATATTCGCCAATCGGTAATCGTCCATATAGTTCTCGTCGAATTTTGTACTCTCATTGGTTCCTTAATACATAGTTCTTTTGGTATATAATAATAAATCGTATGTTCTGGCAATCAGTTAACGATAACAACTCGACGCGCATTGTATTACACCGACAAACGTATTTCACTACTTCTATTTACGAAGCAAATTTTACGATCATAATACTTGAAAGAAAATACATCAGCGATGTCGTGAAATCTATTGAACGCGCAGTAAAAGACGAATCATGCAAGGCTGTCCCAGGAATTTGTGTAAACGTAATCGATTATAAGAACAAAAATTAATCTTGACTGATTTTTCAAGTAAACTATCATATTATCTGATTTTGTGAAAGAAATTCATATTTTTGTCGGCCTAACCCGAAAAAACAGACTTTTTTTCAAGTAATGGAAGATTATACAAAGTGGCTTTACCTATATAAATTTAAGGTTCTATTGAAGTGACCATGTTTGACGACAACTCGGATATTCAGATAGGAAGTGCCGTGATAATACAAAATTTCCGAAGAGAGACGTATAGAGGTGGTCATATTTTCATAACAGCAATGGTAAACCTCAAATATTGTGTCATTGAACTTCCCTTCAAAATCGTGGTCTTTTTGATTTAGTTCTAAATAAGTCAAATATTTCAGGTTTAAAAAGAATGAATTTCAAATGTCCGACGGTCCATACTTTTCTGCCCATCAAGAAAGTCAAGAGGCTGTAGATTTGAAGAGAAAGTCGAAAGAAATTATTCAACAAATAGATCAAGATATGGAAGATTTGTGTCGCGAAATTGAGGACACAGAAAACTTTTTGGATCGTCTTTGCCTTAAAAAGATACGGTTGACAAATGAAAGAAAGATACCTATATTCTGATATGGAATGAGCAAAAAAAAAAAAAAAAGAAAAATAGTACCTCATTAAGTATGAATTTCTTATTGAAATCATTTTTTGTATGTTAGTTTTTCAAAAAAGTACTTATTTCAGTGGAATTACATGAAGATTTATCAATTATTTTTATTTAAAAAAAATAAATATTGTTAGGAAAGAGAAAAAAAAAAGTAAGAAGTGTTTTTCTCATTTAGATTTCGAGTGTGTGAATGAAAAATGTGTCCGAAAAACACGATCCGACCTACTATACTGTAGTTTTTATTGTTTATGAAAAATGAAAGTCAATAAATTATTTTGTTGTACAGAACATCAAGTCTCTCAGTTATTTTAAAGTAAATTGAAAACTTCTACAAAGAACCTTCCTGAGAAACTTATATTATATTGTTTGTCGTCCGTCCAATGGACGGGTATTTCAGCTTGTATAACATATGTATACACCAGTAGCACCTACAACGAAAGAATAATAAAATATAATACTATACCTACATATATTAGGACGGTACCGGTACGTAGTATGGAGGGAATGAGGCCACTTTCCGACTCGACGTTCAAACTTTCCGAGATGTCTTGTATTAAACTTTGAAGAAGAGGCAAAGTATTGAGTGCAGCCGTTAGTCTCGACATTTTGCAGCACCGGCACACACTTCCACCTATCCACCGATATGCCTCTGTCCTTATTGCGAGAGAGACAGAACGTACTTCAGAGCAAGATCAGTAGAAACACAGCTACTAATCTTGACTTCAGAGTAGGTGATAGGTATTATCTCTCGGCTTCCCTTATCTCTCTCTATATACGTTCGTACCAAATTTATTTCCATGTTTCTACAAGTTAGTGAAGTTAGTGTTGGGCACTATCGCCGTAGTACTACTGATACTAGCGATAGTTTTTCGGAAAACTCCCAAATACAAGTCTTACTCTTACGTGTCATTATTTATAGTTCATCTCTTCTTACTTGTCACTCTCGTTGATTTCTTAAGCAAAAAACGTTCGGTAAAATTTTTGGCAATTAATATGTTAATATTTCGTTTAAACGTACTATTAATTTGTGTTCGAGTTCTTCCGAGATATCTTTGTCGGAATATCCATCATTAAGTTACTTCTAAATGAATTACATCAACAAACATTGACAATGACTAAGAAATACAGAAGTTTTAGCAAGGTAGGGAGGCTGAGTGCAGCATGCTCGCCAACCTTTACAAAGATATCAAACAGGTTGTGCATTCCCGAACCATGCGTATTTTCGACAACCCTGGTTAAATTTCCCCATGACAGATTATTTTTGCCGGCGTTTTTCGTTTAAACGTATTTATCATTTCGGGCTGTTTATTAGTTCCCCAAAAAAAACTTTAATTTTTTGCCTCTGTTGGAATATTTCTGTCACGTTGCGTTGTTTCGAGCTACAGCAACAGAATTTTGTTACCTACTTATTGCTTGTTATGATACGCGTATAGGTTGCCTCTTCACTCATGAGATAAGATTACCTCGTTTCAACTGCCCGTTTTATCCACCATATTCATTATTTTAGTTGAATTTGAGGCGAACTCGAGTGTCGACAGAGTAAGTGGCTATGCGTTTACCTTTAAGGGTACCGCTCTACCTAGTTACTCGCACAAAGACACACACAAAATATGTATCACATGTTGCGATTTTCGCCCCGAGATAACTGATTAAATAAAGCATGAAATATCTTGAAACTTCGTATTTATGTAGACAAAACTTAAGAAAATACGGCCAATTGGTTCACACGAACTAATTTTGTTCATTGATTGGAATTCAACGATTCAAAAAGATGGCCCCTTCAGACGTAAGTTTAAACGTTTCCTGAAGATCATTCAGAATATTTCGTGATCTGTCAACTAATTAGCCGTATTTTCCTCAACTTCAAGAATAAATAAAAAACCGCGTTCCTAATCATTTTGTAGGCATAATTCGATATGTTATATGTGGGCAAAAATCACTACCCGCAAGACACCATTAATTTGTGTAATACACGTGTACCTATTTTCTGTGTGTGAGTGACTAGGTAGAGCATACCCTTAACTAAACACAAAACGTATGAATTTTATTTCTATACTCTTATTTTGTACAGGCAGGATTGCATCTGTATTATGGTAGTGACTGGAGACGAGTACGTCGCGTCGCGTCGCGTCGCGTCACGCACGCCGCGCCGCACCGCTCCGGCCGACGCGACGTCGTGAAAGCGTTCGCTTGGTTTTGTTCTTAATTAATTGTGCTTGGTACATTATGATCATTCAAGTACGTCACTATATGTTGCAGTATACATACGAACATGTGTATATGTGTGCAAATGCGAGGGCATTTTCATCTTCGTCCTCCTATAATAACATAAATATCATCTACGATAGAGCTATGCTATTTTTGTACACGTACTCGTATCGCTCTTACACACACGTCGAACTGTACCGGTAGGTACGTGGAGTAACTACAGTATACGAGTACCAGTATTGTGTTATTCATTCTGCCATAGCCTAATAATAATTATTGTTGTAAACTTCTAGAGAGAGTTCTTGTGTACCTATACCTTCTTCACCCCAGCTTTTTCTTATAGGTATCGTACCTACATTTGTTTTGAACCGAATTCGAAATAAGTTATCTTATTCGATTGTGCTGATGTTTCATCGCTGCGACTCGCTTAATAAATAACTGTTCGATCAGATGTACAAATATCTACAATAATTACCGATTAACTTATAGAGTTTAAT
Organism: Aspidiotus rigidus; assembly: GCA_035079385.1. Taxonomy (NCBI): domain Eukaryota; kingdom Metazoa; phylum Arthropoda; class Insecta; order Hemiptera; family Diaspididae; genus Aspidiotus; species Aspidiotus rigidus. The sequence goes on along the minus strand of JAVHKY010000007.1, from coordinate 1,231,732 downwards.
TACGAGTATATGTGAACTTTCTTTATTGTATGGGCTTCCGTTCCGCACCCTGTGCGCGATATAAAAGCTGCTGTTTGTCATGTTTATTGCGCTAGTTTGTGTTGTGAAAACAATTCTCGAATATTCTCATAAAAGCGTTTTTCGTAAGAAGCCTTGTGGTCGACGAGAAATAATCATTTCTGACCAAGAAGCAAAATCGAAGGAACGCCGGCATAGATATCCGTATGATGTCAAGAGACTCCCGATAAGCGTTGAACAGAAAGGTACAACATACGAGTATGATCTGTTTTAATCGTCATTTATGGGCTATAATACGCGGATTGGTTGGGAATTTTTGCATCTTTGGACATCGACAACAGTTCGAATATCTGTTATTTATTTAAATATATACCACGTTTCTAAGACGTTTATCCCTAATGTAACGCGCAAAAAATTGGAAATCGCGCGATGAAAAATTTCTTTTAGGATGGGGACTAATAAACAACCCGAAATGATACGAGTAAAATTATACGTATTATATATTTGTATAATATTATACCTATTATTATACACCAGTAGCATCTACAACGAAAGAATAATAAAATATAATACTATACCTACATATATTAGGACGGTACCGGTACGTAGTATGGAGGGAATGAGGCCACTTTCCGACTCGACGTTCAAACTTTCCGAGATGTCTTGTATTAAACTTTGAAGAAGAGGCGAAATATTGAGTGCAGCCGTCGCGTCACTCTCATGTTGCAGCACCGCGGAACACTTCGAGCTGTCCACTGATATGATAATATTGCTTCTGTCCTTATTGCGAGAAAGTTAGAATGTACTTCAGAGTATAGGTACGAGGGTAATAGGTATTATCCTTAGACCATAATAGTACATAGACCGCCGATAGCCTATGTAAATGACGTTATCATCAGTTGTCGGAGCATAGGAGGTTGGCTGTAAGTCGGGAAGTTTTGGTATGTATGATTCGGTGCATGCGATGTAAGGGAACGTGAGCGCGATGCCACGCCCACTCACATTAACGACGTGAGACCTTACCGACTTACAGAGTCTCCTATGTTCCGACAAGCTTTTATTTATCATTATTAGCGGTCTATGTACTATATTATATGGTCTAAGGTATTATCTCTCGGCTTCCCTTATCTCTCTATACGCTCGAGCTTCCCCAAATTTAAGAATTAATTAATTTGTCCGGACGGATTATATAAATAGAAAGTCGAATATGTCCGGCACTGCCGTCCAAAATTTGAAGAAAAATTCAAAAAATAAACAAATAAATGATTTATTTATTTATTTATTTATTTATTAAAAACCCGACGTTTCGACAGTAAAACTGTCATTATCAAGGGTTATAACGTAAATAAATCATTTATTTGTTTATTTTTTGAATTTTTCTTCAAATTTTGGACGGCAGTGCCGGACATATTCGACTTTCTATTCCCCAAATTCATTTCCATATTTCTACAAGTCCTACTCTTACGTGTCATTATTAAAAAATGGTTCATCTCTACTTAAGTACTTCTCACTCTTGTTGATTTCTTAAACAAGAAACCTTTCGGTAAAATTTTAGGCAAATATGTTAATATTTTGTTTGAACCTATTGATTTGTGTGCAAGTTCTTTCGCGGGGATACCGCCGTCATTAAATTTTGCCATGACAGATATTTTTTGCGGGCACTTCTACTTCGTTTAAACGTATTTTCCATCGGAGGTACTACCGTCCTCAGACTTTTTTTCAAATGTGCGCATAGGTATGATATTAATAATTATTTCGTTCGTTTTTATTTCATTCGGTCTGCCAATTTACTCGTATATTGCGGGTGTAAAATATTTTCTCACGCGATAGTATTTTTTATTTCGTCTAACATTTAGGCCTATTATTTTGCCGCCCAAATATAACGATATTACATGTATTTTTTTTTTTTTTTTTTTTGGGGAGGGGATTCAGGTCTTTATCTCGGGCTGATAAATGGATACCAATACCATTTGTTAATATAGGTAGTCTACTTCTCGATGATAAATACTGGAACTTACGAGTGTACTTTCCACCAACTCAACCAGTTCGAATATTAAATTGATACCACGCTGTTCATTTGTTGTTTGCAGGTATGCTAGATGGAACTGCGCTTTGTAAAATCGATGAGTACGATGTTGCCGTTATCAGTCAAGTATCCGATTATAATTCCAACAACACCTACGAGAAGGAAGGAGCCGCCAATATATTTGATATTGACACGTGTAATCTGTCTTACGTTAGCAGCATTCTATCTCAAGATGTGGACTTCATTCAAGACACATCCGATTATCAGTGGTTTCTGGACTATAGGTACAGTCTACGCGTACAAGTGTTGCTATTTGAATGTGCGTAGTCACCAAATAGTCCAGGAAAATAAGACTTTATTCTGGACAGGAATTGCATCGAAGATTTTTTATGGAATATCTCTGAAATGGCTCCCTAAGAAGCAATATACTAAAGGTCCACAGCGATTCCGCTGGAACTTCGCCTTCCAGGGGGCTTCAAATGCCCCGAAATTCAATTGTTTGCAAAAAAATTCGTACAAAAAAACATTCTAGAGAAAAATTTTTGAAACATAAGTTGTGCCTTATTGAATTTTACATAAAAAAAGTATCTTATAAAATTTTTGTGCAGTTGAAAATAACGCCGCCAGAGTGCGCTCAAGTTCGCATATTTCGTGCACATTTACGCCATATACCAAATAATGCATTCAAACCGTAGGTTATCTTAGCTACGCTTTCGTGTCCATTTTTATATTCGGTACCGACTAGATTTTCGCATGCTCCAATCACATGTTCTATAGTCTCGCTGCTTCCCCGGCATACTCTGTATAAGTCCTCTACACTACTATCTCCCATAATGTACTTGCAGTAATTTCTCGTCGCCACAACACCATCTTGTATAGCCATGAAGGTCCCCTCTGTTTCTGGATACATGTATCCGTCGGTGAGCCACCGCATTGTTGCCTTCATATTAAAATCTTTGCTCTCTATGTCGCAATGATATCTGCCATGTAGGGATTTTTCCTTCCATTTCTGAAGCTGCTCCGCTTCACATTGGCTTTTCCTTGGCTTCTCTGCTAGTGGTCCCTCTGATAGATTGTTGACTGTGCTGCTTTTATCTGGCTTTACAACTGCACTATGTAATGGAGGTCTGGGTTTTTGCCTATGAAAGTATCATTGAATAGTATCAATTTGCTTAATATTCATCCATTTCAAACATCTTATTCCTCTTCCGCCTCTGTATCTGGGCACGGTCTGTTTCTCAATCGCAGATTTCGGATGATGCATTTTGTTTCTTGTCACGAGCACACCTTCATTTTCCGTTCTATCTCCTCCAGCGCAGTATTGTTCCATTTAATATCTCCAAATTAGTACGTCAGTACAGGAACCACGAGGGTGTTAATAGCATTCATAATATTTCTGCTGTCAAGTCCCGTTTTCAGCAGTCGTTAAACTCGCTCTAAGAATTTTCCTCTGAGTTCTTGCTTCATTATAGCGCGTGCTCTGTACGTTTATGCCGCTCCGTGCCAAGATATCTGTACATCACTCCTAGTTCTAGGTCTTCAATCGCGTATTCTCCCATCTCCCTAGTCTCATCCATGCATATTCTCAGCCGTGCCGTCCTATCTGATATCCAATCGTCTGCATTTGTCTACTCCAGAACCCATTTTAATATCATCTGAGAATATTATGCTCGTAGTTTCTATCGCTGCGTAACAAAAAAAAAATTGAAAAATGCATTTGAACGAAATTGAACGATTCTAGAAATATCACTGCGCGTCGCTACAATTTGCGGGAACTTCATATGATCATTTCTCGATAACCAGAGCCAATTTTGAAAAACGGTCAATGGCATCGTGACCATCGTCGAAAATATTTCTAGAATCGTTTAATTTCGTTCAAATGCATTTTTCAATTTTTTTTTTTTTTTTTTTTTTTTTTATAGTGCTATTATTGCTGATATCAAGGCCTTTCTTAGTTTTTGTCAATATTGTCGAGAGAGAGAGTTTATTGCTAAGCAGAACCATAAGGAACTTAGGGAGTCGCCTTGGAATATTCCGCGTTTTATTTGTAGGTATCTGGTCAGTTTGTAGTATTGCGCCTGGCATTCCTGCGTTACCTGTACCATGGTGCGCCACTTTTCCATTGCTCTTTTCAAACAAGTTATGATCTTTGGGTGTATTTTATATATTTCTAGTACTTTCAGTAGCCAGAAGTGTGGTACTGAGTCATAGGTCTTTTTAATAGTCTACCTATACAGTATACTTTATTGATCTTTCTGTTGCTTTTAGGCACTTGTTCCATCACTATCTGATCGGTAAGCAGCTGTTTTTTGCAGCCATATGACCTCCTTCTACTTCCTTTCTGCTCTTCGGCTATAATACCTTTTTCTTTGCAGTGCGTTCTCATTTTTTCCGTGACGCATGTCGTGAATATCTTTTATATGATGGGTAATTACATGCAATCGGTCTATAATTTGCGGAGTTTTTTCGGTCTCCTTTTTTTGGTTGTAAATATGTGATTCCTTGAGTCAATGATCCTGGTATATCTTGTGAATTCTCAATAAATTCATTCATTATTATACTTAACGCCTCGTGAGTAGCAGTCAGTCGTTTAAACCAGTAGTTTTGGATTTTATCTGGTCCAGGCGTTTTCCAGTTATGCGTCCTCTTAATAGCTTTCTGAAATTCTCTATTTCTAATGCTTACATTTTGCGTGTTTGTTCAACTTTTTCGTTTTCCTTTTTAATTTGTTTCAACCAAACTCCCTCTTCATGTTTTATCTCTTTGGACCATAAGTTTGACCAGTACTTTGTTATCTGCTCTTTTGTTGGGTCATCTAGCTTCTCCTTACTGTTTAGGTTTCTGTAAAAAATTTTTTTGTTTGCTGTAAATTGATTATTTTCATTTTTTCTCTTGTAGTTTTTCTTATACGTCTGCACGTTGGCGGCCGTCTTGACTAGTTTCTGTTTTATTGTATCTCGAACATTTATCATTTTTTTTTGTTTGCTGGCTCGTGTTTGCTGTGGAGTGAATATTTACTCTTTGTTTAAAACTGTTATTGGAAGAATAATGAGTTCACTCACCGATATTTGCACCTCAATTCACCGTGCAAAGTAAACATATTATACAAAATGTGTGAACTTCAGCGCGCTCTGGCGGCGTTATTTTCAACTACACAGAAATTTTACAAGATACTTTTTTTATGTAAAATTCAATAAGGAAAAACTTTTGTTTCGAAACTTTTTTTTCTCTAAAATGTTTTTTTGTACGAGATTTTGGCAAACAACTGAATTTTGGCGCATTTGAAGTCCCCTGGGAACTGAAGCTCCACCGGAATCGCTATGTACTTTTAGTATGTTCATTAGGGAACCATTTCAGTGATATTCCATAAGAAAATCTTTGATCTGATTTCTGTCCACAATCCATCATTGTTTGGTCTTATTTTCCTGGACTAAAAGCGAGATAGTGACTCAATTTTGCGTTTCCCTCTCTCAATGGAGGAGTGAAAAAAAAACAGCGGCAGAAGTAGAGTTGAATTTTCACGTTTGTATTCTCTTACCTGCCGCGAGTAAAAGTATCTGCGACGTATTTTTCCGCATTTGCATCGATATCCTAATATTTTGATGTTTGTAGAGCCGAGTTTTGGTAGTGGACCATGTTTTTGGTTTTTGATTTTGAGAAACTTCTATTTCATGCTTCGAGGAAAACTGTAAAAAGAGCAAATTACGTGAGGCTATTGAGATCATGACTCGTCAAAACAGTGTGCAGGGTAAATTTTAAAATAGACACAGACAATGTAAATGATTCTGATTCCTATCATCATCATCATCATCATCACCATCATCATATGGAGTTTAAATCATGTCTAATTCTTGCACGTCTTCTCTTTCCATTTCACTAATTGTTTCACTTTTCGAATTCAGTGTTATTTTCACTTTGGTGAAGGAATAATGTTAATTCGAAAACGTCGCGTCGCGTCGTGCGTTTCAATTGTAATTTTGATTTTTCGACGTGGATATGTCTTGAGGCTGGGGTTCATTTCGGAATTTGCGTCATGAAAATTTGTCACGAGCTGATCGCGGTCACAGGGACTTGAAAAAAATTTGGACCTAAAGCGTACGTTCACGAATGGGGATTAACAAAGTACCTGTTAACACACTGGACGGTGTAAGAAGTTATTGTTCTGGTTAGAAAAGTTTATTGTAGGTGCTCGAATGTTTCCAAAAACCGGCGTATTTATTAATTGTAAACGTCTTTGAAGGCATCTAACCATATTATTATGTTTCCTTTCATAATTACCGGTGCACCGGTAGCCTATATTGATTTACAAAAGAATCTATCCTCATAATTTCGAGTAGTTAATTTATAGAAATATCTGGCGCGTTATATTGCAGCCTGCGTGAAAACAATAACGGCGGCGTATGTAACAATATGCATACTAGTATACTATCATCTTTGTGCACGTCCGATGGATACAACAACATGGCGCGAGATTTAGACGCTAATTTGGCGCAGCTCGATATGGAAAATTTTCGCACTCAGGACATTCATCATGTTTTACAAGGTTTACCACAAATTTCCAGTATGCATGTGAGTATTTCTCGATTGTTCACGCGTTATATTGTAGAGAGCTTGACCGAAAATCCGTTTTTCCGAACTGAATTTCTAGAAAAATTAACGTAAACAGAGAACCATTGTCCATTAGTAACTATTAAAAGTTCGTATCAATCATCCCCTCTCCCTTCCCGAAGCCATGTATATTCGGAGGGAGCCCATTGGATATATGTGTAATATCTTGAGTGAGGTCGGTGTACCCTCCAATGCCGTCTCTTGAGTTCAAAGGGTTGGTCTCCGTTTGTCTGCTGACTAATATTTGTCACTTTCGTAGTGGTATCACATATCAGTTTCGGGATGTTCTTCCTATGAGCGGCCCTCTTTTGTGTCCGAGGTGTTTATGGATAGGATGGAGGGTTTCTTCTCTTTGATACAGTTTCCAACCACTTTTCCGTCTTCACCGTGGACACTTCAAGTTAGTTGAATATGCAACCGTAAACACATACGAAAAAAAAATCGACTTCACGCTCTTTGATAGAGACGTAATAATCACGCTCACAGGCAACTAACCTGAAAACGGATTTCTTTCAGTATGTGCTTTGGAGATGAGAGATCCCAGTGCGGTGATCCAATAAAGAATAGGGATACCAATGTCAGGACGGAGTTCAAAGATAGAATTCTTAAACTGACATATGTTGGGGCTGAGGCAACACTGAAGAAGAGATTTCAATTCCGAAACCATGGAAGGTTGGGCTGCCGTTTAGTAATTTCTCAATGCGCTCACGGGTAGGTTGGAGGAGGACATGGGGAAACAAACTCACCACGTCAAAAGATTCGAGAGTGCTTCCCGGAGAAATTTTTTTGTGAGTAACTCAGATAACGCGATAGAGTTTTTTAAAGAAGGGGAGATTGGAAGCTAGCTACAGACTTGAATCAAATATCGAGATACTTGGCCAACTTGTAGGCGGGACACGAAATAAAAGAAAGTACCGGGTGCTTAGGAGACCCTGTTTTGTGGATTTTTGGGAGACCGTAAAGGCGGGGAGGAAGTGGATTAGAAACTAAGACAGCTCTCTTCAGAGGTTCCTTATCAAAGATATACTTACTCGCGTTGATTTGAGACCGGACCCTATTATTGTACGTATTAAAGATGAAATCCGCGGCGAGTGCTGCACCAATGGAACTGAGGCACCTGTAAACTTTCCTGTCGTATTCTGGTCTATCCATGATGACTACTGTACTCCCTTTATCTGCTTTGGTGACAACGAGCCCGTCTTCTTTGATTTTCTTTTGGATAGAGGTGAACGTACTATGTAGATCCTTATCGGTAAGGGGGACGGGTGTGGCGTGAATAATTTCCGCTATTTGCACGATTGCGTCGTTTGGGAGACGCGGTTTCGAGATTACGAGGTCAGCCACCAGTTTTTCTTTTACATTTTTCTCCAACATAGGTGGAGGAGAATGTTTCATGTCCACATTTTAGTGATTCCACTTCGTCATTGGAGATGAGGGTGGAAGAGTTATTAACTATTCCTCTGTAGAATTCATGGGGAGGGTTTGGAATTTTCTTCACAACTGACTTGGACTCCCTTTGTTCCTTCTCCCTTTCCAAAACCTGGAGTTTTTGACTTTTCTTCATGTTTATTTCGGCACGTAGTTTTGCTTTTTCATTATTTATATATAGTTAAGAGAAACACATCGAGCTCATGAGGAGTTATCATTTGGGGTCAATCGGAGGTGTGACGTGTAAATGAGTTTTGTCGCAACATTAAGTCTCCGGTACCATTTTCGTATTTCCATTTGGATCCATTTTCTGGTGAGCCATTTCTACAATTTGTGTTTTGCAAAAGGACAATTGATATTCAAGCGGTACTGTATGAAGGACGGCTGGAGCTAACGTTGAAGACACGTTTTCTCTTCCTCCCCACTGCCAATATGATGATTTATTTGTTCACCACCTCTTCTTGTGTCCCACTTTTTATTTTTTTGCGCTTAAATAGTTCTTCATTGTAGATACCTAGCTATGTGATAAAGAGAAGAAAAAAAAAAAAAAAATATGCGTGAATTTTTGCAGAAAGATTCAAACGCCTCTATATTCCAATCAGAGATTTTGTTTTCGCCGGTCAAAGAAGTGCCGATGATCAGCTTTAGTATAGACTCTTTAGACTGCGGTGAACACGGCGACATGTTGTTAACCTGTCAAGCTAATAAGGACAATTATACAATCGCCTTCGAAGGATCCGCCTTAATGGATAAGTCGACGGATTCGCATCATTTGGAGAACGGTGATAATTGTAAGCTAATATGTACCTAGCTAAATTTACTTACTTTGTACTTTTTCGCTCTACTGCTGTCTTGGGTGTGATAAACTAGTAGCCCAGCCTAAACGAGAACACCTATCGCACCGTTTGGTAATAAGCTACTCTTTCGTCTTAATCATTGCAGCCGAAAGCGCGGATAGCGTTGAACGAATGAGTTTTGATACAACGTGTTCGGAAAGCAGCAGCCATTTAGGAAACCAAACCGACAAGGTTTTTATCAACAAGTTACCTTTAATATGCTCGGAATCGCCGTACACCACTTGGAGCAAGCTGAAAGTTGATTCCGCTGAGAATATATTGAAAAGGCAATCCTCCGGCAATAATAATACATCCGTTTCCCCTTCTTCTACGGTAAGTACTTTTTTTGTATAGCGTTCATATCGCATGCTCTGGACTTCTATAGTCTGTTCACGTTAAGAAAGGATAGAAGGTAGTTCAAAGTACGTACCTCGAGAATGGAACGGCATAAGGTAATATTTTCTTATCTTTATCGTAAATAACGTAAATTCTATCTAGGTATATGAAGGAAGAAAGACCCATAAATAATTTTTAAATTAAGGTGCGTGTATTTTACAGCCACCATCGTATTCTGCAAATATATCTACCGATCAGATATTATCCAATTACGAGTATAACTTAAAATTTACATTGGTGATAAGAGAATTATTTCCTGGCGTTCTGTTTTCGAGGTACGTACTTTGTACTATCTTCTATCCTTTCTTAACGTGAACCGACTATAAATACCTAGGTGATGGTCGATCTTAGAGCAGATAGTCCGGTCTCGTATAGCCCTGTAACTGAACCAGCCGAGCGAGTCATTTTTCTTTTCTTAGCCTACGAGACTCCCAGGAGGGTCGGCTTTTGACAAATAAAATTTTAAGTACCGGTAGTAACAAAATAAAAATAATTATAGAATTATTGTAAAATTGTTTTCTACATTTTAGCCAAGGCCAGAAATCACAAATGAAATCTCGAATTTTATAACAATAGAAACAGAAAAAGAACATACCTAGATACTCACGACGTTAATGAAACAATATTCAAAAAATGTATATTTACCAATTCAAGAAATTACAACCACGGTATTGGGATGTTAACCCAAGTTGCATAAGTTGGTAGCCGTGTTCGAACATGTGGGGGATAATTTTAACGTACCATGCTTCATGATGGGGAATTTGCAATTTTCAAATACGATTTAAATTATTACAATTCGTAATATCAAAAAATTATATCCTATAAATCGTTTAAACACTTCAAGAGAATCGGTAACTAAAAGAAGTAATTCTAATAGTGAAGTATTGAGTCATCTACGACTAATTGAAAATCTCGTTTCTTATGGCCGAATACATTGAACGTAAAATCGTCACCCAGAAATTCAAGCGAGTGCGGCGAGAGAGGAAGGCGATTCTAGCGCTACCAAACATAGGTTAACATCCCAATAAGATGAAGAGGTAGTGACACGAACGTATTCTGACTGTGGTAAACGCTGTCCGTGATTTTGAAGTAGTTCTGAACATTCCGAGTGCAGCGCTCGTGATGAAAGTGATGGGTAATGTACAGAGTCTTATGGGAACGCCGCTACTTTCAAAAATTTATTGCAGGATCAGGAATCAGCCGATGCATTTCATATTTGGCATAAAAATACCATTTAATCTACTCTATAAAATTTTGAAAGAATCACCCTTCTAAGTAAATTCTTGGATTTTTTATAATCCTTGGAAATTTCATCAATACTAGGGTACCAACGGTAACGTCTCGGCGCAGGTGGGGTGTAGAAGGAACAGGGAAACAGCCCGAGTGTTCGCTGCAAACCTAGCGGAAGTTTGTACGTACAACTTCAAAACTGCGGACACGATTTTAGGTTGTGTCATTACCTCTTCATCTTATACCGTGATTACAACCCACGCATTGTTAATATACATATTATAACAATACTTCAAAGAAACAAAGTAGCTGCCTTGTTTTGGGCTTGTTGATAACTTTGTATAAAGGTGATAACTAATGATCCACTTGCGCTTAGTTAGTCTTTTCATCCGATCGACTTCACTCTCAAAAGAAAACACGAAACCAGGCCGTTCATTTCGTATTGGTATTCCCGGAAAATTATAATTTCAACTTTTCGCTAATCCTATTTCGTTTCAAATTCTATAATACCAGTACACGAAAAGCCGAAAATTTACGTCTTCTGTAGTATCGGACAATTTTTAGTTTTATTTCGTTATTTTATCTATTTGTGAGTTTAACCAAAATCAACCAGTGCGCCTCTGATTTTTTTTTTAAGTGAAACTTCTTCAACCTTACCAAATTTTGTGTTGAATTTGTCTTATTTTCGCAGTCCGGTGCCTAATTTTTTCTTCTTTTTCTTTTTCAAAGCGCCAACTCTCGTGCTTAATATTTATTATAACATATTTATTTATTTTTTATTTCTTTCTTTCTTCTGAATGCTATTTATTTAGGGTTACTCATTATTATTCTATTATTTTCTAGTGTTAATTTTTTAATTCGTTTTTTTTTTCGTGTTTTTTTGAAGCATTGTGTTTACTATATTTTTATTATGAACACGAATTTCAGAAATATTATTTGTGATTTACCATCGAGTTCTAGTATGATGCAGAAAGAAATATTGTATCGTCATGATTTAACTATTGTGAATGATAACTTAAATCCAATAGATGCTCCTCATTTGTAATTCATTTCAGTGAGTGAAACAACCTATAGAGGTAACGTGTTCCATAAATCCGTTATTCAGTTTCATTGAAAATAAACCGAGGGAGCATAGCCCCTCCCAACCGGCGAGGCACCAAGCGCTGAGTTTTTGTATCTTTGTTTTTCCATGTTTTGACTCTTTTTTTATTTTTATGTTTGTATTTGTGATTCGATATTTTCAAATGTAGTTTGATAATGGACTTCGACCGAAATGCGTCACAAATTTGATACTACCATTATTTTATTTCTTGAATTCTTAGTCTCTATTATGAGCCGTAATATGGAATATCGCATTTCAACCATATTTGGGGTTTATTAAAAGTCTTTGTGGATTTAGTATTTCTCACTCTTTGATATAATGGTTTGCAAGTTAGAGGAGAACATGATGATTGTCAATCATGATGTCGCCTGTATTCAAGGAAGTGATCAAGTCTTTGATATGGCATATAGCCGACTCTTTTCCTGTCTCTAGTAGCGAGATAGCTTGTTATTCAAGATCGATCACCTTCAAAGCTATTCAGCCGCTTACCTTCTTATTTCGATTGTTTCTCATTTTTAGAGCTATGCAAACTTGATGACAAGCTGTGAATTTCTGAAATCTCAAAGTTTACCAAACCTAAATTCAGTAAAGAGGCAGTTCGAACTCCGTCGTTGTATGAATTATTCGTTGCGACAAGATCATCTTGAAAAAAACTCACAGCCGAGTAAGTAAACGAGAAAATTGATAAATTTTGATATTTTACCTGTCCAAGTGTTTATTTATTTGCTTACCTATCTACCTATCTACTTATATTTATTTATACTACCGTCAAAGAATAAAGGACAGCACTGGGAAAATGTGAAAGGGTTGGATTTATCGGCCCCTATAAAAAAGGCAACTCGCGCAGTAACAGAGGAAACGTTAGAAGACAGTGTCAGGGTCACAGTGACTTAGCTCACTACCTTCAAATTCCTTATATATTATATGTAAAGCCCGCTGAAACTTGACTAATAATTTTACAAAAATATTTTATGCTTTCACATAAGTGTAATTTTTCATCAGTCGCTCGTATATTTACACGTATTCTAATACCTTATTCCTGCTCTCGTAAAATTTTCTAAGTACAGTACCTAATTATTTTTTCGGTTCACATGAATAAAAACGCGTTCCTTCGGTGCTTCGTTGTAGGACGCGAAGACGCGTTTTTTTACTTTAGAGCTCGAAGAGTTCAATTGCGCGCATGCGCGTATTCTGTATGCGTCGAACATTTTGGCGGTCGCGAACGAAAATGATCTTTTAATAATATTTTAAATACAACACTCGAATTTTTCCGTGTGTTCATCAATTGTAAGAAAATTACAATTTCGTTTTCCATCAACAATGTTATGATGCTCTATAAAAAAGTGAAAATTTTAATTATAGATCATCTCGCGTTTGCATTTTTATTCATGTGAACCGAAAAATAGCGTACGCCACATGTGAACGGAGGAAAGCAATATACTCGCGCTGCATGGCGGCCCTCACCGCGGCTCGGGTCGCCAAAGTGCTCGTATAGAAATCGCTCTCCTCCGTCCCTTATAGCGTAATATACTATGTTAGTTGCGTTCTGAATTTTTGACCGTGCTTTGAGGAAGCTATATTTGCGATTTTAGTGATGATAGTGAATCAGATGGAGGAGATATTTACATATCTCCATTGACAAGAAGGAGAGGCTACAGTCGAATGTGGATAAGAGTAGCAAAGTTTCAGGCAACATCAAAGGCTGAGAATGCTGTGAATGTACAGAGTGTATGGGAAAAGTGTTGCTCCAATGTCTGTAGTGATGGATAGAAAGGTGCAGTAGTGCAGTATAGAACGAATGAATGCCTTCCTCGTTTATGTTTGCTCTATCACAGTGAAGGTGAAACAGTTTCCATACTTGAAACTGACTGCACACACGCCAACCACACCAGTATTCCGAAACGCCTGATTCAAAGAGCTTTGACCGACAGGCGTTTGATGAGGGAATTTAGAAGCCAAACGCCATCCTAGCTACCACAAGAAGGAAAAAAGTGTCGAACCTTCAAAATCAAAATTGAAATTTTACATACAAAAATCGCGCACCGAAAAACTTGGCCCGTCCTCTGTATCCTCTTCTAATGAAACTTGTGAGTTCTGTGAAGGAAGGAAGGAGGGAGGGAGACTCTCGTTGAGGAAGATGTGGCGTTTGTTCTCGATTATTATATTCATGCAGAATCCACGGATCCGGATGAACAGTATCTCAGAATGGTTTTGTCAACGCGATGCTTATTACTGAATCAACAACATTCTAACCTGATCCAAGTTGGTGCCTCGTACAAGTTGACGTGGTAAAGCTACTCAGTGTTGGTAATTGGAACGCAAACAACCAGGACTTAAAGTTTTCCACCCGCTTGCGCTCGCGATTTGCAGTGGTGAAGTGACAGACAATTTTACTTTCATTTCTCAAACGCTTCATACCTACTTTGAATTCAGAATGGCGACCAACCATTCTATTTACAAATTGTACTCACGCAATCATACTGGTCTTTGAACAAGTTTTTGATCCACCACAGGTTCGGTTAATGTGTGACTTTCCCAAGTCCACTGGTACACTAATAACGGGCTGGAGGCCACCAAAATGTCCTTTATCTTCATTCTACCGGTATCGGCAAATTTAATTGATAAATAAATTAGCGCAGATATCATTTCATGCAATCAAAGATCACACGTTCTGTATTCATAATTCAAACCACAATTCTATATAATTATTTATGTAATTGATCAAAAACACATGAAACTACTCATACTAAGTTATTCAGATAATATTTTTCAATTTCATTCCGGGATTTGTGGGTTAAATCTCATTAGGCCTATTTCTCTTTTGATTTAGAGTATTCGAGTTTCTAAGAACCAAACCGTTAGGATTTACAAAACTTTGAAATTTCATAATTGACGAAAAGCCAAAGCTATATGCGATCAAAGTACCTATCAGTACTGTCAACGAAAAAATCTACTTCTCCCGACATTATTGAACATTTTTTAATATTGTTCTGCAATTTGTGGAATAAATCTCATAGGCTAGTTTTTCTTTCAATTTCGAGCATTCAAGTTCCTGAGGACTAATACATAAGGACCTACCTACAAAATAGTCTTATGATAATGAAAATTTATCTACCAGTGTCGGACATTTTGATTGATGATCGATAAATGAGAGCAGGTATCAACTTCATGCAATCGAAAATCGCGTTCTGTATTTATACTCGTAATTCGAACCTATTTAAATGCAATCGATCAAGAATACATCAACCTACTCACTGTTTTTAACCTCTTTCTTCTGTTATGAGTAATGATTCACTTGCACTTGTTAGTCTTTTCATTTGATCAACTTCAAATAGGCGCCTCTTCTTCAATATTATATTTTATACGAAGCGATCTATACTTGGGTTTTGACGAGCTGAATACGGCAGTATAAATTTTTACAAGAGTTTGCGCAAAATTTTCGCGATACAAAGCGAAATAAAATTGTAAGATTGCCGGAAGATGTTGAACAAAAATTATTATCAAGATAATTTGGTTCAATGTTTCCCGGTGCGCAATGTTACCATAAGGAAGAAGGAATCTGACTCCTTGCTGATGCTGATATGACTATGAGTAAAGGTGATAATATGGCTGATAGCTGAAAGCTGATTCCTGACTGGCTCCATAGCAGTTCAGAAAAATGCAAAATCAAATATTAAAAGTCGGAATTTTTTACAAATCATCAGAAAATTCTCAATTTCGCCAACTGCTACTGGTATGTCTATTTTTTTTTTTTTTTTCTTTTTTTGAGGGGGAAGAGAAGTACTAGCTAGACTGCCCTGGCGTTAGCTACGAGCACGCGCCTGTTCTGATGGAAATGTATGTCGACTCTGGAATGTCGTTGTTTTGATTTACTATTAATTGATGTGTCTGATAGCAGTGCCTATTAAATTTTAATAATTTCAAATCTACTTCAAATAGATGATTGTAATAATATTGAATTAAGTTAAGAACTTCTTAATTCCAAGTTCTTAGATCACCCGCTTGAATGATATCAGCAGCTATAATTTTGCATTGTTTGTTTACAGGTAAATGCGTGAAAATTTATAATCTTTCGAAATCGCAATGCGGACGTAAAATACATCGCAGCGTATTTCAGAATACCGCTAATTTTGATCTCATCAGTCAGTTCATCAGTAATAAACATATTACGAATAACGTTGTCGCTCGCAAGTCGGACGAGAGGCTGAATGGAGTCGTCTGTGATGCGACGACAGAAGAAAATCTGTATCAGTTGTCCTCGACAAAGGAGGCACAAGAGATTACAGACGAGCGCATTAGTGAAGGCTGTGACGTTTCTCAAGATAGTTTATTGTTTGATAAGAATTATTCGTTCGACAGATCGAAGAACGCGCCTCCGTTTGCTTTGGGCTGTAATTTTATTTCTAGTCATTCGGGTAGATTCGAAGCCACCACCGCCGCCACCGCCGCGACTCAGAGTCAAATTGTATCCGAACGAACGATAAAGTCGGTCGACGCTCCATCATCATCGCGAAGAAGCCAACTATTTACCGCCGAGTTTTCACGAGATAAGAGTGGTGAATTATTTTTGGACAGCGACCGCAAGAAACGTAAATATTTTCGAAAATGTAACACCATCAAAATTATGGATAGAAGCATACAGACTTCGTCTTCAGACACAGAGAGCGCGCTCAGTCCGCCCGAGCTTCAAAACAAAGAAGTGAGTTCTAACTAAGTATACGTGTGTAATATGATTTTAACTTAACGTAACGTACCGTACCGGTACCTTCATGTATATCTATTTTACAAATACCTATGTGAAAGTAAAATTGCTCATTCAAATTATTTTGTGTAGAAGAATATAACAAAACCAGTTTACGTCATGTATCCGAATTATACATTACCGGATTTGTCCTTCTTGGAGAAGCACGTTACCGAGTTCGATTTAAAAAACGTCTTTCTGTGGCCGCAGAAATTTTCGCCTTCATCTACTGCAGAACACGCGGACATCCTTCATCGTAAAGAGATATGTAAAGAGGTGAACAAACCAAAAAGGCCTTGTTCGTGTCCAGACTTGGAAACTATTAAAAACAGGGGTGAGTTAACGATTACATTAATTGATTTTTAAAAAATTTGAGCAGAAAAAGTTGAAGAAAAGAATGAAAAATATACAGCCTAATAATAAATTCTTATTGGTTATGGAATACTCGTTAGTATAGGCCTACCTAGGTACATATCCGTATTTCGTAAGTACACTCATTTTACTGGTATCTATTTGTAAATATTTAAGAAATAAAAGGACCGGCACTGAATACCACATAATAATTATAATATCGAAAATCGACGTTTTGTCGCTCATGCGACATCATCAGGATACAACCTAGCTTTAGAAGCGAATAATAAAGCACTTTGCTGATGAAATTAGTTCTTTGCTCGATGTCAATATTTTATTTACCTAGGTCTTCCTGAGCATGCCACATAATTGTCAAACAAATTGAATGAGAAGTGAAGGATTATTCTCGCTTTTTATGTATCAATTTTTTTTCCACTTCAAAGTTCAAAATAAATTACTTGGTTTTTTGTAATGGTAATTTCTAGACCTCTTTGGACCGATACAAAATGAAAATAGTATAGTATAATAATTATTATGCGACAGTAGAGGAATCACGTTACTTTCCGACACTGTCGTGTACTGTATATTAATGAAAGGTGGAGAAAATTCGTTTGTTCATGTATTTGTAATACGAGCATACGCGGTATGTGATATCATTTTTGCGGGAGGTTAATTTTTTTATTGTATAGTGGTTCGGTAAGTACGTTGTAACATCACTGTTTGTGCGAATGTAAGTTGTGTTTTACGTTGCACGCGAGTAAACAGTGGTGCGGCGCTGTAACGTCGCTATGATTGGCTGATGTGGATGTCTTGATTTGTCTAGAAAAATAAAGCACTTTACCACTTTACACGACGTGCAGCACGCTGCAGTGTGGCCATGCTCCAACTGACGAAATTACCGAACCACTATACAATAAAATAGGGTACTGTACAGTAAACTACTATCACCGACCGCCAACTGTCTTTACCTACCGCCTAGTGATGTTAAGGCTCCGGTTAAATACTCGAGTATACCGGTTACTCGTATTTTTTGAAGAAGAACCTGTAAAATCCAATACTCTGAGTTGAAAAAAAAAAACTGAGTAAATAACTGAGTATTTGGTGCAATAACCGGAGTTCTCTGGTTATTGCACCAAATACTCAGTTATTTACTCAGTTTTTTTTTTGCTGTTTTTATTTAACTGTAATTATTGTGTCTATCACGGAAAAACATTTCCAATCAATAACCGGAGCTCCGTGCAATTGAAAAATTCAGGAAAAAGGGTATTCTTTACCCTGCTTTTTCGTGTACGGCGAAAAAAAGACCTGTAAATAACCAGTTAACTGCGGTCAACTGCAGTTGAACAAATATCAATTAAATACTCCATTAACCGGTTAATCGAACGTTTGTAAAAATTACAAAATATATCGGTTAAAACCGATTAACCGGTACTCATTTTTTCAAAGTAATCAGTTATCCGGCATTTCAATTTTTAAGAAACCGATCAACCGGTTACACAGAAATACCGGTTTTTTAACATTACTATTACCGCGAGTACCACCTTTCACTTGCAAAGACTGTTACACTGATACCAACATTAAAGCGCATCTTTCCTCACCTACAGCAGTGTAGGAAACACAACCTTTACCGCGCATCTTTCATTAAAATAATGTATAATACACTAGCGGTTGGTGGCGCGCCTGACCGCCAGCTGTGTGTCAAGTTGATATCTGTGTTTTATAAATATTTTGATTTTAATGGTAAGAGCTGACTTGACAGGTAAGGGTTGTATTGCAGCAAAAAACAGACTGATTCATCAATATTTTACCAGTCGCAATAATTAAGGAAATGGATGGACAGTAGGTTGTTAAAGCCCGCCATGCCATACTCCTGAAGCAGTCTGTATAGAGGCATGAGACGTACTCAGTCGTTTCCTGTATAAGAAACCGGATGTAATTTTTCCAATTCTTTCTCGAACCCAGTACCATTTCTTAGGTAGTTTCAAACTCTCACGACGATATTTACCTGATGTATAGTTACTCCTATCACAAAAGAAGAGCGAATTTTCTAGAAATTATTTTACATAAACGTCTCCTTTTAAAATCGAAAATTGGATACGTAAAACTTGAATAGTCTCTGTAAATTCATCCAGAGCAACCGGTTTAAATGCTCTCTTGTGTGAACACAAAGAATATTGAAGTGCGAATCAGTCAAAATAACAATAGTTCCCAAATTTCCTCCTAAAAATCTGGAACCGGGCTCATTCGAAAGGAAATTACAGGGGCTACAATTTTTGTTCTCTTCAATTTTTCATAAAAATGAGTAAAACTCGAGGTATCACGATAGTTCAATTTTTAAAACTGCACTGCTCAACGCGTTTGAAGGGTTGAAACACGGCGCGTACGTCTAAGGTACAGCAAGAAGCAGTTTCAGTACTGGATAATGCCCGTTTTTTCCCAATTTTTTCGCTCCCTACACCACCTTGAGGAAGTCAGAACGTCGAAATTTATTCAAAAACCTGACCCAAATAAAAGGAAGTTTTTCAAAAAAAATATTCCAAGTCCATAGGTGAAGGCGTTTGAAAGTTATGGACGAACATATGATATACATACATACATACATACATACATGCATACATACATACATACATACATACATACATACATACATACATACATACATACATACATACATACGTACGTACGTACGTACGTACATACATATATACATACATACATACATACATACATACAGACAGACAGACAGACAGACAGACAGACAGACAGACAAACATTCTTTCTACTTTATATATTAGATGTAATATTCTTAACTGTTTCCTTGTCTTAAACCTATTTGTGAATGAAATGCATCTGGAATTCCCTCAATTCCTTCACACATTTTCTAAAGTGGGAACACTGATTACATGTTATTAATGATGGGAATGTAGATTGCTTGACTGGGCGTACAATTTTCTGCGTGAGTATAAAGTGCAAGCGCGCACATTGCGTGAATTAGTGTGACCAGGATGACCCACATGAATTTCCCCTTTCAAACAGCTGTATTTGATAATGAAATGACTCTTAGAAAAATGAGTAGAATGATGTAACCATGAGAGCTTATCAATAAAAAATATTATGTGTTCTAAAGGAAAGTATGAGCAACATTTCTGTACCCTTCTTTCTATAATAATTTTGGGGTTTGTAATGATTGAAGTAATTTTCAAGCATTGAAACGCAATTTGAGTATAATAAATTCAGAAGAGATAGTGAAAAACAGCAAACGACATCGTGTTCAGCGTGATAAATACTTATAGAAATACTCTTGCTAGTTCATAATATGATGTTCATTCCAAAAGTCTGAAATTTGTTCATGTGCGTTATCAATCGTATGCGGTGCCTGCTTCAAAAAACGACAGGCTGAACGGTTGACGCGCGCTGTGGTCGATAAGAACAGAGAACAAACGCAGGCGAGCGCGGTGTTGTAATGATTAATACGAGTATTATTTTATATAATCGAGCGATATTCTGAGGAAAAAAGTTCGGCAATCATTACAGCCTACCGAATTCTGAGGACAAGACGATGATCTGCTAATGATTCCATAAATTTCGTTGCCTACCTATTCGCAAACTATGCTCGGTGTCCGAACTTTCTTCTCTCAGTGTAACCGGTATAGGCTACCTAGATATCGATCTGCGCAATGAAAGCAAACGAGTTCGATTAGGCTCATTATAATATTGATGCGGTATAAATATAATTGTATAATATGGGCTAGATTTTGTTTAAATTACGAAGCTTACTATGCGGGTCCCGCGCTGAATTTGCTTGTCGTAGATTACCGACATATCCGTGACTGGGAATCGTTGATGTTTCTTCTACCGCGTGAGTATCGTGAAATATTGACCAGAGATTCGGAACTACGTAAATACGCGGAAAATGTAGACGATTTTGATCGGCCACTCAGTTGTTGCACTTCAACGCTGGACAGTCAAGTAAAACAAGCTTCGAATTCCGATCAGAATCAACCTTTGTCATCTAATTACCGTTGTGGTTCGTCGTGCAACATGCTCCTCACGGAGTCTAGGTGTTCGGCGGAGGTTGGTGACTACAAAAATGTTAAGAACGTTTCGAATCGTCCGCCTCTACCAAAAAGCATTCTGCGCCACCCTGTGGTACAAAATATTAAGTCCAGGAAAAACGTGACGAATACAAAAAGGTATTGAAAAATATTATTTTATCGTACGACGCGATGCAAAATTTTTTGACGTTTGTATCCAGGTACTCGTTTCTTTTTTCTTATAGGTTCAGTATGTTCGAGCTGAGTCGAGGAGAGGCGAAGGTAGCTGTCGAGAAGAGACGATCACTACCAACTGAATTCAATAACTCTGTTCCGAAGGTAAGGAATACCTTTTTTTTTTTTTTTTTAATTATTAGTGGAAATGCGATATTCAACATTGTTATTTTATAGCACATTACTAGATTTACTTCTTTTTTGGTGAAGCTATAGGGACGGAAAGTAAAAAAGAAGCAAAAATGCTTACGCAGCCGCGTAAGCGACTTTTCACTTTTACCTGCAATTAAGCTTTTTGCTTAAACTTTAACTCCGGTACTCCAATTTATTCAATGAATTGTTCTCTCAATAAGACACACACATCTTCACCATCTCTCGCCCCTCTAATTCATTTTTGATCATCTCCAATTCTCTAGCATCTTTTGATGTTTGTTATTCTAGACTCACACACACACCCATCTCATCCCTCTTTCATGCGCTCAATAAAAATTCTGCCCCCTCCTTTCATCATTCATCATATCATTTCCTGTCCCAAAGTATTCCTGACTTATCGCTCACAATCACATACGTAGAAGCACTATTAGACGACTCTCCATTTGTCCTCGACATCTTTCAATTCTTCCAACAATCGAGTTCCTTTTTCCACACCTACACTTTTCAAAACCACTGACCTCATAGCTCTGTGACACTCTCTTGGTAACTCGTTAATTTAAAAGAAATCTAAATGAAAATAAAAAATGAAATAATTTTTACCTCTGCCTACAAGTAATCATTTCTTCATAACTCCAACTTATTCTATAAATCGTTCTCTCAATGAGGCTCACATATATCCTCACCATCTCTCGCCCCTTTACTCATTATTCGTTCTTGATCATCTCCAATTCCCGAGCATCATTCTATGTTATTTCCAGCTGCTCTTCTCTTCATCCAATCATAACTTGTATTGACGCAATCATCGCAATCTTCTCTGTCAACTTCACTTTAATATTCTTCATCTTTTTCTATTCATGAACGATGAGAGGTGTTTTACCACGACATTCGAACAATGTAAAATAGAATATTATAGATTATGAGTAATGATTAGTCATCGTGGTCACTGTATCTTTTTCTTGTTTCATTTAGTTTATCTTCAGTTCGATTCAATAGTGCTTGCATGCAGAACTCCTTTCACGACGTTAATACATCTTTTATTCTTAAAACATTTTGTGTTACGTTTATCGTCCGATTTATTATTTTCAAACGTCGGTAACAAAGTTTTGTTTTCGATTTCATTTAATGAATGCAATCGTTGATGTAATCCAATTTTTTTTTTTTGAGTCGAGAATTAAGAAGCAGGCATCGTGTAAAGACGTATACATAGGTACCTACATATAGTATAAAATCGTGTGTCGTTGTTTCTTAATTTTCGGCAAAGTACCTCCGTGCACTGACGGGTACCACCTTTCTGATGACAACGGAATAGGCATTTTGGCGTTTTTCTCGGTTCGAGCTATGTGATTGAACACGCTGCACAGTAGGATGAAATGCTATTCTAGTTGGGCAAAATTCGAAAATCGAAGGTCTGTAAAAAGGTGCGAATTATTTTGTTTACGTTTTAGAAACGTTCCGACCACCCTAATTCAATGATGAAACCAGTGTTTTTGTGGAAATGCGTTGATGTGAACAGCATGATAGATGTACAAGCCAACAACCATTTGTTCTTGTTATTTCAACAGAACACTCGGTCATTTTATTTTGGAAGCACGTAGTTCCTTCCGTATTCTGTACGAGGTGATAAGAGTCTTGTGATTTATAAAGTATTTTGATTGAACTTTTGGTATTTTTACGGCATTTGATGATTGGGCGACTATTTCTCCTCATAAAATACTCCGAAAGTGAGTACAATTGTAATACATTATTATAGTCAAAATTTCATAATATTGTGTTAGCCATTTAAAAAATTTACCAAAACTTACCAAGGCGGGTGCGATGGAAATGATTTCTTGAAACCTTTCTCTCTCAACCCACATTGATACTTTTTGCGCCTTTTTGCGCCTTTTGGTGATTTCTCAATATATTTCTTTTAGTTATTTGAGCATAAAAGCTATTTATCGGAATAGCAGCTATTTAATGGAATAGCTTAATTTACAAAAGCAATGAAACTAGAGTCAATGATAATAATGAACTCGGTAACACGATCTTCGTATGATGTAGAACAGGTTTATTCTTGTGTACAGAGTTCGCTACCCCCTCCCCTTCTAGGACGTTACGATGAATAACATTCTATTTATAGCTGTACCACTTGAAAGATTTTGTGTTGCTTTGCATAATTAGATTTAAGAAAGTATTATATTTATTTAAAAATGACTTCAACTCATTCTAAGGAGATGGGGGACCCCTTTATCTCCAGTCGGGTCCGGAGCAAGAAACACAGCGGGCTCCCCCCTCAAAAAAAAATTTCGCCCCCTCCCCTTGAAAATAGAGGCCCTGCGGTCCCCTAACAAAACCGGGCCCGGGGACAAAATCCCCAGTTGCCCTGCCCCTCTCGTCAGGCCTGCCCCTTAGATGATGTTCATAAACTTTTAACAGGGAACCTGTTTTATCGGGGGGGGGGGTAAACTGAAGGAAAATGACGGGCGCCGGCCGCCGGTCGCCGGGCACCGGGCGCCGTCCGGCAAGAAGGGAGACATGTAATGACCTTCAAGCGATTGATAGTGGGGACATGATTACTCCCACAAAACAGGTTCCCTGTTTGCCTCAATTAACAGAGTTAATGAAGGCAATTCCGAGCAGCTAACTGTGTGGGCTGCGAGTTTTTCTCTTAGTCAGTATACTTTTTGTCCACGAACTCCAAGTAAAAGCTTCAATCAAACTTGGAACAAAAATGATCCAAAACTTTGAGAAAAAATTATCCAATCATAAATCTGACTGAAAATTCGAATTCTACGATCTTGATTACCCCTTAGACGACTTTAATAAACTGTTGCTCTTGATCGTCAGTTAAACTTTTGTTCACAAACTTCAGATAAAGACTTCAAACTTTGAGAAAAAATGACCCAATCATAAATCTGACCGGAAAATCGAATTCTACGCCCACAAAAACCCCTTAGTTGATCTTCATTAGGCATTCAGTCGAAAATTAGAATTTTGGCCACCTAGCATGGCGTTTCATTCGACTGTGCGCAGCCTACAGACCTCCTTGAATAATATTTTTCGTAAAAACTGAAGAAAAAGAAATAATAATCATGTAGGTACCTACTTATAAGTTATTTATTCAACGTTGCGGAACATAATATACATGATATGTGACCTGGGCTACGGAAAGGAGACTAGTCCTTTTTACGGGATCAAGTTTGCTGATATCGAAGCGCAATAACGACTAGTCTCCTTTCCGTAGCCCAGGTCACCTATAATAAACGTATACTTATCTGTGTAAAATGCTTTTTAGAAACTTTTGGAAAGCGATACGAGTTATTCGGAAGACGAAGGGGTTCACAGTTCTGGAAGTCATTGCGATAGTCCGGGACCGCATTCCGAACAAGAAGCGAAACGTCTAGAATCTCTTTTAGGAACGGTATCTCCATGGAATGAAACGGACAAGCCGCAGTTCAAACTTCAAGTATGTAACTTGAGGCGATCAAGTACCTATTCTGACCTACTCGTATGTTCTGATGACAGTGGTGTAGGTGCGACTCGTGGAAGACAAGCATCGCATCATGACAATTACTTGACTGTAGGCACGCGACTATTCTATCCGACGAAACGAATATTTTTTTCTGAAAATATTACAAAAAGGATCGTTTACCTCTAGCCTGTCCCCTTGTAGAAAGATAGCTTTTTTTCGTTCAGAATAAGACTGCTCTGAATTGTGCCGTGAACTCAGTTTTTTTTTCTGAACAAGTACCGAAGAAATACCTTCTTAAAAATAGTATTCTCTGCACTAATTTTCAAAAAAATAGGCTAGCATACGCAACACGTTTGGACTCTTGTGAATAGCTTCGTGCTTGTTTGGCAATCATTTGTTTTCCAAATTAGTTACAAACATTACTATTTCGGTATCTATAACTTGATACGAGTTCGAGTATATTATTTGAATCTGATACTGGAATTATTTTCAACGCTATAAAAACAATGATGCGTGTTTATCGTTTGTTACTTCCACTTCCAGTTTAGAGAATGTTACGAAAATATCGGAAACTAAAATGTATACGCGTATACTTATTTGGAACACAATCCCTAGGTATTTTAAGGTAATTTGGCTTTGAAACGATCGAAATGGCCTACACAAGAATTGTAATAATATACGTCTGAATTTTTTTAAAAACGTCTCGTGTTATATGTATAATATGTAAAAATGATTGAAAAATCTATTCTCGTCGCTAAATACGTTTCTATGAATCCAACTTCTTAGTTTTTCATACGTTAAGTGATTTGACGTGATTTCGCCCTCTGGCTACTCGGCTACTTGAAAACAATATTTAATTAGGTACCGTATGTCGTTTAATGAAAACATTGCAGGCTATTCTAATAAGTACGTGTATTATTATTTTATTCGAGCGAAAAGTACTAACGTAATTTGCAGGGTTCAAGTATTGCGATAATAATGTACCCATTGACGAACTGTACAAAATATCGATGTCCTGAATTTCAGTTGTGGTAGATTGTTGATATTCAAATACCACGCTAAGATCGTACGAAAAATAACGAATTTTTCATTAGTACCTATTCAAACACGATAACTTTGTAGTAGGATATCGCTCTGTATATTCAAGGCCGTCCCGAGGATCAGACGGAGAGGCATGTCGCTTGAGGGCTCGCGTCGAGGAAAAAGGAGCAGACAAAAAAACAACATTGAAATAATTATGTATAGTCCCTGGTCGCTAAGCACTCAAATTTTGTATTATTTTTTTGCAAAAAAAAAATGAAATTCGGTGCGGATGTTGAGGACACTCGAAGAAGCAGCAAGGAACATGTTTTATCAGGGGGTCTTTCGGAAAAAACGTTCGCCGTCCGGCTGGCCGGCAAAGCTCGGAGCTCGAAAATTTTCCACGTCCCCCTCCTTTCATATATAGCTTGGAAGACGGAGCCTTTGACGTCACAGTTTGATGACGTCAGAGATAGTTTTTTCCAGGTTCCCCTCCTTCTATATATAGCTCCAAAATCCGGGCCTGTGATGTCACAATTTGATGGCGTCCGAGATCAACCTTGTGACGTCACAATCTACATTTTTCAGATCCTCTGTGCCCCATAAAACAGATTTCCTGCCACCCCTCGTTCAACTCCGTTCAAGAACCCGGGAGTTCCTTGTTATTTTTGGCCCGCAATTTGATTGCTAAAAAAATTTTTCGTATATTTAGGGAATGCAGAGAGGTCAAAAACCCCTAAAATAAGGGTAAAATTGACATGGAATTTTTCACTATATTTACACTTCTTTTTATAAAATTTACCGTAGAACTCGAGAAAAAACGACGGCTTCCTTAACGAAGTTAAACGAGGAACGCAGGGAACCTGTTTTATGAGTCAAATGAGATTTGGTATTGAAAATTCAAGGAAGCCCAGACCTAGATAAAGCTAGTATAAAGAAGGCCTAGACCTACTGTAAGCCCAGTATAATATAGTTTGAGAGTCTACATTTTTCTCGAATCCTCAGCTATGATAGCTCGAGAGTCGACATTTTTCCAAATTTTTTGCTGGACGGCGCACGGCAAATTTCTCAAAAAGCCCCCCATAAAACAGGCTCCCCGTTAAAATGCTGAAAAAATTCTTAGGGCCCTCCTGAGAGGCCTAGGGGTTCCAATTACCTAAAATTAGAGATAAAATATAATGGATATTGGTTTTGAATTCACAAATTGCTTAACAAAAAATAAACATTCATTATTCATCATCAATTTTGGGTGATTGAGTCCCCCCAGGCTTCTTGGAAGGGAATTGGATTGATTCCTTGTGGATACGTTCCATTTGAATGATAAATGGTGGGTGGCACAGGGATGTAACGAGTAACAAATTTTATAATTCACTTATTGATTTCAACTAAATTTGTTTCCTTGGTTTGATTTTATTGTGAAAGTTGTTGTGAATTAAATAATTAAATTATAAAATTTATTATTCGTTACGTCCCTGTGCCATCCCCTATTTACTACTCTGGGGGGGGGGTCTAAAATTTTTTCAGTATTTTTCTCGAATTCCACGCTTAATTCTACTTCAAAGTCTACCAAAACATTTACAAAAGACACAATTTTTTCCCCCTCAATTTTTGGAGTGTGCGTCCCCCGGGTCTTTAGATGGTTCGAAGAATTTTTTCGGAATTTTTATCGAATTCTACGGTAAATTTTATTTAAAACACCCAGTGTAAATACCAACATTGAAAAATTGCATGTCAATTTCACCCTTATCTTGGGTGCTTTTCACCTTTCCGCACCCCCAAGTGCCTGGAGAATTTTCTAAACTTGTTTTTGGTCAGCGGTCACCTACAACTGTATGTAAAATTGAAAGATCTCACTAATAAACTTTGGATGAAATCTTTTGAAAGACTCGCAATTCAAAAAAAAATGGTGGGCGCTGCGGAATAATTATTTGCCGTAGGTAATGAAAATATTTAAATTCGCGTTGAACCGGCATCGATCAAGAACGTTTTGAAGGCTTTATCGTACAATACTTGTATCTACTCGTAATTCGCGATCATATCCAAATTGAAGTACTTTCTACAGAATATTACTGATGAGACTAACTAGTCGCAGTGCAGTCGCGTCGGTCAGAGAGGAAACTCTCGACAAAATTAAAACTTATTAAAAATTACACGAGAAGCTGGATGACACAGGAGAATCGGTGCGGCCTCGCTATCGCTTCAATTGAACATTTTCGAAGTACCGTAGCTCAAAAGTAGAAATTTTGTTGGGGTACCTCTATTACGTACACCCGACTCTTTGGAACAGTTATTTTCCAAGGAGAAATGAAAGTCTATGTTTCAATAAGGGAGCATACAGTCTATTTTTGTTTTTAAGAAAGTTTTCGTCGAGCTTGCACTTGCGATATCTGTTTTGAATTAGATATACCTAGTTACGTAAATCATACGTCACCTAAGATACCTACTTAATAATATTATGCATATTATTTCATTATAATTATTGTGTTCGCGTAGAATTCCAAAAAGACTGTTAGTTTTGCTGATCGGCGTAGCTGCACTCCTCCTAATTCACCCAATTGTTCGATTTTGGCTCAACAGAGATTGCCATTTCAAGTAAAATTTATCTATCATTTCTCGTGTTATTTTACAAAAATAAAAATTGAACTCTCATGTCGTCGTCAATCTTGTGGTGTTTTTGATTTTTAGATAAAAATGTATCCCACTTTCGATGGTGCGTTTTACGAAGGATGCGAAGCCGATAAGTATGAATACTGTAGTCATGTAGAGGAAACTAGAACCAGTTCATATAATTTCAAAAAAGGTAACATACATATTATTATTTCTTTCACTTACGGTATACGGACAAATACTTTGGGGCCATTTAAGTAGAAAATGGACGGTGTACCGTGCAAGTGGATAGTGCGTTGCGTGTGCGACCGCTTGTGTAATGACTGTCTATAGTCTTGCCGCAAATAGAATGGGTAACGTAAACAAAGCCCGCGAACCGCTTCCTCGTTTCGTAATCAATTTTTTTGCATGAAAGCGGTTCGCGAGGTTTGTTTACGTTACCCGTTCTATTTGCGGACAGACTATAGGAGTTCGCTGCTATTTAGTGACGCTTTTAAGCAGGGCTGGGCACGGATCGGATCACGGATCACGGATCAAAAATTGGCGATCCGTGAGCCGTATTCGGATCATTTTTTTGTTTACAGTTGATTTGATCCGATCATTTGCATTGATCCGCGCGACTTACGTTTCTTTTTCTCGCTCCAGATTGAAGTGGAAAGCTATGGAGCAGGGCTGGGCACGAATTGGATCACGGATCAAGATTATTTTTTTCCCGCGCGTTATGATCCACGGATAATGGATCAAATATTCTGATCCGCAGTGGATCGCAAAAAAATGTTACTGATCCGTGATCCGGATCGTTTCCAATGGACGATGATTGATCCGCGAACCGACCCGCCATGAGACCGATGATTCGTGATCCCGATGCGGCTCAAATTTTCGCGATCCGTGTTCAGCCCTGCTTTTGACTATTTTTTTTGTTTTTTTTTGTTCTCAATTTTGTTATCTGGAACGAAGAAACCATTCTGTTTTTTGTCGTTCGTTGTCACCGCCTCACACCGTTGTCTTACGCGACTAAAATTTTATCTACGTAGCTGTAGGTATCTACTCAAGTCATATAGAAAGAGGAAGTCGGGTTACGCGTAACGTCGTAACGTCGCAGACCGTCTTCAACTCGGGAAAAACAACGTCTTCTTACTTTTTTCTACAGGAAACATACACCAAAATTCAAATTTTCGCTAATTATCTCAGAAACGATATAATATTTTCACAGAATATGAAGAGAGCAAAAATTGTTCGTCCTTAAATTTCCTGTCTGATGATATTGATTTCTGAAATTACAAAATTGATCTTATTTGATAGAAAATTACAACACAAATGAATTTTGTTCTCTTACTTTTTTTTCTTGAAAATTTATAGTTTTCGAGATAAAGCGAAGAATTCGCGCTACACCTTATACCTATTTCGTGTACCGGAATAACGTAGCTCAACATTTAGCTGTCAACATTGCGTAAATGGCGAGTCAAACGACTTCCTCTTTCTATATGACTTTAGTAGGTACCTCTACCCAGCAGTATTAATCTCGATGACACACATGCGTTTGATATTCACTATGTTTGTCTCATTGGAGCTGTTTTGATTAGATCACATACTTGCATCAACCGACAAAAGTGAACAATATTAGGCTGCGTGTCTTTTGTTAGAAGAAATGAATCCGCCTGGTATATAATAATACTATAGCCAGCGGTTGGCGGCGCGCCTGACCGCCAGTTGTGTGTTGAGTAGTGATGGGCGTTTATCGGTTATTAACCGGTTAACCGGTTAATTCACCAAATAACCGGTATATTAGAGTAAAGGATAAACCGGGTCACCGGTTAATTTGAGTGTAAAAATCGGTCAACTGCTAAAACTAAGATTTTTTTAATATGTATTATCAATCACTGTTATCACTACAATTCATGAAGTCTTTTGAATATTTATCAATTTTTGCGTTTTTTAGGGGTGAAAAAGTGGACGACTATATAGCGCTCCTTGCGGAATTATTTCACAATCACTCAGTTACTCAGTAAACCGGTTAACCGGTTATTCTGATAGATTATAACCGGTTAACGGGTTATTGGGATTTTTAAATAACCAAATAACCGGTTTTGGTTTTTTGAAATAACCGATAATCACCCATCACTAGTTGAGTAGATATCTGTGTTTTGTTAATATTTTCATCTTAATGATAAAACGCCCGACGTACTACCGGCAGGACGCCACGTCCTTCCGTAAGGACACAGTTTGCTTTAGGTTAACTCATACGCAGTGGAAGCAAAATAACATGGGGAATCAATTCAGTGTATGTAGTAGATGTAGCGCAAAAAGAAAAAAAAAATTAAAATCGGTGTTTTCAAAGTAATGAATGATAGGACGATTTTAAAAATAAGAAAATTGCATTATATTTTCCATATATTTTCTTCGAAGGATTTTGCGTTGCACGAGCTCGGACGCTTTCCTAATGCTTTTGGACGGTGTATTATCATTGTGCGGTCCTGCCAGGAGCCTTACAATATCAAGTGTGTTGCTTTGTATTTGTTGTAAGGGCTTTGTATTGGTTGTAAGGTGTTCTGCCAGTAGTCTAATTACAAAAATCTTCCGGTAGTACCCAACACAAAGTCCTAACGGCAGCTCCTTCCGGCAGGACGCGTTGCCGGGCGTTCTATCATGAACTGTAAGAGCTGACTTGACAGGTAAGTGTTGTATTGCAGCAAAAAACGGACCAAGTCATCAATATTTTGCCAGTAGCCGTGATTAACGGAAATGGATGGACAGTAGGTAAAAAGTATAGAGACCTAGAAGAGACAAGATAGCTAACACATCCGCCGTATTGGATTTTTTGTTCATGTTCCAAAAACACTCGCAACGTTATGTTATGTGGGAACGGCGCTGCAAACGCTTCACAGCGGATTTTAACGTTGCGGCTTATCGAGTTTCTTTGATTCTTGTAAATATCGCACGAACTATCTAACTTAATTGCAAAAAATATGAGAACAGAAATCATTTCTCTTGTAATTTCCAATCAAATGGTTCTATCCACAAAATATTCTGAGAATATTTTCAAAAAAAAAATTGTAAAATTGGTTTGCTAACATAGGAAATTACAAAAGGAATAAATTTCATTCTCAATAATTTTTCATTTTAGGTATTATTTTTCTAGAAATCACAAAAAAATAGGGGACAACCCTATAAGACGTAATGAATGTTGAAATAGGCCGTCTAGTGCGCCTTCTGAGCTGCGTATGGCTGTACGCACAACTAAAGTGCCGTGCACCAGTTTTCAATTTTACGTGAATGGTGAATTACCTATGTTGTCTATTCTAGGTATCTATAGTAAAAAGCCTGTCATACCCCTGAAGCGTTACAGTGCAGTGGTCTGAAGTCGTTTCCTGTATGAAAAACCGGATGTAATATTCACATTATTCTTTCTCGAACCTAGTACCTTTTCTTAGGTAGTTTCAAAATCTGACGACGATATTTACCTGACATACAGTTATTCGTATCACAAAAGAAGAGCGAATTTTCAAGAAATTATTTTACATAAACATTTCCTTTCAAAACCAAAAATTTGATTCATTGCAAAGAAAATTACGACATAAAAAAACGTAAAACTTGAATATTAGTCTCTATAGGTTCATCCAGAGTAACCGGTTCAAATGCTCTCTCTGTGTGATCACAATAATGTTGAATACGCATCAGTCAAAATAGGTACGAAAGGCTCTAGCCGGGTAACAATGGTGATTTGGCCTTAGTCGGGAATCTCTAATTCGACTATCGGAAGTTGTTGGGGATGGAATGAAACCCTGATTTCCAAATTTTTAGCCACCTAAGTCTATTCTATTCTCCGTGACATTTAAAAATGTATATTTTACAATAAAAATTCTACAGCTCGTAATTTTCAATGAATCCTGTTGTGCTTTGGAAGAAAAATGAATCATCTCAAGGGCCATTCATAATAATTTTTTCGAACGAAAAAAAAAAGAAGAAAAAATCCATATAAAATGCATATTTTTTTTATTAAAATAATTTCTTCAAGTACCTATGTTGTTACAGAGGGTAGAAAAAATGAATACCTATGAAGTATTGGACAGTCATCTGAAACATATATTTTTTTCAGAATTTTTAAAGGGGTGCAAGAACCACAAAAATTGAGGTTTGTAAACGGTGAAATACGCGTCATGTCAGCAGTCTCTCTCTCTCTCTCTCTCTCTCTCTCTCTCTCTCTCTCTCTCTCTCTCTCTCTCTCTCTCTCTCTCTCTCTCTCTCTCTCTCTCTCTCTCTCTCTCTCTCTCTCTCTCTCTCTCTCTCTCTCTCTCTCTCTCGCGCGCGCGCGCGCGCGCGCCCGACGCCCGTCTGTACGTCGAGTACGCGCTCCGCTCGTACAGGTATCAGGGGTGCAACACGCGTACACGACGCGTCGCGGTGTCCAGTCGTTGCCGAGTCTCGCGTACAACGTCTTGTTGTCCTTGGCTTCGCGTTCCTCAATTTTTTACTATTTCCAAAGCGTTCCAGCGACTGGAGGATTTATTTAATATTTTTTATAAACTTAACGGATGTGTTTACATAAGAATTGACCTAATCCATGAACAAAATACCAAAACTCACGGTTCTCCATGTTGAAAAAGTGGATTTTCTTGATTTGTTTATCATTTCCAGACCATTCCAGCGACTGGAGAACTTTTTGACCATTTTTTTCGAACTTATCGACCTAATTGATGAACAAAATGCTGGAAATAGATGTTCGTCCAGCTAGAGTTACGTTCCATCTCACGGTAGAGTCTCCAGTTGAGAATTATTATATTGTCAGGGGTGGAAAAAAATGAATAAGAAGAAGAAGCAGAAGAAGAAGACAATTGATTATACCAGCATAAGAAGAACGCTATGTTCATTTTAAGCATAGTATTTGCGTCCGTAGCCTAGTACTTTATTGTTTTGTCGATATGGTGGCCTAGTTACAAGTATGTGTATCATAAGATATACTAGTATGGTACATCCATGAAGAAGAACTTGTGGGCCTGGTACACCAGGTGAGATACATTAGCAGAGGAAGTACTGACGAGTATAAGCCGATGAATCAAACAAGCCTGAGAAAGTCTCTCTCGTCTACAGTCTAGTATACGCGTCTACTTACACACCAGGCCTCTTGGCCTATTATTTTTTGAGTTAGTCCGATTTCATCGTCTCATTTTTAAGAATTGTACCGGTCAATTATTTGTGATAGACTAGATTTGTACTATCGCCGTACGCACTACTATAGGATTTTCCCAAATGTCTCGCCGCTATCACCGGCGGACCGGGTGGTGGTTGAATGAAGCAGTTCAATTATACAGCTAATGCAAACAATACCAACGTTGGCTTATGAATTCATAAAAAGTAAATTTGTACGTGATCTTATAGTCAGTTTAGACCAGTAAATTTAGCGAAATTCAAAAGAAAATACCTAATCCGACTTTGAACGTGAATTTTTAATTTCCGAAAATTATAAATTATTGTTAAATCCAAAGAGAAGAAGTTCTCTTCTCGTTAACTTGTTCCATCTTTCGTTCCGGAGTTCCTTATCAGTTCTTTCGGCTACACCAGATAAGAAAACATTTGGTTATTTCGTTCCGGAGTCATTCACCACGTGCTTCATTTGACCGCTGCCCAGCCGTCAACAGTAGCGACGAGAAGATTCTTGAAATGTTTCTCCAGGCGCCTAAATAGTCCAGAAGTGTCGTTATTTTTTAAAGGTATATTTAGTATTCCGTACCTACTAACAGGTTAGTGTAATTATTTATGAATTACTCAGTTACGCCGAGTTTGGAGTCGTTATCACTAATCTGGAACGAGCACCACGTCCGGAGCGATATGGACCTGATAAGAGATCCCGGATGAAATTTGTCTTATTGTAATGATGGCATAAATTGGACCCTAATAAGCAAAACTCGACCAAGCGACAATCACGTAGTTTCGTGATATTTAGACTTAAAGGAAATCGGTTACTTAAAAATAGATGGAAGTCGATATTTTCAATTCATAATTATTCGACGAGTATTGCGTTTCCAGTTTTTTAATCAGCACCGTTGGAAAGTGCTCGTTGAGCTCGATCCAACGGTGTATATAACTCCAAAATCTCAAAAATGTCGCTTGGTCGAGTTTTGCTTATTAGGGTCCAATTATAGGAGAGAACTAAGAACGGAAATGAATTGTTAGACGGGATGCAGTCTTCGTATTTCGAAGCGTGATGCCTTGACACTCACTCAGGTGTAAGGGAAGGGGGAGGGGAAACCCATTAGTTTTTTTTTAGTTTTCTCTTGGTGTTTGGGTCGGGAGTGTGGTGATATTTCTTATCTCCTCTGCCTCTAATTGATACCTCTCGTCAATGTGTCGGAATAGATTACTGAGAAATTTAACCCTGTCTAGCCTAAATTTTTCTGTACACATGTCCATCCTGGTGATTTCACGTCCCTGAACTGGACATGCTCTACTACCGCGAGCTAGCCGGTCGTGTTAGTTAGCAGCATTAGTGTACTGCGCTTTGCTTGGTGGCAATCGTGTAGAGGAGTTTTGGCCTGTCCCGTATTGAGGCAGGTCCACCCCGAAGATTGGAGCAAGGTAACCACGCCCTGTCCAAGGATGTTGAATTTCCAGGTGGACTGTGAGTTTGGAGACCTCCGATCTTCGTAGTTTCTTTTTTCTTACACTCTCGAACGTAGGAAACAATTCTCATCCTTCGACAGAGCGGAAGCAGTTAAATTTAAGGTAGTGCGGTATGCCGATGGTTCGTGGATCACGCGACATATTTCATCGCTAATAGCCGAAGGATAAATAAAGGAATCAAGGAGAGAAAAAAGGGAATAAATACGATGAATTTTAACGAATTGATTTATGTGACAAATTGACAACATAAAATATTAACAAGGGAATAGAGTGCAAGCGCATTGTTGTTGCATGAAACGTAAATCTAGAAGGATAAAAATCTATTTTCAGTTTTCCTTCTTTGGGTTAAGACAATTTTCGTTGTAAACACGTCCGCCGAGCTCAAAAAAATGGTGAAAAAATTATCCAGTCGCTGGAACGGACTAGAAATACAAAAAAATCGAAAAAATCGACTTTTTCAACCTTCAGAAACCTGAAATTTGGTATTTCGTTCATTGATTAAGTCAATACTTACATATATAAATACGTCTGCCGACTTCGAAAAAATTGGTCAGAAATTTCTTCCGTCGTTCGAACGGACTGGAAATACAAAAAAAAAAAAATAGAGAAAAACCAATTTTTCAACCTAGAGAAACCTGGATTTTGGTATTTCGTTAATGGATTAGGTCAATTCTTCGAGACTCGGCAACGACTGGACACCGCGTCGCGTCGTGTACGCGTGTTGCACCCCTGATACCTGTACTAGCGGAGCGCGTACTTAACGTACAGACGGGCGTCGGGCGCGCGCGCGAGAGAGAGAGAGAGAGAGAGAGAGAGAGAGAGAGAGAGAGAGAGAGAGAGAGAGAGAGAGAGAGAGAGAGCTGACACGACGCGTATTTCACCGTTTACAAACCTCAATTTTTGTGGTTCTTGCACCCCTTTAAAAATTCTGAAAAAAATATATGTTTCAGATGACCGTCCAATACTTCATAGGTATTCATTTTTTCTACCCTCTGTAACAACATAGGTACTTAAAAAAAATATGCATTTTATATGGATTTTTTCTTCCTTTTTTTTTCGTTCTGTGACGCCGACGCCGTTCGACGTCACGTACATATACAGAAAAGAATGCGCGAATATTTCACATCGTAGAAAATATGTAGTTTGATGATTCATATAGCCCGCATTCTCTTAGCGACAAAACTAACGGTATAATAGTAAAACTCTCATTGTTAAAATATTTAGGATATGAATCAGCTAACCCCTATCTATCTTTGTCTTAACGTAACGGTAGAATATTCTTTGTTTCACGACCAAAGCGCAGTTTCCTCGTAAGTACTTTTGTAACTAGAATCTTTCTATCCGCGAACCTCTTGACCAAATGTTCTATCTCGAGCCTATGATAATAAAGTAATTTTAACTTGGCGTTTCTGACTTAGTGTTTTTATTCACGATCATATCACCTAGCCAGCCCATCACACGTTCGAAAAAATTATTATGAATGGCCCTTGAGATGATTCATTTTTCTTCCAAAGCACAACAGGATTCATTGAAAATTACGATCTGTAGAATTTTTATTGTAAAATATACATTATTAAATGTCACGGAGAATAGAATAGACTTAGGTGGCTAAAAATTTGGAAATCAGGGTTTCATTCCATCCCCAACAACTTCCGATAGTTGAATTGGAGATTTCCGACTAAGGCCAAATCACCATCGTTACCCGGCGAGAGCTTTCCCTCCCGAAAATCTGAAATTAGACTCGTTTGAAAGGAAATTACATGGGCTACAATTTTCGTTCCCTTCAATGTTCCATAGAAATAAGTAAAATTCGAGTTATTACAACAATTGAATTTTTAGAAATGCAAAGCTTAACGTGTTCAAACATTTAGAACAACGTGTGGAGTAAAATATCCAAATTCGTCCTTTTGTTCGTGTTTTTGCCGGTTTTTACTCCATCCGGAGGGAGCCAGAACGCTGAAAACCTAAAGCTTTATTCGAATAAAAAATGAGATTTTCAAAAAATATTCCATGTCAATAGGTAAAAGCTTTCAAATAACAGACAGACAAACATTCTACCTATGTATTTTATATATTAGAAGATTTCCGTACTTCCGGTAACGTAAGAAAATTGAAAAAAAAAAACCTCTAAAGTGCTGCAATTTAGAAGGTAGCACTAAAATCCGGTTCTCAAGAATAAAGGACGTGAGGTAGGAGAGATGTACAGTAGACAGTTGTCTATAGATACCTTTCTTTGGTGAATTAAATCGCGTCAAGTGACGCGTACACACAATTTTTAATAAGAACTTTTTCTCTATGAGAGCTAAAATATTAATTTAGCCTATGGTTTAAAATTTATTCTGGGATAGTACGAATACGTGGCGAATCGATAGGTAAAACGGTTCTCGAGTTATAGAAGAACAGACAGACAGACAGACAGACAGACAAACTTTCTGTTTTATACTCGTACATTAGATTGCCGATGTCGTGTCGTTTAAATCTTTTCACGGTTTACAGAATTGGCGGATGCTGTTGACGAGGCGACAAAATGCATCGTAAAGTCGATAGATTGTGAAGAAAGAATGGTTCACATCGTTTTAAATCGCTTGTGTCCGACTCTGTATGCCGTGTTGAATCACGGTCTACGACCTAGTTTGGAAACAGCTTTCGGTGATATTAGTAATTCTGTGTGGCAAGTTGTCGAAGCATCGTCCCAATTGGGTAGGTACTCATATTATATATTTTTTTCCGGGCCTTTTTTTTAATGAAAATAAGTGTACTTACTTAGTGAAACTGTGACTTCGTGTTTCTCGTCAGGCCTTATGACGACAGCTCTTCACGAATTGGTTCTACGGCTGAATAACGAAGACGTGCTGACCGAAGGGTTACTCAAATTCAACGCGTTCGTTTTCGGCTTATTGAAGTGAATAAACTTTACGATACTTTATCACATGCAGTAATTACGTAAAATACTATTTGCTATTATGTATATATTCAATTTTTAGTGTTCGTGGTTTGGATACGTGGATTAGCTATTTGCGGACGAGAGAATCCGTACTTCGGAAATACTACGTCGACACGGGTATTCTTTTGTCATCATGCAGAGGCATCATGTCCGACAAACAGTTAACAGATCAGTTGTTGAGCTCGCTAAAACCACTGGCTGATCTCGATTTCAAATTGGATTTGTTATACGAATGTCGGCAACTTCATGATAGTTTGATGCAATTGGGGCAAAATGTTCCAATGTCAGCGTCGAAGGGGAGGACGTCGTGGGTGCTCAGAAAGATTGTACGTTCTTTGAAAAACGTTAATGCTATTGAAATAGAAAGGACGAATCGTACAGGTAAGAAAATACCGATCGACGCGGAAGTAGGTAATTTGAATTTTATTTTTTGTTTTCTCATCTTATCCACGAGTTTATATACTTTCCTATCAGATGTTGATAAAAACGACGAAACGTTGAGGCCGAGGTCGTGTGTTGATTCGTCTAACGAATTTAGTAGTAACGATATCGCTAGTACTGTGCGAAAAAGATGGAGTGGTATACAATTCGGATCTAAATTAGCTTCTGCTTTTGAAAGACTAGCAGTCGAAGACGACGAAATGTATTCCGATAGGTAGGTAGCATGAGTAATGAGTATGTAGATGAATCGATTTTAGTATTTTCAACAATCTAGTTCGAAACAATCTTGATTGAGTAAGTAGTGGTGAAGAAATCTCAACCGTAATCCAACGTTCAAACTTCAATATAGGTCCCAAGTTGTAACTCAAGTATTAAAAAATAGCTTCACAGCTTAATGTTGAAGACTTGATTCAAAAAATTGGAATATTTCTTCAACTACCCGTATGGGTGGGTAGGTGTAAAGATTTACATTCCAGGCGTGTATCCAGAGGATCACTTCGGGAGGAAAAATAGAAGCCTGAAAGACTTTTTTTTAAAATCTTTTTTACATCTTCGATACTACACATATTTGTTGTTCTTTTTTTTTCGCGGGGGGGGGGGAGAGATTTGCCCCCATTCCTCCCCCCCCCCCTTGGACCGCGCCTGCTCTCTACTAATTATTATTAATTATTATATTCCAAAAAGAAAAAGATACTACAATAGGCTATAAGGATTTTTTCTTTCTCTCTTTCGCAAACTAAGTACATTTTATTCTCAAAAAAATTACTTGTTTTTTTTTTCTTTTTTTTTTTCTTCCTTTTTTTCTTGTGTGGAAAATTGATGGTATAATTTTAGAGTCCAACAGCCTTAAAATTTGGTTGATTACATACTTTTATATATGATAACGCGTGTGTTTCAGCTCGATGGATCACGCAGTAAAGAGAGGCAACGAAGTAATGGCTGATCTGAGTCTTAAGTACAACAATATCTCAAATCAAAAACAAGAGAATGGGCAAAATAAAATACCGGGTAGAGATTTGAAATTCAAACAGCTGCAGAAAAAATGGGAAATGTTAGCGGAAAGATGTTCGCCTCCGGAAACTTTACCTTTAACGGATTCAATTACAAGTCGAACTATGTGAGTATGATCATGAACTCTAGCTCGTGAGAGTTAGATAAAGATACAAAATGAATACGAGCTCTTTCTCATCCATTTTTGGCTTCACAGAGATGATTGTGCTGGGAATCTACCATTTACCAAGTCACGTATTCCTAGATTAGTCTCGTCTCCCGTCAGACATCCGTGTGGGTCCAATTTTTCGACCATATACGCAAGTAAAGCAACCACGCAGCTGAAACAATCATCGCCAACTGCTCCTTGGTCGAGTTTGAAAAAAATTTCATCTCCTGTCGGGTAAGCTAATGTGTTGATAATTTGTACTGAAGGTGAACAATTTTTTGTTTTTGGCCTCCCGTGATGAAGAACGTCTATACAGTAGGTATCATACTAAACTTGAATCGAGGTCGATTCTGATATTCATGTTGAGATTTTATAAGAAGGCCGAAGACTTACCTACTAACGCAGTGTTTTTCGACCTTTTCGAGTTTGCGGCACATTTCAAATCACAAAAATTTTTCACAGCACATTCTATTTAAAATATGTCAGTGAAATTCTCTATAATTGAGAAAAACGTTTACAAAATAGGTATTGAAAATCTTTATTGAGAGGTTTGGGCCCCAGATACGAGATTTTTTTTTTAATCTCGCAACGCACTGCACACCGGTGGGAAAATGCTGCGCTAATAAGTAGTTCATTTATCGTAAATTTTACAACTTCAACATTATACTTACGCGTACTTACCGTACACCTATATTATGATTGTAACTGTGATTTCATACTTCAGTTCAGACCGGTTTACAATGTAGTGATAGTGTACTCAACGTACTCACCTCTATCACCACTTTACTCTCATTTCAGAAACCAACACATAGGGACCCCGAAAGATATAAATGACGACAGTGGTAATTGTGGTCGTAGAGACGATCATGTACAATCGTCGCGAGCTACTCGACCCAACAGCTTACTATCGCGTAAACCCTTGTCAGCTCGTATATCGCACACTAGATTTACGGACAAGCCGAAACGACCAGCGTCTTCGAGTCGACCTTTGAACACGACTTTCAAGTGAATATATAGTTTCTATATCATTGAATTAATGTATATGAAAAACGAAACGAATTACATACGTTGTTATTATCGTATGTTGTTGATTCCTTCATTATTTTCGATTTCACAGGTATGTGAGAACCCTTGGTCATCGTCTTCCGTCAGATACTGGACACTTATCCTTCAACGATGGTGAAAAATTACGAGTTGTTCTTGAGGTAGACGAAAAATGGATATTGTGCTGTCGAGGTACTCAAAAAGGACTTGTTCCGCGTTCCGCTGTATTGCCCATCTCCGAACGTTTACAAAGTTCATTTTCTTCCTGATAGTCAAGGTAACTACAGTATTATTAATCAAGATGGAGATGATCACCATTTGACGGTGCGCGTTACCTTTTCGAAGGTAGAGAATGTAATTCATGTAGTTCTATTCTGTCTCTTCCTATTTTTCTTATGCCTATCTAATGAGAACCATTTCGATTACCTACCGGTACCTAAAGATGTTGTTAATGACAGTATTATTCAGTTTTAAGTATGTAATAATAATACTTAATTATTATAATAACTTCTGAAATCAGTATCGGTCTACCACCATCGCGATGCTCAGATCACGCAACATTTATATGAATGAGCAATTATTTTGGCAAGTAGGTACTTTCTGCGAATCACCATGAGTATTTGTCTATCATTCTATTGGTGATTCTTTGATTTCTTCCGGAGTAATCGCGTATAGGAGCCTCCTTTTCGAATTTTGACCATTCTATTAATATTATTATTTAGGTAGGTATTTTTTGATTTTGATTTTTTTCTAAATCGAAAAAGGAAGAAAAAAAGAAAAAAATGAAATACTTGAAGCACTTTTGCATGATCTTGTTCCATCTTTGCTATGCATACCTATTGTATTATTATTATTATTATTATTATTATTATTATTATTATTATTATTATTATTATTATTATTATTATTATTATTATTATTATTATTATTATTATCAAATTTTATTAGTAGGTACCAGTAAGTATCTATTTTCAAGTCATAAAATCTTATTTCATTGTATTGTTTGTATACCTCGTTTATTTCCATAATCTATTGATTGCTTATTGACAGAAAGACTGAAGGAAAATAATATTTAAATATGTTGTAATTTCACTCACAGATAACAATATATATAGGTATCATTGATATTAATCTGTCGTTCTTGCGTCTGTAATACCTAATAAATATTTTGTTTTGATTCGAAAATGAATCTTTTTTGTTCTTGCTAAACAACTGATACGTATTTTTAGCGGAAATACACCTCCGTTATACAGAATAACGTACCTAACTTAATTTGATTTTTGGTTTCAATCTTCTTTCATCACCGGCACTTGGTTTAAAACTTGCGATAAAACCTTAAATTGAATTGTATGGTAGGTTTTTATATTTTCAATATTCGATGAGATTTACCTTGACTTCAGTGTTTGTTTTGTGTGAATCTTCTTTTCGGAAGGTACAAATAAGAAAATGTTTACAAAACTTTTCTATTTTGTGTTTTCAAACTGAGTTTTTCTATTCCGGGTTAGGCTGGAACTATTACCATCGCGGACGTATTGAAAAGACAATTTTGTCTCATGAACGGGTATTCCTACGTTCCGATCTTCATTTACCTATAATTTGGTTTTCTTCTTTCTCATCTTTTTCGCTGCTCTTCCGAACATCTTGTGACACGTGATAGAGATTCGTATTTTTTCAAAATTAAATTGTTTCGTTTCATTTTTTCGTTTATTTTATATTTTTTGTATTTCTTTTCCCGTCGGATGTGTTGGAAAAATATTAGTCATTTTTTATTATTGTTCAAAAGCTTCCTCATTCTTTTCGATAAAACTTGAACGTCATTACCAAATAGTATAAAACAGTATTCATTTTGAAGTAAATTGATAATGTTCAAATCGTAAATAAGTATTTTATTTATGTATTATTATATTTTTCACTATCTAAATAAAAGCTTTCGATTCAAAAGGTCGAGTTTTACTTTTTTTTTTAATCAGATTACTATTCTTCCTGAGAATGATCACATAAATAAATTCAATTGTTTTCGGTGAGTCTGTGCTTGCATACTCTTGTTTGCCAATTACAGGTATTTACGCAGCCATAACTTTTTTATTTGTTTTTATCAAAATTGTTCCCGTCCACAAAATTGAGATACCTACAAGGGAAGCAAGCAATCGCAGCACTAAATATGGACCAACTTTGACCAAACTCAATATAACCTGTAAGTGGATCCTCCACCAACTTTTACAGGTTAGATTCCCTCCTTCCACCGCGTTGGGGAAAGAAGCATATGAGACCCTAAAATCAACCAATTTCTACTCAACTCGATGTAGGTATATCCTCCACATTACTCCCCGACAACATTTCGTAGATTTTAAGATTACTGGGAGCTATTAGCGCTCCCGTCCTACGTGGCAACTCATACTCACTCCAACAAACGTATCTGATATCTACCACTGTGGAAGCCCAAACGTGCAAATTCTACAAGCCGCGTGCTTCTTTTATAAGGGTTATATGAATTCTTCAATTTGTTGAATGTTGTTAAGAAATAGATCACAGATTGATAATCATTGAACTTACGTCATTTGAACTTAGCAGTGTAAGTATATTTACTTTCTAATCCGGGTTCTTATATTCGAGTTTATAAGCCAATCTAAAAAATTACATCGCAAAATTAGCCAATCATCATCACTCTCTCTGTTTGTCAATGATGGAATTTCATTATTTTGTTTGAAACCTAGTGCATCAAAGGATAAAGGAGTTGACCGAGAAATAACTGCGACGCTTGCAACCGAATTTTTTTTAACGGTTAACGATTATTAGTCAAATGAACTCCCAAATTTTTTTAGTTGTCGGTCATCTGTCAAAATGTTGGAAAATATAACAGCTATAACGGTTGACTGTTATAACCAATATAACTACTGTGACCGCTAAAAACTATATATTGTTAGGTTATAAAGTTCAAGTATAAGGGTTAAAATGTCTGAGCACAATACATACGCATCGAAAAGTCCTATAATTTAAAAAATAATTCTATATTACTACCTCAGTATCTACCTCCGGACAATGGACGAACTCGACACTCTCGTCACTCTCCCGTCTCCCCAAATTGCAAATTCACTTCATTTTCAATACTTTTTTCTTTATTTTTTAGTTTTCTTCTTGTCATTCTCATTTCCCTTGATTCAAAAGTTGAAAGTTTAAATTTCAGAGTTTGAACACTTTGAACAGTTCCCTTCTACAGACCCAGTTTTAGTTAGGCCCTGGTTTTAATTAAGTTCATGCTCGGTACGAGTTACAAAACACTTGCAATTCCTTTTCTCTCTCTCTCTCTCTCTCTCTCTCTCTCTCTCTCTCTCTCTCTCTCTCTCTCGACTCAT
Organism: Aspidiotus rigidus; assembly: GCA_035079385.1. Taxonomy (NCBI): domain Eukaryota; kingdom Metazoa; phylum Arthropoda; class Insecta; order Hemiptera; family Diaspididae; genus Aspidiotus; species Aspidiotus rigidus. The sequence continues at coordinate 1,187,938 of JAVHKY010000007.1, read as the reverse complement.
TTGAAAGGAAATTACAGAGGCTACAATTTTTATTCTCTTCAATTTTTCATATAAATGAGTAAAATTCGTGTCAGGTATACAATAATTGAATTTTTAGAACTGTGAGGCTTAACGCGTTTAAACATTTGGAACAACGTAGCAGTTTTAACTATGTCGGAATTTATCGTTTTTTACCATTTAGTTTTTCGCTCATTACTCCATCCAGAAGGAGTCAGAACGTTGAAATTTATCTAGAGCTTTATCCGAATAAAAATAAGACTTTCAAAAAATACTGCACGTCAATAGATAAAAGCGTTCAAATAAGAGCTAGGCGCGCATACAAACATATCATCGTTGTCACAGTCGCGTTTCTACAGACAGTGAGACAAACATTCTAAGATTTCCCTACTTCCGGTAACGTTACAAAAATAAAAAGAAAACACACCTCTAACGTGCTGCAATTTAGAAGGGAGCACCAAAATCCGGTTCTCAAGAATACAGGATGTGAGGGTAGGAGAGAAATACAGTAGACAATTGCGTATGTAGTTACCCTTCTTCAGTGAATCAAATCACGTCAAGTGACACCTACAGCGAGGGCACACAATTTTTAATAAGAACTTTTTTTCTATGGGAGCTAAAATTTTCATTTATGGTTTAAAATTCCTTCTGAAATAATACGAATAGGTATGTGGCGAAGACTTCAAGTCGATAGGTACAGCGGTTCTCGAGTTATAAAAGGACAGACAAACAGACAAACTTCCCGCTTTATATATTAGATTAGATTTTCCCTCCGCTCATATACCTACTTATGTTTTGAATTTTTTAATTCTTATTCTTCTTTTACAGACCTCGAAGTTGTGTACCTACATTCAAAGTTGTACAGAATTAAAATTTATTGAATATAGAATTAGCATAGTAGGTAGGTAATTGTTTGTCAGAAATCTTTGATCAACGGGAACCTCGTTAGGTACCTATTACTTTTACTTATTGTTCAATTTTCGACACGCACACTGGTAAAAAATTAATTTGGTAATTATTATCAAATTTGTGAGACAAGAATATAGTTCACGAATAACTCAGGTAACAAAATGTTGGTAATGATTAGGCCTATGGAATAGACCGATAAATGTAAACAAACTTTTCGCGTGTTAATTCTCATAGGATAACGAAGCGTTCACAAAAATGCGAATAAGTATTTTGAAAATAAAGGATATGTGACGCGATTTACGAAAAGGTACTACCGGTACCACTGTGCGCAAAATTAAATTTTACAGGAGAGGCCAAATATTAACATTTTCCATCAATTTTTCAAATTTCGCGAGATCATGTTTTTCCACCCATTTTGGGCTGTCCTGTAAAATTTTATTTTGCGCAAAGTGGTACCTTTTCATAAATCGCGTCACATATGTTTATGACGAGTGGTCTTGTTTCATAAAATACAAACACTTTACTCTGTATATCAATAACAGCAATAAGACTCATTTCGAGTAGGCACTTAATAATCTTTCCGATATTTCATTCCAAAAGCATTCCTGCGGGCTTACTCGGGGCTTATTTCTAAGACAGTCGCAAATAAAATTATTAGGTAGCCTATCTCGTATCCGTCATTACATATCGTTCATTTTTGAAATATTCGTGTTTTCGTGATTATCCTTATGCTGGGAATTGACACGCGGAAAGTTTATTTACGAGTAGGCCTATATTTTGAAGGGAGATAGACAGTGTGAAACCTAATCTGTTTGCAACTTATTTGCACTTATTTGGTTCATTAACGTCACCAGAGGATCAGCCTATTATTAGGGAATTATTAGCTGATCATCGTCTTGTCCCTGGCATTGGGTAATGGCTACCAGACTTTTTTCTCAATATACAAAAAAAGAAAACTTGAATTAATCGATCCTATTGAGGATACTTAGTGTTCGCGTCCGGCTAAATGAATAACCTTGACCTAGTTCAGGGACTTGAAGAAAACTTTCAAAGTTGACTCTATTGAATTAGGGGAGAAGGGAAGGTCTAACCTTGTTCAGATATTGGGAAATATTCTCGATGACGGTCGTAGTTAGTTGAGAGAGAGAATGCTTCTGAAGATGAATTAGAATAACCATAGTCATACGAGGATGTGTGAAGGGCTCTGACCACTTTCGAAACTTGAAAAAAGAAATTCGACTTTCAAATTATAAATAGTTATTTATACATGAACAGTAAGTACATTGTGACATCAGAGGTGGAAGCGCGGGCTTCGACCAGAAGTATCCAAGAAACCTGTTTAAGGAGTACCGCCCTCTCTGCGTCATGAAACTATTTGAACTCAATTCAAATGATGTAGGCTATTTAAACGATGTTAAATTTTATCACGGAATATTTTTAATAAAGATTGATACCGGTAAATAAGAAAAATTTCTAATAATACCCGAGCCATTTATTTTCTTGGTAGGTACCTACAGCTGGTGAGCTGGTGCAGTCTAAATGAAAATACGACCAAATTCATCTTGAGGATTGAATACTTACTAATCAATTTGATTTATACAAATACTGGAACTTTCTTCGATGTGTACTAAAAGGCCGAAGCAACACACTTTGTTGTTGTAGCCGATTTTCTTGACAATGCTTTAATGACGCAGATGGTTGCGTCAGTTGGAAAATAGCGGACTTTGTTAGTTCTTTCATCATAGAACCACCAGTTTCAAGGCCTAAAAGCGCATTAGATTTTTACACGTGAGGGCTATCTGTAGCCATTCAGCCACGTATATTATTTAACAGACTAAAGGTTCTTGCCATTGAGTAATACCTAATATATATATGTAAGAACGTGAACGTTCTTCACTGTCAGTCGCGTCACTCTCCTACTCACGGACAAAGTTCGGAGCTCCGACCATATAACGCTATTCCTCTCTCGTCCTGTTTATCCTTCCGAGTGCAGTCAGCTGACCTGCTTTTCCTTCGGGAACTCGACTTTTTGATTCGATTCTGTGGAAACACAGCATCGCCAGATTTGTCAAGATTTTACATCTTACATATATATATGACGAAGAAGAGTTCAATGAGATTACGAATGTAGAGGAAGTATAGCTAATGTATAAATAAATCATTTATTGTTCGCAAGCATACGCAAGATGCTTGTCAGCATTTCATTACTCTAATTAAAAATATTAAATCTTAATTTAAAATTCTTCGTTCCTACCATTTGCAAACTTTTGGAGCGCGTTGATGTATACGTACGTAGGTCTATTCATGATAGACTGTAAAGGCGTCACTGTTTGGTATACGATCTTCGTCATCAGAAAAGTACATTTCACACGAACCTCTTTAGAACCGAATTTATATTTCAATTTACAAACAAATTCGGATCTACAGGGTAGATGTGAAAATACCGACACAATTTGACGCTTTTAGCGAAGTCATATGCACGCATACCCGCCACACTAACAATAGATAGACGCTCGATTGATAGACGTGAAGGTCTGAAAAATTATCCTAATTCGAAAACCCAATATGCGATGACAGTAAATTTTCATAATACAAGAAAACTCGACTCCTCAAAAATTGCGCCGCGGAATATTGAGAAAAAGTCGATCGTTTAATTTTAATTTTTAGAACAATATACCTAGGTATACGGGGATAGATAAATTTATTTAATGCATATCAACCACGTCCAATATTCAACACAAAGACACGATATTTGACGATAATGATGATAGGTATTCATTAGCTACAGCTGAGTGCAGATGTGCGAATGGGTAGACATCGTAGGCCTATATTACTCGTATTATGTAATTTCTTGCACCCTGCGCGCGTATATTTCTCATTTCACGTGCGGCTGCCTGCAAGTTGATTTCAAATCTATAACAATACGAAGGCAGTTGGAAAAATATAACCAGTCCGATAAACGTACGAGTTTACCTTACCAAGGATAGTTACGATATTAATTTTGCGACAGATAGGTAGGTGTCGACTGCTATCCGTAGTACGTACTTACATCACTTTGCTGTAACTCGAAACTTCCAAAATCTAACAACAGAATAATTACAGGTATTTTTAAATATTTTTCCACTTCACGAGTTAATAACCGTCAATTTATATAAGGTATAGGTATGGAAAATTAATGTAAGTACCTACGGCTGTGTAACCTGATTCATATGAGTAGGTATCTATAGATTTTTTATTTATTATAGCCTAATTATTATAAAAACGATGAAATGTAATACGGTATTCTACGCACGCGTATAGGTATATTATGCAGATCTTCATCAACAAATGTGTATTCACGTTTGTCTGAAAGTTTTGTTCTGTTTATTGTCGTCGGTATAATTATGGCAGGGTGCGCCAAAATGATAATTAACAGTTAAATGAAGATTTATAATGAATTTGTTGCAGCTCAAAAACGGAAAATGTTAGATGTACGAATACAGTTTAAACGTACAAAATTTGTATCACAATTTTATCTTTAATTTGCGCCCCTACCCGACTTTCTACAACTTTTCTGCGACGAGTTATGGACCGAAAATGCCAAAAATTAACCGACTTGTGAGGATTTCCCAAAATAGAAATTGAAAATTCCCACAATGTCAAGCTTCATAGGATCATTCAGATATTTTCTTCGGAATCAGCGTTAAATTTCATTTTCAAATGAAGTTGAATATGAAAGTTCAAACAATTTCTTTAATTTTTGAGAATTTTGGCTAATTGGCCAATTTTTGGCGCATTTTGGTCCATAACTTGGCTCGGAAAAGTCGTAGAGACTTTGTATTTGGCGCAAATTGAAGATACAATTGGGATAAAAGTTTCGTACATTTGAAGTTTACATATGTAACGTTTCGCATTTTTGCTCTAGAACAAATACAGTCCGATATCCCATTTAACTGTCAACATCATTTTGGCGCACCCGGTATAGGTACGTATACACCCCAATATATTATATGTATATACAGGCGCAGATTGACGGGTACACTTTGGTGGGGATATTCTATTGTTCGAAAATTTTTTTCTTCGCTCTCCTCGGACAATGTGGTCAAATTGCGTAATTTTAGTCTTTTTTGAGGTTTTGGGAGGAGATAAATCCTCCTTATCCCCTTTTTAATTTTGCGCCTATGTACCTCTATGTACATAGGGATTTATGTTTTCCCAAAACCTCGAAAAGAAGACTGATAATTATGCAATTATTGTTCCAAATTGGCCGAGAGGAGCAAGAGGAAAATATTCCCACCAAAGTGTACCCGTCAATCTACGCCTGTATATTACATAGAGGGGGTGTGTAAGTACAATATATACTGACGATAATTAATAAGCAGATCAAACATTCAGACCAACGTGAATACACTTTTTTGGTGAAGATCCGAATAATACCTACGCGTATATGTAGGCTATTAAATTTCATCGTTTTTATATCCGTAAATCTGTACCTATGTACCTACATATATGATTCAACATTTTTGTGGGCCCGCACACAGCTTCTTTGGACCAATTACGTTAGGTAGGTATATAATGCGCGACAATATTCGATTTATACGCGCTAATACGTGGTAGGTAATTATCTGTAGGTACAAGTACATTAGGTAATACACATCAAGAGCGTACCTACTTTTGCGAGATCCTACATCCGTAGACATTTCTCTGTTGTACACAGTTGAATTGATACCTATATATATATATATATATATATATATATATATATATATATCTACAAAACGACGCAACGATTATGAGGATAAGGCTCGTGATACTCTCTACTATACGTATAGGTATTTAAGCTGAAAGTAATCTTTGCAGATACGTTAAAATTAACTTTGTACGCGGCACTTCTATTCTGCAGGGTTGTGCGACAAATAATAAGAAATCAAAATCATTGAAGACGGAACGAAAGAAAATGAACGAGACGATTACGACGGCGGGCGCACATCTCATCTGCAACGACGAAAATCGCGAGACTACCTCCTATCATCTGAAAAGTTCCAGCAGTCACACATCTCGATTCTCGCATTTACACGCGGATCGCGCTTTTCTTTCGTATAATAATATTTAGGTGCATAGCGTTCGCGACCGATTCACTCAGTCTTTCATTCATTTATATTATTCTCTTTCATTCATTCATTCACTCGATATTTTTGAAACAACGGCGCGAGTACAGGAAAAATAATCCCTTTACTAGGCTAACTCTTTGACGTATGTTTATTGCGAGGCCGAGGGAAAGCTCAATACCTACGCGATGCAAACGCACATTGATATGTATAGGTATACAGGGCTCGGGGCTTACAACGTATAATTTGTATATGAGAATATTTCTTTTTCCCTGAGTATGCGACTCATTTTCTTCTTGTAATTCATGATTAGGTACCGTACCGTATTTTATTCTTTTTTAATACCTATTTTCCCTACATTTCTAATTCTCGTTTCAATTTATTTTTCTCATAATTATCGCATCAACATTATCATTTTTCCTCTCTTCTTCTTTGTTTTGTTCTATTCTTAGAAGTTTGATTTTATCTTAGGTACCTAGATTTTATTTATTATTAAGTAGGTATTATTTACTTTTTTCTTTTGTTTTTTTACTTTCTTCCTTGCTTTCTTTCTTCTTTACTTTATAAGTACTATTTATTATTCATTATTGTTTATTATTATTTTTGTTTATATTATTTGTTTTATCTTACGTAAGTAATAATAATAGTAATCGCACTCCTCTCGCTCGAACCATGATCATATATGAACCTGGGGCTGGTGATTTATAATTTTGTAATCTAGGATAATTGATGATCATCTTCATTTCATTTCAATAGACCTATTCCCCGGTGACGTCACAGTGTTGATAACAGTATAAACGATAGTGAGTCAAACTACCCATATTTGTAATCGATATTACGATTATTGGGCTAATCGTGATATCGATTATTCCATAAGAATACCTACACATGGAACGATTCGATCACATACCGATTCAAAAACAAGATGTTCCTTATGTACCAATTAGAGATTTCTATCCCGAATCTAGTAGACCTTTGTGGAATTTAAATATGTAGCTTCGATTGCTAACGCACTTCTTGTTTTTGAATAGATACCAGTGAATGATTAAAACGTTCCCGGTATATTCTAATGGGATTACAAAATGGCTGCCCCAAAGCCAGCAGCAGAGAACAAGCATTCAATCAAAATCGAAGATGTCGACGGCACGGGGAATTATTATAATTGAACAGCTGTAGATTCTAATCTCTTCCTTCTTAAAAGATAGAGACGTTATAAGAATGTGTGTATTATCTGCGCGCCTGTGAGCAAGGAAGAGAGGGACGCGCCACAAAACGATGAAAAAAATTGACTTAATTTTCTGCACAACGAGAAGTACTCCGAGAGTATACTCGGATACTCGGAGTTCCATCGATAAGCTGATGAGTCTTTCTAGAATCGTCGCTCGAGGCACGAAGGAATCTTACAACGATACAAACGCTAGATGAGAAGCGGCATTTAAAAGTGAAGCGAAGCGAAGGGGTGCTCGCAGAAAGACGATCGATACAGCAAATACGTGCAGCAGTAGGGCCGTCATCCCCGACAGTTGTGCGAACTATGCAATGTACGATTACATTTCGCACCACGCGACTGGGACTAATGCGTACACATCGTCGCCACGCCGCCGGTCGGAGCACCTATTCGGGGAACAAGAAAACTGCTTGCTGTACGCATCGACTATATCCTAGCGCGCCTAGCCTATATGTATAGGTACTCGGTATACGCACAGTATACCTACTCGACATTTTCATACAACTCATTTTCCTATAAACAATATTGGGTCCCATTTCGCGTAATCAAAAGTTGTAGTGCTGCATAAATCAAAATATTCAATTTTTTATGAATAAGACTCGAACGTAAATTATAGAGTTCGAAAACAACTGGACGAAACGCCATCATCGCGAATCAATTAAAAGTCGCAACGTAGCGAAACGTAGGTTACCTACGTAATGTCATGAAAAATTCGTAAAAACTTGGCCACTGAATTCTGCGGTGCAATGTTCAACGAGCTGATCGGTTGTCGCTTCCATCTGCGGCAAGCTTAGTAAGTATATGTACGCAGATTCAAAAATTAGGGCTGCAACCTTCATACCAAACAGTTTGATCTGCAAATGGTAAGACAGTTTTGACGAGGGATGGTCAATTATTGGATTCAAAGTTTAGACACACAAAAAACTGTTAGAGTAGGCCTACTTACGCGCGGAAGAAAGTACATATCAAAGGCCTCATTAACCAATACAGAAGCAACAAAATCGGTAGGCTGCATTATACATCGCAAGAGAACAGCTCGCTACCTACATCTTGAATAATTAATTTAGGTCCATCCATATTTCCACGTGTTGTTTTTTTTTTCCTTTTCCAAATTGATTGATCCTCTTTGTACGTTCTTTTTTTTGCAATTTAATGAAAAAGAGTACTTGAAAAGTATTTACAGTAGTTGAATTCAAGAATTGGTAGGTCTTATTATTCATTTTGGTTTGCATCTTTTCTAATGAAAAATTTTTTACTTTCAGCACACAAACCACTTTTATTGTAATATCGACATGTATCAATTTACTTTGTGTCCATTTCACTCATTCCATATTCATCTGTGTTGATTACATTGTGTGCACTTGATGCCTTATTGTCCGCAACCGTGTGCAAATTGCACTGTGGGTTGATAGACTGTGCGTACAGCGCACGTAGTGTATGATTCCCATGTGCTAACGGCAGACATAAAACGTAGAGCGGACACATGCCATGTCTGCTGTACGTTCTGGCTAATTTTTCGAAGTCCTGGCCGCGGGAAACCGCGGTACCGATCGAGATTTGATGGGGTCGTTTTTTGTCTCCAGTTCGCATTGAAATCCAGGAACATACACCCCCTGTGCATATGTATTTTCGCATGGTTTTTTAATGCCAAGAGGGGACATGAATTCTCCAGTTTCATCCAGCACAATAGCGGACAGTGCATGCGCTGTTGCCAATTACCTGGACTTGTCTTTCACGACCTTCATAAGTTCGCAAGGTGAGGTTTCCTTCCCAGTGAAAGGGTAACCGAGTAACTTATTGTTAGGAGAAGCCTTAGCTGTCTATAGTGGTAGCGTAGAATGCTACTGTAGAGTGGCGACAATGTCAAGGCCCTTTGTTTTCCTATTACCTGTTGGTGGTCTTCGTCGTCGTGCTGTGCAAATACAGTAGAGGAACGTGTGTCTGAATTCTCTACTTGTTTATCGTGTCGCGTCAGTCATCGTTTTGCGCGTCTGTGATTTATTATGCGGTGTGATTGAATAGCACTCGCCACTCGTTGCGTCAGTCAGGCATGTGCAATTTTTTATTCGGCGTGTCAGTGTTCCGTGCACAGGTTCGGTGTTATCTTGTTCGTCGTTTGTATCCCTTGTTTGTGACAGATATCGGAGTTATTAGTTATAAATTTATAATTTTCGACTCAACAATTTCTATTTGTCATGGGTAGAAAAAGGAAGAAGAATGATGAAGGTAAGTGATCGAATTTACGTGCTTTATTATCCATAATAGGTAATACTTTTGATCATGAAGTACACTAACACTGAGTGAATTGGAAACCATGTTTCTGTTACATCTTTTTTCCCTCTTTTTTTAAATCGGTCTCGGTTTATGACAAGTATCTTCAATTTACTCATAGGTTACTGTTTATAATATTGAAGAAAGGAAACTTGGATACCGGTATTTCAAAGTTTGTGTATGTTATGATATTTCAGAAAAAGTACGTGTTTGTTTTGTCGAAGATAAGATAGAGTACACGTGTCCTCCAAACAGAATAGTGAAAAAACTCAATGGTGATGTTTTTATGGTGAAATGGATTGATGGAAGGTCATATGCTGCGCGTATTGTCGAAGGCCTGGAATGTATTCCACCTGGTGAGTGATAGATTTTTTGGCAGCAAAATTTGTGTCCCTGAAAAAGCTACGTAGGTAATCACGATTGATTCATGCGGCTTCGCTTTGTGAGAAAGATCTATCTCGCTCTATCTTACCTATATGCTGAAGCATTGAGCTTCAAAGTTCCTCATCCGCAGTAGGGATTGTTGATGGCGCAATATCACAATATTATTAATTGAATAATTTTTGAATTTCTAATTATTTTAGAAATTATGGCAAAAAAATGTGTGGATTACAAAAAAAATGACTGTGACGAAAAGAAGAATGGCAAATTGTTGGATACTGAAGATTCCTCAATAAAGCCAAAGAAAAGGATAAGACGTTCCCGGCAATCGGTTTCGCCCGTCGTTGTTCATAGTGAAAAGAATGAATCCGGTTAGTACGTATGCTTATTTATGACATATTTTAAGGACAAGTAAAAAAAATTTGAATTTTTCAGAAATGGCTGAAACGAATTGTGCACTTGCTGAGAGTAACAATAGTGATGAGATGAAGAAGGACGATTCAAAGACGACGAATGATACGACACTGAGTTCAGGAGAGCCACCCTCGCCAAATACTGACGAAGGTATATAACCTCAAATTTTTTACTCACCTTTTGAATTTCGTCAAAATACGAGCTGTGCAATTCTCGAATTTTTAAATATTTCAGAAATGATCGCAAACAATTGTGTATTGGCAGAAAGTAATAATCATAATGAAAAGAAAAGTGATTGTAAGCCTAGTGATGCTGTGTTGAGTTCCGAAGAGCCCTGCTTGCCTCTCTCATCGAATATTGACGAAGGTAATTTCAAATTTTTTACTCACTTCTTGTGGAATTTCGTTGTGGATGCAAAATATGAGCTGTACAATTTTCAAATTTTAAAATATTATAGATACAAACGAAGAAAATGAAGTAGTTTTTGATGACTGGAATAAAAAGAAGAAAAAAAGTTTGTTGCATGCAGAAGATACCTTGAGAAAGCCGAAGACAAGTATAAGACTTTGTTCCCGAAAATCGACTTTGCCCGTGAACGTTGGTCGTAAAAGGAAGAAATCAGGTTAGTAACTTACGTCTCTTTATTTAATATTAAAATTTGGGGACAAGTATTAAAATTTGAAATTTTTCAGAAATGATCGCTGAAAAGAAGATTGATGGATCGTTGAATGCTGAAGATTCCTTTGAAAAGTTTAAGAGAAGAATCAGGCGTTGTGCCCGGAAATCGTCCTCGACTATGAACGTTGATAGTAAAAAGAATGAATCTGGTATGTGCGTAAGCGTACTTTAATGTCATGTATCAGGAACATGTATAAAAATTTAAAATTTTTCGGAAATTATAGCTAAAAAGAAAGACGATTTATTGAATGCAGAAGATTCTGTAGAAAATCCAAAGAAAAGAGTAGGAATGCGTATTCGGAAATCAGCTTTGCCCATCAATGTTGCAAGTGAAGAGAATGAATCTGGTTCGTACGCTACGCATGTTTATTCATAATTTTATGGAGGGGTTTCGAATTTCAAATTTCTCAATCATTGTGGTTCGCAAAAAGGTATATTACACTACTGAACAAAGAAAAAAAAAATATTTGTATCCTGAATTTCATTATACACATCTAGAGTATTTTTCAACGCTGAACACGAATTTGAAGTTCGTTTTTCAATCCGAGCTAAATCTTTTATGGAATGACGTGAAAATCTACTCGTTCATTTGCCGCGTATCGTCGCGCGCTTAACGAACGTAGTATCATCGGATATCAAGAACTCGTGTTCCGTTCCGCGACGATACGCGGCAAATGAACGAGTAGATTTTCACTCATTCCATAAAAGATTTAGCTCGGATTGAAAAATGAACTTCAAATTCGTGTTCAGCGTTGAAAAATACTCTAGATGTGTATAATGAAATTCAGGATACAAGATAGCTGTTCAGTAGTGTTATGTAGATGATTTCAAGTTGAAGTACTTGAGAAATAACGGCTTTTTACCGAACAGTGAAGCGAGTGTGTTTATCTTCGTTCACCCGTTCCAAGTCATAAGCGGCCTACGTTTATCGTTGTATCGAGATAGAAACTTCCACTCTCGCTTTCTTTCCTGCGTGTATTTCAATCCAGTTTCTACTATCCTACCTCTCCGCGCCTCATTCCTTTTCCTTCCGTCAATTTTCTCCTATCTTACCTACCCTTCTCCTGCTATCTCGGCTGTGCGATAAACTTGGCCGATTAGAGGGAGAAAAATGGTTTTCGTTCGCTTCAACGATGGGTTTTGCTTGTCGTTGAGGCGAGAGTGCGTTTTTCCCTTCGACGGACGACGGGCGTTTCGATGATAATATTCCGGATCTGAAAAACGTGGCCGCCGAGGCCTGGGTGAATTGAACGTACTCGCCGGAAATTTTAAATTTGATTCGAATAGCACATAAAATATTTATTTTCGAATGTCTATTTTATCGGAATCGGCGTGCATTAAATTCGGGTCTGGGCCCTAAATTTTCGGACAATTTGAAACGGTGATCGTTTTCTGGACTGCTACCGATTTAGCCTTCCCAATTTCGCGTTTCAGACTGCATCGCAATTTCGTGCTTCCGATGCAGTATAATTTTTTTTTAATCCGGTATCGAGAGAATCACATTTCGAGCCAGCCGCTCTCAGAACAACGTGGGTCAACGAGTGAATTTATTCGAAATTTATCTGAGTAGCGAGCACGTTCCACCTGCTTTTCCATCTATATCGAATGAAGTTGCACGTGACGAGTATCCGACTGCAAACGATAGCTGTACCATCAACGAAATTTCAAGTTTGCTATCTTGCACCTATTATTATTCCTACCGACTGGTTTACTACAATCCGACTGAATAGACGAATCGTTATCTATTCTAGCCGAAATGTTAGTATAGTTTTGGATAATAAATTGTGTTTATAAAATGTCTCTCGTCAGGTATCGGCTCCTTTATTTCGATTAGCAGATTTTTCGATCGTAAGTCTAGCTAGACGCTGATTAGCGTCTCAATACGTGATTCGAATGTCGTTCAAGCAGTCTGACGAATAAGTTGTACGTCTCCCCCCTTTCGACCTTTGTTTTTTCTAAATTTCTTAAGTAGTCCCATAGTCTTCTTCTCTAGACCCGATTGATTGGATTTCCAATCCTCGTTTTGTTTTTTTTTATTCTTCTGTGTTTCGTACACGTAGTCAAAGCTATATTTTTATTCGTAGAAAGGATGATTAATGATAACGACAAACTATTTTTCGTAAGTTTGGAAAGAAGTAGAGCTTTCAACCAGCGACGACGATACCTTCCTCTAGAACTAGCGTTTCTCATAGCCTGAGTGATCTCTAAAAGTGACGCCGAACTGGACTTGTGGTCTAGCCTCGGGGTATCCCCTCCCTCTGATGAGTACTCACGCTTTCCGACTGAGCTGGCTCTGGGTCCTATCCGGACGGATAGGCTGGGATCAGAGTCTTGAGTATTCTTTGGAGTGGTCGTGGGTAGTCTGATGGCTATACTATGTGAAAGCTTCACCGGAATAAGCAAGATCATTTGATTTAGCTTGCTGTCTCGATAGGTTACGTTACATGAATTAAGTATAGTTTATGTGGGTAGCAGGACGAGGCTCTACTCCTCTCCCTCTTGTTACATCACATACTGATGGCCGTATTTGTCTGTTTGTTCTTATCGTATTTGACAATTACCAAGGTCTTTGAGAAAACTTCTACATTGAATTTTCAACTTGCAGAACTACTTATTTCAATTTACTCTTAGAAGTTGAAAGTACTTGTCTCGATGTAAAAATTATCGGGAAAAAAATTGAAATTAATTTTACGGTAAACAGTGGACTACTTCCGCGTTGTTGAAATTTAAAGATTATCATCTTCTTCATTTGGGAAGCAGAATTGAAAATAAACTATCAACTTTTAGACGAAAAAGTTCCAAAATATCTTAGAGCATTGGAGTACAAGAAAGTAAAAAATTTATAATGTGGAGAGTTACTGAATTTCGCTTTCAACAGCGAACCCATTTTATGAGGGGAGGGGGGGTCTTTTGGAAAAAATATCCGCCGTCCGGCTATATTCCCACGCGGTCAATTTCCCAAAATTCCCGGTTTAAGGTCGACTAAATTTCCAGGGTCAAGGTCAGCGCCGGGCCGGGCGCTGTCCGGGAAAACGTGGTATTTGGAAAAATTCTTGATTCTTCAGCTTGGAAAAATTCTGACCTCGAGCCATAAATATCAATATTGGGACGAAGGGGGAAGGTGGACCTCAAGGGGATGGGAGGACTGAGGGGGCCGTTTGGAGAAGCGGCTGATGGGGCATCCGCTGTTCAGAGGTGGATCTCGAGGGGAGCAAGGGTGGGAGTCGAAGGGGCTGCCGTCCCGCTAGGGGTAGGTGGACCCCAAGGGGGTGAGAGGACTGAGGGTAATAGGGATGAATGTATAAGGGGGAGGTGGGGGTCAAAGGGTGGGGTTGAAGGAAACTTGGAAAAATTTTGACTTTGAGCTACAGGTATAAATAGTGAGATTTGTAAAAATGTTGACTTTCAAAGTATAAGGGAGGAGGTTGGCCCCTGGAGGGTGGGAGGACTGAGGGGTCGACGGGAGAAGGGGCTGAGCGGCCATTATAATTTATCAAAAAACAACAATTTTGGGTAAAAATTCTTTCTCGACACAAAATGGCGGATGCGAATACCCATATAAATCTAACTATCAATAGTGGTACTGGACTTGAAAAAATGCTCACCTCGATTAGCGTAGTTAATGAGAGAGACCCCGCGAGCTCCACACGTAGTATTTTTACAATCTGTTTCATTGCAACATGTTTCTAGTAAATTAATATTAACCGACAACATCTTTGTGAAAGTGCAAAGAGGGGAGGAAAAAAGAATGCTGAGTATGATAGGAGAGAAGATGTGCTATACGTAATTTGGTTAAAATGATCCTTAGTAGCAACTTTCTCCCAGAAATATGGTCAAATAAGTGAGAATAAATCGGATCCTCAGGACAGAGTATGGAGGTAGTTTTAAAATTGGAGGAATGTCTTTCTCATTTACCTGATTTCACAAAGCAACATTGACAGTATGTGCGTACAGCATACAAAATGTATTATTCTCATGTACTAACAACCGACATAGAACTTACAGTGGACAGTTGTGTCCAATCGTAACCAGTATCAATACAATTATTTGTCTACCCCGATCTCTCTCAGAGACCGCTTTAGCTTGTTCCAGTCACGCCTCCACGCCTCGCACTCAAAGGGGAGTGTTGTGGTCCATCATCCAGCTTTTGATTGCAATATGAACACGCCGGCTGCTTAACATCCAGCCTCAACTTCTCATAGAGGTACTTGTGAAAGCACCCATGGCCGCTCACCACCTGCGTTAGGTGGAAATTCAGCTAACCATAGTCTCGGTTCATCCACGCGTCAAGGTTACCTATCAGCACGCGGGTCCTTCGACCTAGCTCACTTCGGGCAATTCTGTCTTTCTATTTCTCGAGCAAGGAGCGCCTGGTCTCCCGCTTGATCCGCAAAGCTTGAAGCTCTGTCTGTGTCTTCTTCTTTACTTCGAACATCACTGTTCTCTCCACAACAAGAAGATCAATAGGTGGTGAACGCGCTAGTATGCAGAGAGCCTCCGTCGAGACAGTGCTGTAGGCACAAACACACCTCAGCGCAACTCTCCGTTGGATCTTCTCCATCTCGTGTCTTTTTAACGCTATCGTTATTGCATCGGTCCATACTGGAGCACCATACGCTGTGCTCACCATTATTCTTCTTCGTGCATGCTTTGGCCCTTCCAGGTTTGTCATCAGACGGCTTAGGTAGGTTACTACTCCTCCCGCCTTTTCCCCTACCATCAGAAAATGGTACCTGAAACTCGGTTTTGAATTAAATCAGATACCCAGATACTTCATCTTCTTCTTGGTCTTAACTTCCACACCTTGCAGGCGAAAGGCGGGTGGACTGAACTACCGACGGGTCGTGAATAATAATATAACCTCCGTCTTTTCTGCTGCCAGCTTCAGTCCGACCGACTCGATCCAACGCGTCACTGCCTCTAAGGCCTGGTTAACCCTGCTCTCCACCAGTGCAGTTGTTTCGGCAGTGCTCACCACTAGTGTGTCATCAGCATAATAATTGAGCTTGACACCCGATGGAAGCTTTACCTTGAAGATTCCATTAAAAGAAATGCATTACAACAGTGGTCCAAGGACCGACCTCTGCAGAACGCTACAAGTAATGGGGAAGTTTGCCCACACAATCGAACAGGCAATTAAAGTAGTCGACTAGAGGATGGCAGGAAGTGGAATAATAGCGAGTGCAAATTTACATTTAAGGTAATTGAGCGAGTGCAAATTCAGTACAGTGTCGAATACCGTTATTTTGTCTCTTATTTTGTCACGGGAAGAACAATAGTGTTGATAGTCAGGTGGATGATGGCCACAGGGAGGGTTTCCTTTTGATTCAAAGCAAGAGAAAAAAGTATCCGTGAAAAGAACAGTGGCTTACAAATGGTGGAATTTTCCTTAACTCGCTTTTTCAGTTTTCATAATACTTTTTCACCTTTCGCCGTTTTTTCTAATTGCGCCCCCGCCCCTTCTCCGCCTCTTTACCATTGGTATTTAGCACAGTTGACTAGGAGTTTTCCAGTGGATTCTTCCTAATTAAATGTTTTTTAAATACATTCATGTAGATTCTTATGCTGACTTTTTTATTTTGAAATAGACGAGTCATCATGTTCGGAGCTATCTGAACCAAGTGTCTTACAAGAGTCGTCTGATGAATATACACCGGAAAAGAATCGTCGGAACTCGTCTTCAAGCGAATCTTCTTCTTCCAATGATGAATACTCAAATCAAGAAATCAGTGCTGGAGAATACCAAAGGGATGATCCTCAAGAAGAAGCTGCTTCACTCGAGAAATCGGAGAATCCTGATGCACCTGATTCGTCTCTCTACGCAATAACTGTGAATAAAAATCATAAAAATGAACCATCGCGCGTTAGTAAGCGATATTGCTGTTTAATTTGTAAAAAGCTTGTTGCCAAACTGCCGCGTCACCTCGCCGATCTGCATTCCAAAGATCCGGATGTAATGGAATATATTCAACTGCAGGGTGAGGCGAAGCGAGCTAAGTTGGAAAAGATGCGAGCTGAAGGAAATGCTCTGCACAATCGTTCTGTGCGTATAAAAATGAGTGGCCTACTACTCACTAAAAGGGTCATTTCCTATGACTCAAACGATGCGAACCCCAACTATCAACCTTGCCCTGCGTGCAAGGTTGAGTACAAAACGACATACTTATATCGTCACAAGATTAAATGCGCAGCTCGCAATCCTGATTTTGTGTTTAATAAAAGAATTGTGCAACAAGCGGGAATTTTTGCAAATAATGTTATGGGTAGAGAGGTATCTGATGCATTCAGAGCAGAAGTCCTCGGGCAAATGGAGAGTGACGATGTTTTTAAAGTGATTATTGGTGACGAGTTAATTTTGGCTGTAGGTCAAGACATATTCATGACTGCTGACTGCGAACCAGGAAAGGATAGAGGAAATTACATTTCCTGCAAAATGAGGGAACTCGGCAGGTTTTTGATGGCGATGAGGCAACATATAGGGAGCGAGAGTCGCTCCCTTATGTCGTGCCTCAGACCTAAAGAAGTGAGTAATATAATTGAAGCCACTAAAAATGTGGCTCTCTATATAGAGAAAGAAAACCGATTCGAAATACCGTCACTAGCAAAAAAAATCGGGCACTTGTTACACAAAGCAGCTACTATTGTGTCAGGACGGGCTGCGGAGGATGAAGAAGACGACACGCACTTTCGAATGTTGGAAAAGTTCATTGCAAATCTGGATTCGCGTTGGAGGAGCGAAATATCAATTCCGGCGCAACGAACTTTGAGAGATCGAAAATTCAACGCAGTTGCAGCATTGCCTCTCGCCGAAGACATACGTAAACTTAATATCTTCCTTCAAAATAATATACGCTTGTACCTGCAAAAAATCGAAAGTAATACAGCCCAGCCGCATGATCTTATCGAATTGTCACGACAAACATTATGCCTCATCATGTGCTTTAATCGAAGAAGAGCTGGTGAAGCGGCAAATGTTAAACTGAAAGTTGTGGAAAACCATATGAAGTATGGTGGAGCAAGCACGGAAATCTTGGAAACATTAACCAAGTTGGAGAGGAAACTTATAACAATGTTTTCAAGATTTGAGACGCGGGGTAAGAGAGGTCGTAAAGTACCAATCTTGTTAACTGAACTTATGCGAAGAGGAGTGGAGGCGATAGCTGAATTGCCAAATCGTCACTTAATGGGAATAATGGACGAGAATCCCTATTTATTCGCCATTCCCGGCACTCAAGCAAGTAAATATAAAGTCCACAGCGTTCTTCCTTCGTATGCTGAAAATTGTGGGGCAAGTAATCCCTCGCTGTTACGCAGTATTAAGTTGAGAAAACATTTAGCAACTATGACGCAAGTGCATAACTTGAATAAGAACGAGTTGGACGTCGTTGCAACATTTATGGGCCACGACATCACAGTCCACCGAGAATACTATCGACTTCCTGAATCTACAATACAACTTGCAAAGGTCGGTAAACTATTGAGTTGCGTCAACAAAGGAATCGAGATGGAAAGTGTTGAGAAACAGGAAGATCTGCAATTTTCGGAGTCGGACACTGATTCCACAGATGAACTGGAAGATAATGATGACAATGAACTTCTCGAAGATGTAAATGACGATAATGATGATGTTCAACCCGCAGTAGACCATTCACCTCCACTACCATCAGTATTGAGAAGAAGGAAGCCATGTATTAAGAAGGCGTGGAGCGCGGAGGAAACTGAGCAATTAAAAACTGCCTTCAAACAGTTTATGGGAGTGGATTATTTGCCTCCTAAGAAAGCAATAGAAAAAGCTCAAAAACAGTACGCTTTACTTGGAGCACGAAAATGGTCTGTTATAAAAGACAAAATTAAATATTTGCAGAAGAAAAATGCATAGGTATTTATTCAGCTCGCGTGTGATAAAACATATTGAGTAGACTCAAGACCTTCATCATTTTTCTAAGAACTTGTCTTCAGTGTTGGTTCATTTTCTTTCTCAATCTTTTGTTTTTTTAATTTTATGTCTAATTACTTGAATTTTTATTATTTCACGCACTTCGAATTTTGTCGAATATTATGGTGTTCTGTTTTTGGACTTCGAATTCTTCTGAGGGTGAATTATATCGTTCTTTCTTCAATATGTCATACTGTTTCTTATTCCATCACCATTTAGCTCTACGGTTTTCGTTTTTTCAATATACACAAGAATAATTTCACCTTGATTTTTAACATCTTTGACTCTCAAATTAACATATTTGTGAGGCTCCAAGAACAGCGAGAAGTAAAACTTTTTCCTGAGCAAACCAAGTAAAAAATACACACATAAGGATGCACACAAAATATGTAATGCACGAACAGCAGACATGATGTATAATTTGGGAGTGCAAACAGCGGACATTTTGCCTATAGCGGACACACGTAACGTCCGTTCTAAGTTTCACCCTACTATGAGCTCCTCTTTTTTAACGCTCCAAAAATGGATCCTGGAGTACCATCAATAACTGCAATTACAGGAAATGGAATCTTTCATAGCTGCGGCCCCCATCACAAATGTATTTTTGAAATCTAGATGTAGGCTATGAAAGAAATTCTTGCTTTTTTGTGGAGTGATACTTGCAGGAGATATGGGTTTGTACAGTAATTCTTTTTCGGTAGTAGGATGAGATGTATCTTGGAAGTGGCTAAACAAAGAAGATAGGTACTTATAACAATGATCGAAGGCGTTTCTTAATTGATTTTCCAAGTCTCAAAATTTAGTGAAATGAGAGCCAAACTTACAGCAGATCTACAGTGTGTCTGCTGTTTCTTGTGTTCTCTATATTTCCACATGATAGACCCTGCGTCCACTGTGTGCACTTACGACATTTTCAGTGCATTGTGGTGCGTGTAATATTAGCCTAACATTTTTCTCTTTGGATTAGTGTTGTCTAACAGGAATTACCGCTTGTTGATTGCTAAAAAATTTATTGACAAAAATATTGTCTGCAAGTCAATTTCTTTTTGTGGTCATTTCTAAAATAGTACTCACTTCAGTTTGGAAAGGGAAAAAAACACTCATCTTGAGAGAATATTTAGCCCACTAAAAAAAACTGTGACTTTGTCATTCATAAGAATAAGCTTAAATCTGCATTCATTTCATGTTCTTTGCACCCATTTTTGTTATTTAGAGAAAAAGAATTAAGATTACAAGAAGTTACAAAATTTTATAAAACGCAAAAGTATAGGAATTTGTAAAGTTAACAATGAGAAAATAATGGAGACTTTGCTTAGTAAGTATGTATTTTTGTCTAATGAATTAATATCTATTTGCAGCAAACTCGATGCAAATACACGACTTGTATAACAACTCGTTAGGTATAGAACCAACATCCATGGTAGGCCATACCATATCATTGCATCGTCAATGTTACCGATCACCACCAGCAGTTCAACATGCAAACATTTATAGACGAACCAGTCGGGCCATTGAAGAAAACGTGAATATTTTAGAAAAATGTATGGGCCATGGCTTTGTAGAACGTTACTTTTACCAATCGCGTGAACTTGTACTTGCAAAATTTCGGAAACTATTGCGTTACCGGTTTGTCAATGAAGATATCGAGATGGAAGAAGAAGACCTACAATTCTTGAAAGAAGAAAGCCATGCATCAGAAGACGAGGAACGCTGAAGAGATTAAAAATTGTTGTCTTGATAAAGTCACATAAGCGTGCATCATTTACGTTTCAAAAAAAAAAAAAAAAAAGAACTCAAAAATAGTATGTATTTCGAAAATAAGTTACTTCTCAACAATATTTTATGGTTCTATTTTTTTTTCACTCTTTTCTTTTTCTGAATTAAGTACTGATTAGTCTTTTTTATTTTTTCATACCAAATTACTGACCTATTTGGTCAGATAAGATGGTTTTTACTTTTTAGACATTAAATTTCTTTCGGAGTATGAAAATGATATTGTTCCTTCTTTGATATTTTCATTTCATCACCCTATAGTTCAAGGTAGAGAGTATGTAGCTGTGAAGTTCAAATTATTTACAAAAATACACGCGTGAGGATGCACACAAAATATGTGATATCCGAACAGCAGACATGGTGTATGATTCGGGAGTGCGAACAGAAGACATTTCCCATATAGCGGACACACCTTATGTCCGCTGTAAGTTTTATCCTAGTATGAACTCCTCTTTACACTCCAAAAATTGATCCTGGTCCAGCATCACTAGTTGAAATCATGTGATTAGTTGGTTATAAAATCTCTGAAATGTAGGCCATACAAAAATTTCTCGCCCTTCTGCTTTGAAACTGGTGTTGTAACTTAAATCTTTACGTGCCCATGTTTGCTTTTGATTCCTGTTCATAGTTTGGTTCGTAATTTCTGTCTTTGTGGAGGACAATTTCTAATTTCATTCTTTCTTGACCCTAGGATATGGTTACTAATAGGTTTTTGCATCTATTTTTGTACCTTGAGAATAAATATATAGGGTAGATATTTATAAGAAGTAACTGTAGGTATTTCGCAGTAATTGAAGGTGTTTCATAACTTATTTTCAGGTCAAATGGGGGCGGAACCTACAGCAGACCTAGAGTGTGTCTGCTGTACGTTGTTTGTCTCTTGTTCGTACATGATAATCATACACGATGTCCGCTGTGCGCATATCAGACATTCTTAATGCATCCACGCAGATGTATTGACGACCTGACCGATTTCTCTTTTCTATATTTCTCTATTGAGATCAAAATCTGCCGAGAAGGTGTGTGATGCTCAGTCTAATTTTCCAAGAATCTTTGGTCTCAAAACGTCACCCCATGAAAAAGAGAAGAAAAAACTGAAAATTAAAAATAAGACATGAACGTTAAAAAAGTACCGTATACTTATTAGACAAAAAAAAGTAGAAAAATCCAGATAAAGTACTGATAACGTTTAACCGAAAAAAACAGAAGATAGCAGAAAATAAAAAAATGTAAGTCAAAGTTACTAATATCAAGCTTACGCGCTGAAGGTAGTAAAGCTGAATGATACTTCGAGGTTTATTTGTTACTTTTCTCATTGATACAATGAAAAGCCTACAACCCTAAATCAATTTGTAGCTCGGAAGTTTAAATCGGAGCTTTCAACAAAGAAAACCTACGGTCTAGGAGATTTTTTCAGATTTTTTCGTTATATTCCCTCTTTTTTTCTAAAATACACGCGTAAGGATGCACACAAAATATGTGATACACTAACAGCAGACATGGTGTATGATTCGGGAGTGCGAACAGAAGACATTTCACATATAGCGGACACACCTTACGTCCGCTGTAAGTTTTACCCCAACATGAACTACTCTTCTTTAATTCGGTAATTATACTGTCAATTTCATTATAATGTGTTGAAAGATTTCAACATCACAGGTTCTTGTGTAAACTGGAGAAAAAGAAGAGAGAAAGACTACATAGTAAGAAGAAGCTAGACATTGAAAATAGCTGATGAAAAATAAACGTACAGGCGTTCAAACAAATAAAAAAAAAATCGAACATTTTTGACCTACATTTATTAGCTACAGGTACAATTAATTTGTTTTCTTTCATTGTGAGAATACATACAACATATCGTGTGCTGAATTTATTTTGCCGCTATTTTTCTTTTAAGCACCTCTTATTTTTGTCCAGCTTGGTGGACCCCATTATTGGTATTTATTGTAATATAGCAAAGTTTTGAGAGACAAGATTACTGTAAATACTTGTACACAACTCTCACGCATTATTTTGTTTATACAATAATATAACTTTACAGAAATATATGGTAACTTGGCAACATTGGTCCGTTCTTCACCCATAATTTTAGTCATTGCTTGCAGGGAAGTGTGTCTGGTGTTGGCATTTAAAAGTTTAAGATCTGCATACACTCCAGTCCCCTTTTAGTATATGCACTGCGGAGACCACAACACATGCATGGTCCGCTCTACGTTCATAAGTACATAGAGAAATTGGAGTCCGCTGTTAGTTTGGTCCGTCAGTCTGTGTGTGTGTGTGTGTGTGTGTGTGTGTGTGTGTGTGTGTGTGTGTGTGTGTGTGTGTGTGTGTGTGTGTGTGTGTGTGTGTGTGTGTGTGTGTGTGTGTGTGTCATCGCTAATAAGATACAAAAGCACATATACTCATTCACATTGTGTAAACAAGCATTGTTGAAGTGCCAGATACCTGCTGTAAGATGCCCTCTTGAATCCGTTAAGTCACTCCCTCTTTTGAATCATTCAACCAATGAGCAAGAAAGGACCGGTAAAGTTTGCACACGTCACCTCGCATTCAAGCAAGTGCACAGTTTTAGCTTTCACCTTTCAACCAGTTTAGTATGTTGATCGCAGATGTGGATAGTGGACGCGTTACTTTTTCCCTTCGGTTTTTCATTTTGCTCGCGTTTGCATGATGGGGTTTTTTGAAATTATTTTTTGCATGTTTCTTATGTGTACCGGTACATTTGTGTTGCTTGAACTAATCATGCTGGGATACTAACATTCTAATTAAAATGTGTACTTTCTTCCAGCCGAAATTATTTTTAGGGCCTAGTATAGCGCCGTCTTTCAAGCCTTTGGAATTTTGATATTTCAAATAAAAATTTAAATTGGGACATCGTCGTCATTTTGTAGCAGCCGTTCCATTCTGAATTAATGCGGGTGGTACGACAACTCCAAATATTGACAAAAGGTGTTGTTCATTTTTTTTTCGCGCCATTATAGGTGGATTGCAGGAAGTCCATTGAGCGCATGACGCGAATATACTCGCGCGCGATGATATTGTGCTACCATCAATCACACCTAATTCTAATTAAAATGTACTTTCTTTCAGCCGAAATTATTTTTAGGGCTTGATTACACCACCCGTCATTCCGGAGTGGCCGTTGCACTCTGAAATATGGTTGTGTAAGCCGACGACTCCTGTTTGGTCGACCGGTGCTGGTCAATTATGACCTCTTTCCTTTTGGCTCAAATTAATCTACTAATGTTTTCTCTTTCAGATCAAAATTAATATCGAAACCATCGTCATTTTGTAGCGGCCGTTCCATTCTGAAACATGGGTGGCACGACAGTTCCAAAGTTTGATTAGTGGTGGTGTTCATTTTTGGTTCGCGCTATATTGTAGGTAGATTGCAGGAAGTACATTGAGCGCATGATGCGAATATACTCGCGCGCGATGATATTGTGCTACCATCAATCATACCTTCTTTCATCCAAAATTATTAGTATGCCAACCGTCATTCCGGAGTTGCTGTTTCACTCTGAAATATGGGTGTGTAAGACGACGACTCCTGTTTGGACAACCGGTATTGGTCAATTACGACCTCTTCTCTCCTTTTGGGTCAATTAAATTTTTTCATTTCAAATTTAAATTGAAAACATCGTCATTTTGTAGCGGTCGGTCCATTCTGAAACATGGGTGGCACGACAACTCCAAAGTTTGACAAAGGTGTTGAGAAATTTTGTTTGCGCTGTCGTAGGTGGATTGCAGGAAGTACATTGAGCGCATGATGCGGATATACTCGCGCGCGATGATACCGTGCTACCTTCAATCATACTTATTCTAATTTGAAAAATTAAAATTGGAAAACATCGTCAGTTTGTAGCGGCCGTTCCATTCTGAAACACGGGTGGAACGACAATTCCAAATTTTGACGAAAGATGTTGTTTATTTTTGGTTCGCGCTATTACTCTATCTACATATTATACTTTATATGATGGTTAGGTCTTACAGGAAGTGCATTGAACGCATAATGCGGATTAACCGCGCGCGTGATGATATTGTGCTTTTCGATTATTCAGTGCACCCACGATCGGATAAGCTCACGGTGGGGCGCAGGATGAGTTTAACTCAGTTTACTTGACTCCGCCAATGAAGAGGCAACCACCTGAGGTTGTAACTGAGACGTTGAAGTTGTAAACAGTCTTCGTAATTCGTGGCGGACTGACGTGGGTGCCTGCGCCTTCTCTCATTTTTGCAGTTGTAGGTACAGCGCACCACATTCGGATATACCTCGCTGGGATTTTATCTTCGTTAGCCGGGGTTGACTGTTGTGGTCGTGCACAGTCTTCTATGTATAGGGAATTCCTTTTTTTTTTTTGTCTTTAGTGTAGGGCTAGGATCTTTAGTGTCTCGGGACGCATAGGAGCCACCTCCACGTGGTGCGTCCTGGGCAACGGCAACAATTAGTTTGTTGACGGCCAAGGCTCCTTAGAGTAATAGCGCGAATTAAAAAATAATAACATTAAAAAATCCAATGAACTTAAAAAATCCAATGAACTGAGGCAAAAAATGAAGTTTTCGATTGGCAACAAAATATTTCTTCATACCTAGTGTAATTTTGTGATTCTATTCGGTGATCATTTTAGAGTTTTTAGGCTGGTCCTCGCGTTAAATGTTATTATGAGAAATGAAACCTATGAGACCGTACCTCAGGCTTAGATGATTGAATTAATTACCACATGTTGACACGAAAAAATGTGTTGAAATAGTGATAATTTTGAAAGGGGATTTTAATGATGGACGGAGTTGGACTTAATTAATTATTTCGAGTACAAAATTGAAATTTCTTGTTAACTTTGTAAAAAGTAGTATTTCAAATTTTCTTCATACCTACCGTAGCTTCGATATTACTAATCTTCTCACTAAAAATTCAACGATCCCTTGTTTGAGTTTTTGCAGTGGCGGATTAAACACTTCTGCCGCTCTACGCACTTGTCAATTTGCAGCCCCTAATTTTCTTTTTTACTCGCCCACATTGCTCGCACTTCTTCATAGACATCATTGAAATAAAATTTCACAACAAGAAGAGATAGGTATACACTATGTTATTGAAAAAAAGGAACTACAGTAGTTCAATTTATTTTAGAGTAATGATATTTAATAAGCGGGTAGTGGTAGTACTAAATTAAATTCGTATAATGTTTTTCGACTTTTCCCGGCAGCAAAAGCATGAATGATGTCATTAAAATCAATTTTGTCCAACAATTCCGATAGATTGCTATAGTGCATTCAATATTTCTCCAACAGGGTGTCTACCAGAATTGAAAAATGAAAATAGACATTAGTTGACTTTTTGTCGATATTTTATTTGACCCTGAAAAATATCAAACTGCTCCCCCCTCCCCCCTCCAAGCTAATATCGTAATTTCGGGATTTTTTTAGTCGTTTTCAAGAATTGATATTTGATTGAGAAAAAAGTAATTTTAAAACCTATTCGTTTATGGAATGACTCTTTGTATTGGCGAGATTTTCAATCGATACCTTTTGTGATTTCACATTTTAGTAAAACTGATTTGAAAGGACTCGATTTCTAAAAACGCGACACCTAATTGAAACCAAAGCTGATGAAAATAAATTCATAATTTTTCGAGATCGTTAAAGTTGATTTTACTTGACTTAGTTGACGATGTTTCGAAAAAGTTGACTTCATTTGACTTAGTTGACCTGGTAAACAACCTGTCCAAGTAGAAATGACCGCCAGTAATGTTTAATTCTCTTCAAGTAAGAAAATGAACGTTCCACTGAACAATTAGTGACAGCGAGGCTTTAAAAAATTCGAAGTGCAATCGATACATTTGGGAACACGAAGTCTAGCTTTTTTTCAATTCAAAATTTAAAAAAATTTATACTGTGAAGTCCCTCCCTGTTTTCCATACTTTGCACATATTTTTGAAAGTGCACGCACTCTTCCGGAAATGTACTTTCAATATCCTTGTAATACAGCTGCTGAAAATTCTTTGCCCCAACAATAATGTTTTTTTCGGAACTATGTTTTGATGTTTATTAAAAAAGGAAATCTGTTGAAGAGATCCACATATGCCCTTCCAATTCTGTACGCAGCTTGTCCAGAGAGGCAAAATATACTTTTATCTTTAATTTTTCTGTACCAGTAAATATAACTTCTTCTGCTGTCCCAATTTCATGGAACTCACGTTTACGCACGGGGCGTCTGGTTTTATTGTACTCATACTCTTCAGTTGTTATATTTTTCGCCGACTCAATAAATTCATTGAACATACGATCTGTTCTTAAAGTATCAACGAAAGCAATGAGAGAAGCAAAGAGACTTGAAACAACCCCCCCTCCCCCCCGATGCTAACAGACTGAAGACTCAAGTCTGTTTTCTGAAATCTCTCCAACGATGCGTTCCAAAATATTCTTATAAAAACTGATTCAAAATTTTTCAATTTGGTCCTCAATCCTGCTGTCTCTTGTCGAACTTCTTGTTTTCCACAATAATATAGGTCGATGCTAGTTCTTCTTACTTTCTTCATTCAATGTATTTTTGAAAGTTTTGAAATGATTATTTGAAAAATTTGCCGCCCCTAGAAATTGGCCGCCCTACGCACGTGCGTAGTGTGCGTATAGGATAATCCACCACTGAGCGTCAAGGAAGCCGAAGGTCCAAGTTTGTCGATACCAGACCAAGACCCTATAGTACGTAGAGTCAATTCTGTTGACAAAATATGTTATGGCTCATTTTAATCCACACAAATTAATTGATATATTTGAATGAAATTTACAATTTTATGACTAGCTAGCTGAAAACGTGTTTGTAATAATATTTAACAGGCTTATAGGTGATCTATTTTGCAAGAAGGTACTGTGCCATAGCTTGCGCACGACATTCACAGGATACTAACATGGATCATATTACCGTAGAAACCTTCTTCCGACAACCTCAGATCGACTTCAACTTGATGGCTATTCCAATCTTCAATGTCGAAATTTTATCATTATTTAATTAAAAATTTCTCAAAAAGCCCCCCATGAAACAGGTTCCCTATTAAAATGGATACCGTTTTATCTCCAGAATCGAAAAGGTATTATGTCCATTTTCTCCTTTTTGTACACAAATTGGCTTAGCCTCTTCAATGACTCATATATGCACAGCTTCAAACACCATAAGTCTCCCTTCTGTCATATATTACAGGTCGTGAGTCAAAATTGTAAATAACTGGGAGGTTGAAATTTTAACAGGAAACCTGTTTTATCGGGAAGGGAAAACGTCCGCCGTCCGACCGGACGGTAAAGCTCGGAGCTTGAAAATTTTCCATGTCACCCTCCTATCATATAGAGCTCGGTGGTCGGTGTTTGTAGCCTGAAACGTAGCTCCTTCAAATACATGATAACTCGTATGCAATGCTACATACACCAATTGACTTAGGCCCTTCAACGAGCCAGATATGCAACGCTTCAAACACCATAATACTTGGAGCGTCCTTCTAAGGTATTCTGAGTACCCCTCCTACCATATACAGCTCGAGAGTCGACATTTTTCCAAGTGCCCCCCTCTGATCATCATATATTCCAAGTCCCCGCTTTTTATATAACTCAAGCTCTCCGATAATAATATATGTAGCTCCAAATACCAAACCTGTGACATCACAATTCAATGACGTCATATATTTTTTCTCTCCCGCTCTATTGATATAAAAATTTATTTCAATTTTAGTTTTTGATAATTGAGTGCAAAGGTCGATTTTAATAAATTAGACGATTACGATTTATGATGATGATCTATTTACTTGATGAGGGTCAAACATTTTCAAGTATCGCAAGATAGCCGACACTTTCAAATTTTTTTAAAGATCATCAACAAGGCTGGAGCTCCCTCTCGATACCAATGACGATCATCTTCGAAAATTGTCTAAGCCTCTGGAAAGTTAGATCGCAGATCGAACTTCCACGTTCCTCGGAAATACAATTTTCTTAACGGGCAGCGTCAGCCGAAATCGTCATAACTTATCGCTCTCATATTGGAATTGTACCAAGTTCTAAAATAGGTCGGCGCTGATAATTGATTGTGGAGAACGCTTTTAATAAATTAGCTTGTTATGATTTAAATTATGATGATCGACTACTTGGTGAAGTCAAACATTCTCCAAGTATCGCAAGTTGGCCGACTATTTCAAACTTATCCATAGACCATAACTAGAGCGAGGCCTCCCCTCCTTCGGATACATGTATGATCACCTTCAAAAACTTTCAATGTTCCTAAAATTTTTGGATTCACAGCACACAAGAAAAGAGATCGCTGGTCGTTCAAAACGCATCGTATAAATATATACTCGTACTTGTGGAAGTTAAGCGAAAAAGTTGTCTCTTCTCCAAAGTTCCTAAATACGCGATCGGATCGAGCTTCCATATTCCTCGAAGTTTTTTCTACAGGCAGCGTAAGTCGAAATCCTTATATTATATTATATCAAAATTGTGCCAAGTTCGACTAAACTAGGTTGGAGCTGATAATTTTATTGTAAAGATCGATTTTAACGGGGAATTTGTTTTGTCGGCGAATTTGTTGGAAAAAACGTCCGCTGTCCGTCGTCCGGCTGGTCGGCAAGGCTTAGATCTCGAAAATTTTTTTCCTAGCCCCCCCCCCTCCCCCTCCTATTATATGTATAATACAGTTCCAAAGTCCGAGCCTGTGACGACACAATTTGATGACGTCATATATCTGGTACGTCATCATTTTTCAGATTTCACGTGCTCCATAGAACAGGTTCCTGCCACCGCTTGTTTAACCCCGTTAAAGAACCCGTGAGTTCTTAATAAATTCGAAGATCGTGGTTCATGATGATGATCAATTACTTGATAAAGTCAAACATTTTCCAAGTGTCGCGAGGTAGCCGACAATTTCAAATTTGTTCAAAGAACTTTAATTTTGGTAGAGTCCCCTCCTGGATAACTATTTGCCTTCGAAAGTCAGATTATATCAAACTAAACCTTCATAACGTCAACTTAATGAATAGAAATCCTCGTATTAACAAGTCAAAAATTTCTCAAGTTATGAAGTGGAGCTTCTACTCACCACCGGGACGCCAAGGTTTCCTTCGAAAAATTTTACAAAAACCTAAAGTAAATCAAAGCACCTCTTTTCGTTTGAACTACAATTTTTGAGCCGTTAGAAGAAATAAGCAGAGATTCGTCGGACAAGACCAATAATATTAGGCTGCATTTTGACCACAAAATCACTTATTACAAAAACTCAAACAAGGGATCGTTGAATTTTTAGTGAGAAGATTAGTAATATCGAAGCTACGGTAGGTATGAAGAAAATTTGAAATACTACTTTTTACAAAGTTAACAAGAAATTTCAATTTTGTACTCGAAATAATTAATTAAGTCCAACTCCGTCCATCATTAAAATCCCCTTTCAAAATTATCACTATTTCAACACATTTTTTCGTGTCAACATGTGGTAATTAATTCAATCATCTAAGCCTGAGGTACGGTCTCATAGGTTTCATTTCTCATAATAACATTTAACGCGAGGACCAGCCTAAAAACTCTAAAATGATCACCGAATAGAATCACAAAATTACACTAGGTATGAAGAAATATTTTGTTGCCAATCGAAAACTTCATTTTTTGCCTCAGTTCATTGGATTTTTTAATGTTATTATTTTTTAATTCGCGCTATTACTCTAAGGAGCCTTGGCCGTCAACAAACTAATTGTTGCCGTTGCCCAGGACGCACCACGTGGAGGTGGCTCCTATGCGTCCCGAGACACTAAAGATCCTAGCCCTACACTAAAGACAAAAAAAAAAAAGGAATTCCCTATACATAGAAGACTGTGCACGACCACAACAGTCAACCCCGGCTAACGAAGATAAAATCCCAGCGAGGTATATCCGAATGTGGTGCGCTGTACCTACAACTGCAAAAATGAGAGAAGGCGCAGGCACCCACGTCAGTCCGCCACGAATTACGAAGACTGTTTACAACTTCAACGTCTCAGTTACAACCTCAGGTGGTTGCCTCTTCATTGGCGGAGTCAAGTAAACTGAGTTAAACTCATCCTGCGCCCCACCGTGAGCTTATCCGATCGTGGGTGCACTGAATAATCGAAAAGCACAATATCATCACGCGCGCGGTTAATCCGCATTATGCGTTCAATGCACTTCCTGTAAGACCTAACCATCATATAAAGTATAATATGTAGATAGAGTAATAGCGCGAACCAAAAATAAACAACATCTTTCGTCAAAATTTGGAATTGTCGTTCCACCCGTGTTTCAGAATGGAACGGCCGCTACAAACTGACGATGTTTTCCAATTTTAATTTTTCAAATTAGAATAAGTATGATTGAAGGTAGCACGGTATCATCGCGCGCGAGTATATCCGCATCATGCGCTCAATGTACTTCCTGCAATCCACCTACGACAGCGCAAACAAAATTTCTCAACACCTTTGTCAAACTTTGGAGTTGTCGTGCCACCCATGTTTCAGAATGGACCGACCGCTACAAAATGACGATGTTTTCAATTTAAATTTGAAATGAAAAAATTTAATTGACCCAAAAGGAGAGAAGAGGTCGTAATTGACCAATACCGGTTGTCCAAACAGGAGTCGTCGTCTTACACACCCATATTTCAGAGTGAAACAGCAACTCCGGAATGACGGTTGGCATACTAATAATTTTGGATGAAAGAAGGTATGATTGATGGTAGCACAATATCATCGCGCGCGAGTATATTCGCATCATGCGCTCAATGTACTTCCTGCAATCTACCTACAATATAGCGCGAACCAAAAATGAACACCACCACTAATCAAACTTTGGAACTGTCGTGCCACCCATGTTTCAGAATGGAACGGCCGCTACAAAATGACGATGGTTTCGATATTAATTTTGATCTGAAAGAGAAAACATTAGTAGATTAATTTGAGCCAAAAGGAAAGAGGTCATAATTGACCAGCACCGGTCGACCAAACAGGAGTCGTCGGCTTACACAACCATATTTCAGAGTGCAACGGCCACTCCGGAATGACGGGTGGTGTAATCAAGCCCTAAAAATAATTTCGGCTGAAAGAAAGTACATTTTAATTAGAATTAGGTGTGATTGATGGTAGCACAATATCATCGCGCGCGAGTATATTCGCGTCATGCGCTCAATGGACTTCCTGCAATCCACCTATAATGGCGCGAAAAAAAAATGAACAACACCTTTTGTCAATATTTGGAGTTGTCGTACCACCCGCATTAATTCAGAATGGAACGGCTGCTACAAAATGACGACGATGTCCCAATTTAAATTTTTATTTGAAATATCAAAATTCCAAAGGCTTGAAAGACGGCGCTATACTAGGCCCTAAAAATAATTTCGGCTGGAAGAAAGTACACATTTTAATTAGAATGTTAGTATCCCAGCATGATTAGTTCAAGCAACACAAATGTACCGGTACACATAAGAAACATGCAAAAAATAATTTCAAAAAACCCCATCATGCAAACGCGAGCAAAATGAAAAACCGAAGGGAAAAAGTAACGCGTCCACTATCCACATCTGCGATCAACATACTAAACTGGTTGAAAGGTGAAAGCTAAAACTGTGCACTTGCTTGAATGCGAGGTGACGTGTGCAAACTTTACCGGTCCTTTCTTGCTCATTGGTTGAATGATTCAAAAGAGGGAGTGACTTAACGGATTCAAGAGGGCATCTTACAGCAGGTATCTGGCACTTCAACAATGCTTGTTTACACAATGTGAATGAGTATATGTGCTTTTGTATCTTATTAGCGATGACACACACACACACACACACACACACACACACACACACACACACACACACACAGTGCAATTTGCACACGGTTGCGGACAATAAGGCATCAAGTGCACACAATGTAATCAACACACATGAATATGGAATGAGTGAAATGGACACAAAGTAATATATATATATATATTGGGGGGTGTGTGTGTATAATGTCTGCTCGTCATCAATATTATTATTATTATCATTTATCATTTACTATAATTACTATTATTATTATTATTATTATTATTATTATTATTATTATTATTATTATTATTATTATTATTATTATTATTATTATTATTATTATTATTATTATTATTATTATTATTATTATTATTATTATTATTATTATTATTATTATTATTATTATTATTATTATTATTATTATTATTATTATTATTATTATTATTATTATTATTATTATTATTATTATTATTATTATTATTATTATTATTATTATTATTATTATTATTATTATTATTATTATTATTATTATTATTATTATTATTATTATTATTATTATTATTATTATTATTATTATTATTATTATTATTATTATTATTATTATTATTATTATTATTATTATTATTATTATTATTATTATTATTATTATTATTATTATTATTATTATTATTATTATTATTATTATTATTATTATTATTATTATTATTATTATTATTATTATTATTATTATTATTATTATTATTATTATTATTATTATTATTATTATTATTATTATTATTATTATTATTATTATTATTATTATTATTATTATTATTATTATTATTATTATTATTATTATTATTATTATTATTATTATTATTATTATTATTATTATTATTATTATTATTATTATTATTATTATTATTATTATTATTATTATTATTATTATTATTATTATTATTATTATTCCGCATTTCCACCACATTTCCCTTAATGTGGGTATTGTAGTATGACAGTACGGGGGTCGATGCCAAGTAACTGTCATACCGTATTTACTTTCCGCCCAGGAATTCCCGCACTAGACTGCATGTCCGTATTATTACTGCCTTCTGCATTTTCATGAACCAGCCCTCGTGGATCCCAATCCGCCGCAGATTTCGCTGTAGTTCCTCGTGTATGAGCCCGGTGCTAGATATTATGATTGGTATTGTCTCTACCTTCTTTACCTTCCACATCATCTGGATTTGTCGACTCAGTTCTTCGTACTTTCGGATCTTCTCGTCGTATGTTTTTTGCATATTATTTGCATATGGTATTGCGATGTCAATTAGTTGAGCCGTACTTTCTTCTTTGTTCCATATTACTATGTCTGGGCGATTATGTATAACTGTTTTGTCCGTTCTTATTGTGCGATCCCAGTATATCTTGTATGCGTTTTTTTCGATGACAGTTTGTGGATCATATTTGTAATATGGTTCGTTCTTCGTCATATTTAACAGGGTTTTTATTATGGCTTGATGCATTATTTTACACACATCGTCGTGTCTTTCTTTGTATTTCTGGGCCACCATTATCGAGCATCCGTTAAGAATATGTGATATTGTTTCATTATTCACTCCGCACTTCCGACATCGATCCACCACCTCTTCTTTCAAGATAGCCTTCCTATAATTATTGGTTGGTAAAACCTGGTCCTGCACTGCCACCATAAACCCTTCGGACTCCGGATATATGTCACCAATTTGCAACCATTTACATGAGGCCTTTACATCCACATTAGAGTCATGTAATTCATTGTAGAAGCGCCCGTGCAAAGCTTTGCTCTGCCATCTTTTCCTTGCCTCTTCTTCCCGTAGCTGGATCTTTTCTTTCAGGGGCTCTATATTTCCATCAGTCAAATTCAAGGGTGTAAAAGCCTTGTCTGCTTCTCTTATGGCTTCCACTATCTTGCTTTGGTTTTTATTTTTCTGAAAGTACTCCTTCATGTTGAGGATCTGCCTGTCGTGGATTTTTGCAATATCTAGCAGACCTCTCCCGCCTTGGTTTCGTGGTGTTGTTGTCCTCTCGACTGCACTCTTGGGGTGATGATATTGATTCTTAGTGAGCATTGTTCTGGTTTTTCGTTCTATTTCCTCTATGTCCGTATCACTCCATGGTATTATTCCGAACGAATACGTCAAGACCGGGGTTGCAAGTGTGTTTATGGCCTTGAAGAGGTTCCTACTATTTAATTTTGTTTTGCACACGGCTTTAACGCGTCCTATGTGCTCATCCTTCAGTCTGGTTTTTATTTTCTGTATCTCTGTCCGTCTATTCTGCTCCATTCCCAAATATTTATACACCTCACCCTGCTGTAGAGCTTCTATCGTAATTTTGTCTTCATCTCCAATTTTAACCTC
The DNA here is from genome assembly GCA_035079385.1 of Aspidiotus rigidus. NCBI lineage: Eukaryota > Metazoa > Arthropoda > Insecta > Hemiptera > Diaspididae > Aspidiotus > Aspidiotus rigidus. The sequence goes on along the minus strand of JAVHKY010000007.1, from coordinate 1,153,113 downwards.
ATTTTCTTCGAGTTTTCCACGGACCATCGACACTGTCTTGCACTTTTCAATCCCAAACTCCATTTGTATATCCTTTGAGAATGTATGGACTATTTCCAGCATTTCCGTCATTTTCCTCTGCGTTTCTGAGTACAATTTGATATCATCCATATAGAGTAAATGGGAGAGGGTGTATCCTTCCCTCTTTTTTGATTCCTTGATGCAATATCCGTATCCTGTTTCGTTCAAGATTATTATTATTATTATTATTATTATCATCATCATCATCATCATCATCATCATCATCATTATTATTATTATCTGCTGGTGATAACACCCCTCCCAGTTTTTCTTGAATGTTTTCTGAATAGTTGATTAAATATTTGTTTGGTTAGTAATATCTTTTAGAGCTAAGCTCAAAGTTTCTTTTAAGACTTCAACTGTCAAATTCGGTGCTAAATTCATGAAATAATTGGTATTTGAATGTGCAACCTTAAACAAAGTTACTGATAAGAGAACTTCACTATTTGGTGGTGTTGAACTACGACAGCATGAAATCGCCGACTGAAATGAACTGTGGTAAATGTAAATCATATCTATCGCCTTCCAAACTGAATGCCAAATGCTCAATATGTGAAATATAGAGTTCCACCTCAACAAGACCTGCTCAGGAGTATTGAAGGAAAGTTGGAGAACAAAGTCTGACGAAGGTCGAAGAAACTGGCGATGCCTAGATTGTCGAGAATCAGGAAAATCTCAAGTAGCAAAAAAAGTAATGGATTATGAAGCTCACTCTGAATCGGCAAAAAAAAGAAGGAAAGTGAACGAAAACGAAAATGTTGAATTGCTGGAATCAAGTTCAAACGCAAATGAGCAGTCGACATCAAACAAAAATTTGCTAGAAGCGATGCAGAAAATGTTCCGAGAAGAATTAAGTAAACAACGTGAGCAAATTAAAGTCAATTTTGATGAGGTTAAGGAAATGATTGCAGAACATCATACATCCATTAATGAGTTAAAGAAAAACTACCGGTATCAAACGTTTGATTCCAAAGTTACTGTGATGGAAAATAAAATTATCGACATGGAGCAATACTCCAGACTAAACAATGTAATGATAACGGGAATTCCAGAAATCGAAAAGGAAAACCGCTGGGAAACATTTACGCTCCTGAGTGAGAAGCTCGAATATAAACTTTCTCCAGCAGACATTGATGATTGTCATCGGGTGAGCACAAAAAATAAGAAACAAGAACCAAGGCCGTTCATCATACGTTTTGTGAATCGACACATCAAGAGGGACTTCGTGACCTACTGTAGAAAAATAAAACCAACAGCGGAACTTTTTGGAGGAAGAAAAGAAGATGCCATATATGCTAACGATCATCTTACCCCGCTAACAATTGAACTGAAGAAGTATGCACGAGACAAATTAGTAGAATTTGGATACAAGGTGAGCACAAATGATTGTGTAGTTGTGGCTTGGAGAGCTCAAGAAAGAAAAGTTTACTTACAGAATCGTGAGCAAGTCGATGCTCTTGTAAATAAATTGAAACATGCTACACAGCCTGATGAACACAATGAGAGTGGTTTGAGTCGAGAGATGGAAAAATAGCAGCAACAGAAAAGATCACCAGGTGAAATGATGGGGTATGTAATAGTAATTTATTGGGCAACAGAACAAATTAACATTATGATACTATTGTCTTGCATGCATTTTGTTTGTTTCCTTCCTTGTGCTGGTACAGTAATACAGTATCTAGGTAGGTATATAGAATTTTTTTTCACCTTCTTAATAATTCAATCATGGAAAAGGAAATTATTAATATATTTTATACAAATATTCGTAGTTTAAACAAGAATTTTGATGAATTAATGATAAGCCTTTTATTAGAAGCAAGAAAGATGAATGTAGAGTATGATGTGGTTGCTATCTCGGAAACCTGGATAAAGGAGGATTCGGCCGCTAAATTCAAAATTGATGGGTATAGGATGTACATAAATGAAAGAACTGACGGACGGAGATCTGGAGGTGTTGTTTTATATGTTAGGAATAATATTGAAATCCATGACTGCGAAAAAATATGTTGTGATTCAGCAGATATATTAAAAATCAAGCTCACAGTTTCTCGGGGAGATCTGGTACCTGAACACAAAAATGAAACACTTGTTCTTTATTTAATAAGGTTACTTCGGGCAATTACGCCAGGCGGGTAAATACGCCAAGTCATGCAGAAAAGAAGCCGGTGCAATGTTATCCGGTAGATAGCGTATGTATCTTTTAGGGAAGGTCTCTAGTAACAACCTTGTCGATTTTTACCGCACAATATCGGTTCAATGAAGTGATAATAAAATAATTGTGAAATTCGTGACTTTTTTATGGCCAAATCATTATCAACTGGATCGAGGAGCAGATTTGGAATATAAATTATTCTCGAGAATAATAAACTTAAGTATCATGAATTATATATCATTGAAAAGTTCTTCTTATCGGCTTTCGAACGATACAAAAATTTAGGCGATTGTATCAATAACGAACGTGATAAATGTGAGAATGTGTGAGCAGTTCCAGCAAAAACTGTTTTCATGATGGTCGGGTGAATACGCCAGGTACTGAAATCGGGTAAACACGCCAAGTACTAATTGTGCAGAAATTGATAATAAACGCTAATTTTAAATTGTTTTGTACGTGAGACGTAATTGGAAAGTAAATACTTACATTCTCATTCAATTCTAGTAATAACTTACTTGTGCATAAATACCGACAAATTTTTCCTCAAAATTATTAAAACTCGTACAAGAATTGGAAAGAAACGGATAATAGCAGATGGTAGAGGGGAGGGAATCATAATTTTGGGTCATAGGAGTCATGTCCGTGAGTCCACCTCATTCTCAGAAGAATAATTATACACTACACAGTGATTTAGAGCATGTTTTTGTGAGAAAAAATGACTTGGAAAATGTATGGCGTAATTACCCGCCATGTCGGGTAACCCCGCCAATTCCAAGTTTTTTGGATTTTGACTCGCACGGGCCTGCGGTGCTCACGGCTCTCATTTAAACCCCGGGGAGTTAAAGTCAATTAATCACATTACCACATAAGCCTTTCAGCGGGACTTTACAGCCAATAGGATTCGAGAAATTATCATTTGAATTTGCTATGGCGTAATTACCCGAAGTTACCTTATATCGAGATTGTACATCGTCAGTATCAAGGTTTGTCAACTTCTTGGATGGTTTATTTGTAAATGATGGAAAAAATGTGGTAGTATTAGGCGATGTAAATATCACCTTACTGAATGAAAATGAGTCTGCGGGTTATCTAAATCATATGATGGCCTCTGGGTTACTATCTATTCAAAACAATCCCACCAGAGATAGAAGTAATTTAGATCATGTCTTTGTCCGAAGTAACCGTGTCAGAATTTCGGCAAAAATTTTGGGAAAGCAAATCTCAGACCATGCAGAAATTGGGGTAAGTGTTGCATTGAGTGGCTCTACCAGCAGGAATACGCTAAATCAGGAAAATAAGATTACTCAAGACCTATCAACTTACACTGACGAGGGAAAGTCTCGGAAGTACTTGAAAGAAAATGATTGGAATTGGGTAAACAAATTAGACAAAACAACTTCAGTAGATATCTACTTTGATAAGATGTACACACAGATTCAGGGTTGCAAGGAACGGGCAGCTAAAAATGCAAAATCAAGAAGTAGGAAGAAAATAAAATATAGGCAACCATGGTTTACTGCAGGATTGTTACAGCTGGTAAAAGAAAAATCAGATGCCTATTGTTACTATGTTAATCATCAGAGTGATACAAACTCGGAGCAGTATAAGCAAAATTTTAAGCTGATTTCTGCAAAAGTTAAAAAAGAAATAAGAAAAGCTAAAATGAAGTACTATACCAAATTATTGGATGAAAATAAGGGTAAAATGAGTGAGTACTGGAAGATTGTAAATGAGAAAAGAGGAAATAGGAAGGAAACAAATATTACAGAGATAAAAGTTGGAGAATATACCTTGAAAACAGAACAGCAACCTAAAGATGTAGCTGAGGAATTTAATAAATACTTTAATGACGTACCGTATAATCTAATAAGGGAGAGTAAAAAATTACCTTATGGGAATTCTGCTGGTAAAACATCCCCCACATGCAAGGAGAGAATTGAAAGGAAAGAAAACCCAATAACTCAGGAGTCTGTACAACTAGACAGTTTTAATCTGGTAGTGGAAGATGTTATAAAAGCTATTATGAATCTTAAAAATAAGAAATCAACTGGTTTTGACAATTTACAAACAAAAATATTCAAACAGATGCCTAAACTGTTTGCAAAAATACTGACTCCACTTTTCAACTTGTCTCTTAGCCGCAGGGTCAGTTTCCCAAAATTTTAAAGAAAACTATTGTGAGTCCAGTATATAAAAGTGGTGAAAAAAATTTAGTAAGTAACTACCGTCCCATTGCCTTGTTGACAGTACTAGCAAAAATTTTTGAAAAATGCGTGAAAGAAAAAATCTTGAATTATCTAGAACATATCAACTTTTTCAGTCCTCATCAATATGGTTTCATGAGAGGTAAATCATGCGATTTAGCTTTATTTGAACATATAACTAAGATTACAGATAGTGTTGAAAATGGCAGGATAACTGTGGGCGTATACCTAGATCTTGCTAAAGCATTTGACACTGTTAATCACCAAATGCTAATTGAAAAATTGCAAACAATTGGTTTTCAAGGTCCCTTGCTAGATTGGATAAAAACATATATTGGTAATAGGACACATTGTGTTAAAATAATGAATGTCTTTAGCAATGAAATGGAAATGAATATAGGAGTTCCTCAAGGAAGTGTATTGGGCCCTTTACTTTTCAACATCTATATCAACGATATGTTTGAACTCCCTGTTAAAGCAAATATAATGGGATTTGCTGACGATACATCGCTACTATACAGTGTGCAAAACAGGGATGAATTGCTGGCAAGTTATCTACATGATCGAGACATTCTGTTTCCATGGCTTGAGAATAAACAAGTACATTTAAACATACAAAAATGCAAGAAAATAGTATATTCCTATAAAACATCGCAGTGGGTTGATCCTATTCGGATGACAGTTAGGGGGACCGACAATGAGATTGAGAGAGCAGAGTCAATAAAGTATCTCGGAGTAATAATTGATGAAAAACTCACCTGGAACAAACACTCAATATATGTACAGACAAAATTAAGAAAGTTGAATTACTTATTTTATCATCTAAAAAACTTCTTCAGTACATACCACTTGCGTAATATTTACTCTCCTTTATATGAATCAGCTCTAAGTTATGGAATAATACATTGGGGGGCTTCTGCACATATTCAGGCCATAAAAGTACTACAAAATTGGGTGGTTAGGATCATTTTAGGATGGGGAAAAAGAACATCAGAGGAAGACATCTATCACAAAATAGGAAAAACAAAATTGGAAGATTTATATAAAATAAGATTGTTATTATTTGTATTCAAAAATAAAGACCTTTTTCGGGTAGGGGAGAATGAATCCAAAACCAGAATGGGTACATATCGAGCCACCTATGTGCACTGGAAGAAATATCATTCTAGAATCCAAGCAAAATATCAAGGTAGCGAATTATTTAATAAACTTCCAGTTGAATGTAGAAAAGAAGAAAAAATCTCCAAATTTAAAAAAAGGGTAAAAGAAATTCTGACAGGGAAGTGACAGTGTCTGGGAGGGCAGCTAGATCGTACTCATTGAATTATATCTGTGCCTGCTGAGGCCTGGTGTCTGATGTTTATGTTTTGTGTTTTTCATTTGTTCTGTTCTCTTGTGTTTTCATTTTTATTTTTGTTCTGTTGTTTTGTGTTTTTTCTTTTGTTTGTTCTGTTGATGTAAATTTTTATCTTGGCTCATGTGCATTGTTATAATAATAATCCTCCCCCGATCGCCCTATAGGGCACAGGGGGAGTATCCTGCGCTGTACAGTGAATAAAGCGCCTTATTGAATTGAATTGAATTGAATTATTATTATTATTATTATTATTATTATTATTATTATTATTATTATTATTATTAGTAGTAGTATTATTATCATTATTATTATCATTAGTATTATTGTCATTATTATTAGATATTATCACTATTATTATTAAGTATTATTATCACATCAATTACTAGATGCATTTGTAATTTTGTGAGTGGTGTCGCCTTTAATTGGTCTATGTACTGTTGGCGGCACCACTTAAATATAAACAAATTTAAAATAAATAAAATAAAATTATTCAATAGGGTTCATTCTACGGAATACTTTCATGTGCATTTGCATCAGAGGTGATGGTTTCTTCAGTACCATTGGTTTGTCTTCCACTGAAATCAATCTCGTTGATTCTCGACCGTTTGGTCGCGAGCGTAGGTTACCTATGGACATCCCTTTGTATTCAGAGAAAGCCGTTATATCAGTATAGGTACCTACTAGTCTTGACTAGTGAAGTTTTCTGAAATGACCTGAAATTTAAACATCCTACCACTCTTACACACACACAATACTTGTCTATACTCTGTTCACATTAAGGAAGGATAGAAATATGACCTCGAGAACGGAACGCTCCGGGTAATTTTAATCTACCGTTCCATTCTCAAGGTCATATTTCTATCCTTCCTTAATGTGAACAGAGTATAGCTCTTAGCTCAGACGCAGTTTCTCACGGTTTTCACGAGACAGCACAGTCTGTACCCTGGCTGGCGGTATGGCTCAGTCTCTATTACTTGCCAAACTAGTTCAATTGTGGCTCAGTATCTACTAATTGCCAAGTTGTATAGCGCAGTGTCACTAGTCACTACTTGCCGGCAACTTCTCATTTGTCGTATCTTTCAACGACCTCTCCACAATTACTTATTAGACACATTCTCACAATTATTCACGATGTAACATACAGTAATACAATCTTCGTTAGACACAGAAATAAAGAGCAACAGTAGGGGCTCCAATATTGATGCTCTCTAGAAACCAAAGTAGTTGAGCTCCCGTTCAGTCGTTACAGATACATTGTACGTTGTCCAATAGCGTTTTCCCGACGGGACTTTTTTTTCAATGAACTGATTTCTCGTCACGACTTTCTTCAAATGCTGTAAACGGATTTGGTAGAGTAGTATGATGGTGCGCCAAACGCTGGTAATTCATCAAATTATACCATTGCTGTACGGTAGTTTTCCACTATCGCAGGTTTCAACCAGTAGGGAACGTCCCTATCACCTTGTTCATCTCGGTAACGATTTCTTGTGTTCTGGCAAAATGGCTTATTTTACAGTTGAACGCCATGTTGACGGGTACCTGCGCATTCTTTTGGGATGTCGGACCGGTAGCTTTGCTTTAGTAACTTAGCACTTGTCAACACTACTAGCAATGTGTCTTCACGCATAACCCTAAGATTGACTTCGTTGAATTGGTTTACAAGTCGCGGTACCGAGGTAAGTATCATTCCGAGTTGCAGTAGGTACGCAGGTTTACATGCAGGTAGTGGCGGACGTTGTCAGCTTCTTCTGGGTCTCTTGTTCAACGTTGCTGTTAGACTTTCTCGTTTCAGGCCATAGATTTGCGCAATCGTATCAACTATTATAACTCAGTGTCAGCAATCCGAGTTGAGCACTTTATCTTTCATTCTTGGTAATAACCAATGCAATTTCCTTCCACCATACCAGCCCGGTAAACATTGTTCCCACTTGAAGCCCTAAAATATAAAGGGCTTCAGGGACACAAAAAGGAAACAGGGCTTCAAATGGGAATTAAAAGGGTAGTTTTTCCCAAATTAAGCCCTGTTTCCTTTTTGTGTCCCTGAAGCCCTTTATATTTGAGGGCTTCATGAGGGCTTCAATAGGGAAGTAAGAGGGGAACAGGGAATCAACAGGGCTTCAAATGAGGGCTTCAGAGGGTAGTTTTTCCCAGGGGCTTCAGAGGGCTTCAAATTGTTTACCGGGAGTGACGTGCTAGGGTGACTTGGAGTTGGATAAACTTCTTGTAACAAATGGATCTACAAGTCTGGCTTCCGCAGACCCTCTCTCAAACGGTTGTTTAGTTTGCTCAGCAATGTTTCTAACCACGCTCAACAAGACAACGTTGGTCCTCAAAGTACACCACTCTCTGCACATTTCAGCGCGATTTTTGGTAATCCAGGTACACCAGTAAGGTTATTGGGTAATTCCGCTTTGTGTTGGATCTGGATAATTGCCGGCGGACAGTTGAAAACAAAGATGCCTGATTATACCGTACGACGGCGAGTAGATCTTGACTAGCGGCCAACGGTCAATTCTGCAAACCCATTCTTCTTCTTTGGTTCAAATAACGCATCAGCTCATAAACATGCGGTGGTAGTACGTCATTCGGCAAAAATTTGACTGTTTCCATTGGTAAAGCGGCAAACGAATCATTGAATTATCTTGAGCCGTCGTGTCGTAAACCGAGACCTACAAGAAGGTAACTTTAATACTCTCAGATAGAATTGCGAGTCTGAACGCTTAGGCCTATATAGTAAGAAAAAGAGTACCTACAATAAATGAAGAACATAGATTGACAGACGTTATACCGGTACGTGTTTTATTTAATTATTACATTTACGCTTCATCGTATAGTCCACGAAATGGTGTCAGAAGAAAACAGAAGACTAGTGTAAGTCTCATATCAGCCCGAGTCTGAATAGGATAGTAGGTACCTACATACTTCTTCTTCTCTTCTCGCTCAGCGTTGACCGCCCGATAGAGAGAGAAACTTCTATTAACTTTATCTCTAGATATTCTTTCTTAGCCTACCTAGGTTTTGTTATCTATTCTTCCTCTCTTATCTTTCAGCGTTTATCGCCAGGAAGAGAGATACCTACTTTTCTTTTCAGATTTTATTTTTTGGGTACGTTCTTGCGACTTTTACGCACCGTCCATCGATTCTCAAAACGTAAATCAGAGCTAATTTACGTCAATAATAAAATTTCTTTCATATAATTTCTTTCTCTTAATAGGATTTTTAGGTACGTTCTTGCGACACTTCCGCACCGTCCTCCTTACAAACGTACCTAAATCACAGCTAATTTACTACTTAAAAAATAATTAAACGCGAATCAAAGCTAATTCGCCCATTCTAAATCTCAAGTGAAAATCGTCCTCAATTATTGTTTCATAAATCAGAGCCAATTTATGTAATAATATTGGTCTTTCACGATCCAATCAATAATTTGTATGTGTACTGTAAATCAGAGCTAATTTACACTACATAAATACCTTGAAGCATTAAATACCTAGTATTATTTTGTAAATCAGAGCTAATTTATAGAATACATCTCGTTAGTTTATATTTTTTCTAACTAAAAATGTCTGCAAGAAAGATTGCTACCGTGATTCGGGGTGACTTTGCAGGAAATTTTGGACTTTGTCTACTTTGACGCTCTCTGTGCGGCGTACAGTCGCTCAAAGTTATAATACAAAGCATCATTCTTACCTGTCTTTCAACGTAGAATCCAGTGATGCCCTTATTTCAACGAAAAAAAATCAATTTCATATCGTAAACTTTACTCAACGAAAAACTGCAAAGTCACCCGGCCTCGGGGGGGACTTTGCAGTTTGCATTGCAATACATACAAATGACTCCAGGGGTGACTTTGCAGACACACGAAAATTTACATGTAAAAACAGGTAGGCTTCGGTAATTATTATTAATTGAATTTTTTCCATGAAAAGCTTTTTACAAACGGTCAACTGCATTTGAAAGCTGATAAAATTTTCTTTCATATCATCATATTACTTACCAGATTGTTCCGCATCAACCATCGAAAAAAAAGACATTTTGTCAACTGACCGGTTCAAAATGATAAATTTGATGCTATCAACACGAGATTCCAGAGAGCATAACTCTCCGAAAAATATAGATATCGAGCTACTTTTTTTTACCGACTTTTCTAACTAGAAAAGTGAGGTATTACACCCGTAGCAAGGTCAACAGGGGGAGTGGGCAATGAACTTTCTCGACGTTTTAGGGGTCCTAGATCACAACTAGCATAAAAAAAAATTTCAGGTTTCCTTATATATATATATATATATAAGATTTTTTTGTCCGCGGAACTTCTCCGAAACTACCCGATGGATTTTTTCGTAACTTAGCCATATTGTAGTATTATATCTGAAGATGTGCACCTGCAATTTTTTTGAAAATCGGATGAGTAGTTCTCGAGAAATTTTCGATTTGTTGAGAAATTTTGCAGTATTTCGAGTACCTTTTTGTCCGCGTAACTCCTCCGAAACTACCCGATGGATTTTTTTGTAACTCGGCCATATTGTAGTATTATATTTGAAGATGTGCACCTGCATTTTTTTTTAGGATCGGATGAGTAGTTCTCGAGAAATTTTCACTTTTTTTGAAAAATTTTTCACTATTACGAGTAGCTTCTTACAAATAGCGGCGAGTAGCTGTTTACAGCTGCTTACGTTAGGAGAAGCGGATTTTCCTATACGTTTACCACTTTCGTTATCAGTACGTGTATTGTGATGAAGAACCTTTCATCATTCGACAGGTTCATTCTTTGTTCATCCTTTACCAAGGGTTCATTGGATTTTATTTCCGATGAAACCTTTTCATTCAAATTTAGTACACTTGTATCTCGCTTCCCACAGCCCCTAGAGCGTTGAATTTTGTTTTGTCAAATTTTATTTGTTTTGTTAAATTTATTTTTGAACGGATAGTGGCAATGGCGGGTTTTTCATTTTTCTAGCTATTTTTCATTACTATTAGTCATACTCGACAGTGAAAACCGTGAGTTTGAATGATTAAGTACAATTAAATTTTTTAATCTTCATCAAGTGTGCTGATGCGAGACTACCTGGGTGATTTCACTCTTAATTAATAATTGATTTATTTTTCATTTTTTCATGTATGGGTACATAATTAATAGTGGTTCATAGTTGATTTGAGGTGTCAAAAGAGATGGAAAGATTATTTTCAATTTGGACTGGCTTTTTTGAGTGAGATTTGAGATTAGACTAACGAGTAAACCGGGCTTGGGTGCTATATATTTTTACCGAATTTTCTAGCTAGAAAAGTGAGGTATTTTGTTAATACGTTTGGAATGGTTGAAGCGTGAGGGAAGGAATGAGGGGTTGACTATTGGGTGATTGGTTGCTTCTTTCGTTTCGACATCGATTTTTTTAGTTTTTCGGGATCTCGTTGTAGCTGGATTCCCAGATGAAGAATTTTGGGGTGGAGTGTGCATAGAAAATGGTGATATGATAGCGTGAAGGCAATTTATGAATGCACGAGAGGAATAGCAGCTCGAGATAGCTTTAAGAGATGCCAGGAATCGGAAGTGATAAAGAATTGAACCACTCATCCTATAATACAGTATACTAGACTAATAATATGCTAAGAATAAGGTATGGGAAAAAATGATTGTAGAGCTCTTTTTTATTAGAAACAACTGTTATAGCCTCGTAGCAGTTTGGACAGGGGGAGGGGGAGTGGTTTTTCTGAAGACGTTTTGTAGGTTTTAGATGACTCTTAGCCTAAATTATAACAAAATTCAGGTTTCCTTATTGGATTATAGGTATTTTTATTCTGTTATCTGTTGATGTGATATCATAGTGATAGAATTTATAAACTGAGTTTTATTGTTTATTCTACAAATGTTTGACATGATTGACACGTCATTGGTATTTAATTTAAAGAGAGGGAGTGACTCTCTCAATGTTTTTTGCATTGTGGGAAGAAAAGTCGTGTACTACTCACGCGACTGCGTGAGTGTTTTTTTGTTTGTGCACGTTTTTTTCCGCTGAAGCCAATGAGCTAGCACTCTATTCACTTTGAATTCATACTTTTCCGGTACACCGTATGAAGCGCTATACAAGAAAATTTCCTGCAAAGTACCCTGGCCTGCAAAGTCACCCCGATTGACGGTAATTTAAAGATGGCACTAGGTCCTAATAAAAATTCTATTAAAGAAAAAATGAAAACAGACCTCGAGGCATTAACTTCACATGAAGAAGCCACGGTTCTACGAAACCGACTTCAAAAATCTACTGAGCGACATTAGCGAACTTCAAGAATGCCTTTGTGGCATCGAAGATGAAGAAGTCGAAGAAAATCTTGTCAAAGATAATGAAATCTTACTAGTTAAAGCAAACGATTACCTAGCAGATCTCGAAACCTTAATCGATAAATTACGGATTGCTCATAATAAATCCATATCTGCAGCTTCTACGCCAGAAAGAACGACAGCTCCACAAATTGCACCTGTCGACCCTACCCTTGTCGATATCTTAAAAAAATTAGAAGAAAAATCGTCAGCTTCACAAACCGCCCCTGTTACCTCAAAATTACCGAAATTATACTTGAAAAAATTTTCAGGGAATATATTAGAATGGCGTCCTTCTATGATAGCTTTAATGCAGTGGTTGGGAATAAGAATATTTCGAATGTCGAGAAATTTAATTATTTAAAGTCTTTCCTTGTTGGTCCAGCTCGTCTCACGATAAAGGGACTACCAATTTCAGATCAAATCTATGAGGAAGCGATAAGTAAGTTGGAAAACCAATATGGAAATAAATCTCTCGTTTTATATGCTGCACATCGCGCATTACGTAATCTAAAGCCTGCCGGCCCATCTCCCTCTTCTCTGCCATATACGTTTGATAGGATTGCTGATCTTCTATCAACAATGGAAATGGCAGGCGAACCAGCTACAGGTTCAGGTTTCACTTCGCTCATTCTTGATAAGTTTCCTAGTGATATTGTCCTAGAGATACAAAGTAAACAAATTAATGAAGATAAGTCTTTCGAAGAAATTTGCGAAGAATTAAATCAAGAAATTTTGGCCCGTCAACAGACTTCATTCATAAAATTTTCAAAACCCTCACGCGGCCACACTACTACCGAATCCTTATTAACTGTCGAAACTAGGAAATGTTTTTACTGTCGAGGTGACCACTACAATGATAAATGTACCAAATTTAAAACAGTAGCTGAACGACTCAAAAGGATAGGTGATAAAACTTGTTTAGTATGTCTCCGTCGCGGACATAGGACTGAATTTTACCGCTCCACCAAACCATGTGTGTACTGTAAAGAAGTGAAGAAACACCACCGTAGCTTATGTACAAAAATATGTGTAAATCCATTATCACCCACACAAGTAATTCCTGCCGCAGACGTTTCATGTTTGGCCTTTGACGAAGAAACGATTATGCAAACAGGCATTGGAACCATCATTTCAGGTGACAGAGAAGTTAAAGCTCGCGTCATGTCGGATAATGGAAGTTCACGCACATACATTGCGACTAAATTAGCAGATATTTTATGCTTAGAAAGACACGGTACTGTAGAAGTGCCCACAAAAACTTTCAATAGTCATCATACGAAAATGATCAAAATGAACTTAGTCCAATTCACTATTAAAGGAGCAAACGGTCTTCTTCACATCAACGGGCATGAAGTTGACAAAATTAGCGACAACTTGTACCCTAAAGCCTATGATCTAGCCACCTTTGACGCAGGAAAGAAGTTCGAACATCTAGCGCTCGCAGAAAATTACGAAGAAATGGAGGTATTAATTATTATTGCAAGTGATTATGAGTTAGAATTTGTCACTGGTCAACAACTTCACGTTCAAAATCACGTTTACCTCAAGAACACAATTATCGGATGGATTATTGCCGGAAGAAAACGTCGCTCCTCCTTTAGGACTGAACCACTTTCAGCAATGCTCTCTTTCTCTTCTGCAAAGAACCAAAATGAAACCTGTCGAGACTTAGTGAAGCTTTATGAGCTCGAAAATATTGGAATCACTGACGATCCCGTCTCACGCGATGATGATCTGGCTCTCAAAAGATTCTACGACTCTATAAAACGAAAAACGAAACAAATACTTGACAGAAATAAATATTGTATTCTTGTTAATTCGTTAGCCGCTTTACTACTCGCTATGGCATATAAAACCATTACGCTACACATTCTCCACGAGTAGTAAAGCAGCACAAAGTGTACATCGCGTCGCGACACTCCACGAGAAAAAAGAGAGACAAAAACAACAACAAAAAAAAGTAAATAAATACATAAATAATTTAAAAGAACATAAAGAATGACTAGAAAAAACAACAAGAAAAAAAAGAAAACGGGAGGTAACAAGATGACACAAAATAAATGAAAGTTACAAATAGATTAAAAACTACGAAGAAAAGAAAGAAAACATTAAAACTTAGAATAATAGGAACAACAAAAATAAAATCAATCTAAAACTTAAAATAACGAAAAATATGAGAAAATAATAAAAAAGTCGCACATGCGATGCTCCCAGAGAGGAAAAAAAAAAAAAAAAAAAAAATTACAACATAAATAAAACGAGAACAATAAGAAAAGAGATGGATTAGAGGAGCATTATCTTGATGTTCTTGATGAATATCGAAAAGCTGCTGTTCCAACTCTTTGAGACGTTGTATATGCTGAAAAACCTTATTGGAGAGAAGTTCGCTACTCGAAAGATCTAATTTAGAGTGATCAACATCGTTTCTTTCCTGTAACAACTTTTTGCATGGTCCCATAGCCTGTCTAATTGGGCCTGAGATAGTAGGAGCCATTGTGAGGATATATCTTTTGAAATCCCAAAAAAGAAAAAAAAGGAGGGTAAGACCTTGAAAAAAAAACTCGACTATGCCTCGACGTTAGTGATATACGCTCGTCGAAATATAATCTGAGGGGGTCAAAAACAAAGAGAGAAAAAGGAGTGATATGATGAGGTGAACAATAGCGAAGAAGACGCTCGTTCACGAAAAATAGAAGAGAAAAATTAAAGAAATGAACAGTAGCGGAGAAGGCGCTCGTTCAAAAAAAAAAAAAAAAAAAAAAGAGAGAGAGGAAGAGAGAGAGAGAGAGAGAGAGATTAAAGAAATGAACAGTAGCGGAGAAGGCGCTCGTTCACAGAAAAAAGAAGAGAGAGAGAGAGAGAGACGAACTTTAGCGGAGAAGGCGCTCGTTCGTAAGAAAGAGAGAAAGAAAAAAGGATGAACTTTGGCGTAGAGGGCGCCCGTTCACATATGCCTATATAAAAATATAAAAATAGGAGAGAGAAAAAAAGAAGAAAAAAGAATGAACAATAGCGTGGAAGGCGCTCGTTCAAAGGTAATACCTACGTGTACAGAACTGAAACTGCAACAAACTGCACTGAAGAAAGTGAACGTTGACGTGAGAAGGACGTCCGTTCAAGCACGCACTTTACAGAGAGAAAAGAAAGAGCGATAAGACAGTTTCTGCGAGATAAGATAGTCGAGGTTCCAGGGTGCGATCGTTAGCGGAGAAGACGCTCGATCGAAACCAGATACGCGAGAGAAGAAACGCGAAAGAAGAGAGAAAAGAGGAACACACGAGAGAAAGAGACACACGTATCGTTTACTAACACTATAGCTCTGCTACCATAAAACGAAAAACGAAACAAATATTTGAAAGAGAGATAAATATTGTATTCTTGTTAATTCGTTAGCTGCTTTACTACTCGCTATGGCATATAAAACCATTACGCTACACATTCTCCACGAGTAGTAAAGCAGCACAAAGTGTACATCGCGTCGCGACACTCCATTCAATTCACTGAAGGACGCTGTCATGTATCTTGGCCATGGATCCAATATCCACCCATCCTTCCAACAAATTATGGTCTCGCCTTAGGACGCTTCCGTTCTCTCATACGTCAACTGAGAAAAAATTCTACACATTTTAAGTCTATAGATACAACAAATCGATCGAAGAGAATCTTGCTTCAGGTATTATTGAAAAAGTTCCTGAAAATGAATTAGAGAACACGTCAGTATATTATATTCCACATCATGGAATCTTGAAAACAAATAATAGTCTACGTATCGTTTATGACGCTTCATCTCATTTAAAAAATCAACCCTCATTGAATGATTGTCTGTACCGAGGTCCATTACTTTTAGAAGATTTGCGTGGTCTCCTTATAAAAATTCGATTTCATCTCATTGTTATTACTGCTGATGTAAGTACAACGAGCCTTTCTAGAATAATTAGCGTTGAATTTACTAGATAGGGACTACACCCGTTTTTTCTGGATCCAATCTCTCGACCACCTGGAGGAACCCTACATCTTACTCCGTTTCACAAGAGTATTTTTCGGCGCAATTGCAAGTCCGTTTCTACTAAACGCAGTGTTGAAAACTCACCTCCAGAATTCCCCGTTGGTTTCGAAGTCTAAATTGTTGGAACATTTTTACGTCGATAACTTGATCACCGGTGTAGATAGTACAGAAGAGGCTAAAAAATTATATAGCGAAGCAAAGATGATTTTTGGTACGGCATCTATGAACTTAAGACAATGGGCATCCAATTCCAAAGAAATGATGAGTTACATTCCAGAAAACGATCATTTAGAAACTACTAATGATACATGTAGTATCTTAGGCACTATATGGAATATTTTAAAAGACAAACTTTACCTGGATGAAGAATAATCAGAAGAGCCCTGAAGGTGAATATTATAAACTATGGAGTCGTCAAACCGTTCTTTCTCTTTTAGCTTCGGTATTTGACCCGTGTGGACTCTTTCTCCCCTTCATTATTCATTTGAAAATCTTCATGAAAAAAGTCTGGGAACAAACTTCGTCCTGGACCAACGTCGCAACGAGTTTACAAGAAGAATGGTCGTCTATCGTAGAAGAACTTCCTTCAATCTACAGATTAAATATTTCGCGACTCATCGATATTAGGTGTGCGTCTTCGATTCAATTACATTGTTTTGCTGACGCCTCACAGCATCTTTATGGAGCAGCCTTATATTTACGCATTGAAAATCAGAACAGTGTATCTACTAACCTTATCTTCGCAAAAGCTCGTTTAAAACCAATTTCCAAACGAAAACCTTCTATTAGCATACCTCGCTTAGAACTTTTGGCTATAGTACCATCGTCGCTCGCGCAATCAAATATATACGTAGGCACTCATTGACCATTTGAATTAGATAAAGTTATAATTTGGTGTGACTCTATGTGTGTAATTAACTGGCATCACTCGAATAAAATATTACCCCTCTTTGTACGTAACCGCGTGAATGAAATACGAAAATGTTCAGTCTCAGAATTTAGGTATGTACCCACATCAGAAAATCCAGCAGATTTTCTCACGCGCGCTAATCAAACTGTCCCTAAATCCTGGTTTGAAGGACCTACGTGGCTCCGTGAGAATGAAAACACATGGCCGAATACCTTGATGCATAATGAAGAAATAGACGAAGATACGACCACTCCAGTTGCTCTAACAACGATCGACTCAAATAATCCAGTCATACCACCCTCCGGTTACAACATCGACGATTTTTCATCAATAAGTAAACTCTGGCGTTTAACTGCCTACTGTAGAAAATTTGTTACACTCTCTAAAGGCCCGCTGTGTAATAATGACATAATACAAGCACAAATTTTATGGGCTCGTCATCTTCAAAAAATGTATTTCTCCTCTACTTATAAGCAGGTAAATTTGGAGACTCCCTCCAACAACAATTTTCCTTATTCTTTGACTCAGAAACCAAAGTTTTACGTTGCGGAGGAAGCTTTTTAAATAAACACATGGAATCGATTAGTTACCCCATACTTTTGCCGAAAAATGTTCCTTACGTTTGTAAATTAATAGAATTCTATCATCAATCACTATTACATAGTGGAACTTCTTACATTCTCGCCGTGATGAGAAAAAGCTACTGGATACCTCAAGCACGTCGAATGATTTCATCTGTAATCCATCGATGCGTAATTTGTAAAAAATTAAACGGCTATCCATTTTCCTACCCTCTCATGCCGCCTCTACCAGATTTTCGAAAGACTCGTGCTCATCCATTTGAATTTACAAGCTTGGATTATTTCGGACCATTAATGGCAGACATAGAAGGCGGAAGTACAGCAAAAACTTATGGTTGCTTATTCGCTTGTCTAGTCACTCGAGCGATACATTTCGAGTTAACAACAGATATGTCAAGTCACCAATTCTCTCTTGCTGTTCAACGATTCGTAAACCGCCGCGGAAAAGTTGGTACATTTTACTCAGACAACGGCACTTGTATCAAGGCACATAGTCAATTACATCAGTCTGATTTCAACTGGTTTTTTACCACTCCTTTCAGTCCCTGGCAGGGAGGAGTGTATGAAAAACTGATTGATCTAGTCAAACGATCTTTGAAAAAGAGTATAGGCAAAAGATTGCTATTTTTCACCGAGCTTCAAATTCTTTCTACTCACATTGAAGCGATTCTCAACACAAGACCACTCTTGTATGTTGCAGATGAGCCTGATCAAACAGTCCTTACACTAGCTCATCTACTCAATATACCAAATTTAAATATAATTTCTGAAACATATCCATGTGAAATTAGTTACAAATCTTTCGCCCAAGAAGATTTAGTTAGTCTCTATAAAAAACAAAAAATATTTTTAAACAAATTTTGGCAAACCTGGAAAGGGTCATATTTACAATCGTTAAAAGAGCGTGTAAAAATTATGAATAATCGTACCGCAAAAGTGTTCCCTCAAGAAGGTGACATTATTCAAATTAACGACAACACCCCTAGAATAAATTGGAAAATTGGTAAAATAATAAAAGTTAATAAAGGTAGAGACAACAAAATAAGATCAGCATTAGTCGAAATGCCGAATAATAAAAAATTAACTCGCCCAATTTCTTCGCTCTACCCGTTAGAAATTTCAATAGAATCAAAAAATAACTAACCTCCCCCTCCCCCCTCTCTCTTTGATTTTTTCTTCTTCTCATTCTATTAACTTGTGTCTAGCGCGTCTTCGTCGCTTGGACTAGTTGTCTTTCCTCTCCATCAATTTTAATTTTCATTTTCAGCCTAACATCAACCGAATCTCTCACCTCAAATAAACGTGAGTTACCTGTGTATCCTGAATATCCAGATGTGACCCGATTCGATGACCATCAAATAGCATATCAGGCGGACAATTGGAGAATGTTGGTTTTGGAAGTGGAACAACACCACACTCCACTCCCCGCGTTCAAGAAAAAAAGGGGAAGAGAAAGTAATCGAAAGCGTAATCAACGAAGACGTAGAGAGAAAAAGGAGGAAAAAGATCGAAAAATCGCGAAGGAAGTACGTGACGCGAAACTGAGAGAAGAAATTAAGAGAATTTGGAAAAAATTCTACGAGTATCGAAAAAACGAGACCATCCTGATCGAAACGTCCGAGGAAGAATCTGACTCGTGATCTTTTGTTTTGTTTTGTTCTTTTCGTAATCCTCTCTTTTTTTTCTGTTGTGTACATATTCTGCTCAAGTTTTTAATCCATTTATATTTGTTTTAAACACAATTTTAAACACTCTCTCTTATTTTTCTTACCATGTTATGTTGTTATCTTATTTATTTTATAGATTTTATCATCCCCCCCCCCCCTTCTCTTTTTTATACTTTCTGCAGTCATATTTATTTCTGGCATTTATTTTTTACTTGTTTCTTATTGTTATCGTTGTTATTTTTTTATTATCTTATTTATTTATTTTTTTTCCCTGTCATTTTTTTTTTTTCCTCTTGGGAGTGTCGTAAACCGAGACCTACAAGAAGGTAACTTTAATACTCTCAGACAGAATTGCGAGTCTGAACGCTTATATAGTAAGAAAAAGAGTACAATAAATGAAGAACATAGATTGACAGACGTTATACGTGTTTTATTTATTACATTTACGCTTCATCGTATAGTCCACGTAACGTCGCGAATTTGCAGCCGTTTCTGTTACTAGCGTTTGATTTGACTTGTCGTCGAGAAAATCTTGACCAATGTCCGAGGGATCATTAAGTGCGAACCCCACTTCTGATGTAAATCAGAAGATTAGAGAGAGGCTTCAAGAGATATTTACTGTTCCGTATCATACATCAACATAATAATTGGAGATCGTACCATTTGTACTGAAGTATAGTTAAGTTAATATAGATTGCTAAGCACATGAATATTCCAGTTACATATATACTAGCTCTCTTCTTCCCCCTATTTGGCCCCCCAAAAGCTAGTAGCCTTATATATAGTATACTATAGGCCTATACTAACAAGGTTCAATACACAGTATAGCAGACCTATACCAGGCTAAGCCTTCATTATACTGGACCTGAATTGGGTAGATTTCTCTTTGATCTAAACAGTAAACTACTGACACACTAGCTTGAAATGTTTCATATCTGACCCCTACCCTAATATAGTAGACCTGAAGTGGCTTAAGAAGGCTAGCCTTTCTTCAAGCTAATTCCGGGAATTGGGAAAGCTGGCCTCTCCTTGTATACTACTTTTATTACACTAGACCTTCATACCAGACTTATGCTAAACCAAGGGAGGGGGCGAACTAGCAAAGCGAGTGAGCCCCACGAAAACCAATAGCCCAAAATATTTCATATCAGATTTACGCTCGTTCGCCCCACGAAAGCTGAAGGGAAAAATTTTAACAGGGAACCTGTTTTATGGGGGGTTTTTTGAGAAATTTGCCGTGCGCTGTCCGCCGTCCAGCGAAAAACTTAGAAAAATTTCGACTCTCGAGCTATATATGATACAAGCTGAAATACCCGTCCGTCGGACGGACGACAATTAATGTATAAGTTGCTCAGGAAGGTTCTCTGGAGAAGTTTTTAATTTACTTTGAAATAACTGAGAGACTTGATGTTCTGTACAACAAAATAATTTATTAACTTTCATTTTTCATAGACAATAAAAACTACAGTATAGTAGGTCGGATCGTGTTTTTTGGGCACATGCGCTCTCCTAAAAGCGCTCTCCTAATTTTTTATTCACACACTTGCTCGAAATCTAAATGAGAAAAACACTTCTTACTTTTTTTTTTCTGTTTCCTAACAATATTTATTTTTTTTTAATAAAAATAATTGATAAATCTTCATGTAATTCCACTGAAATAAGTACTTTTTTAAAAAACGACACAAAAAATGATTTCAATAAGAAATTCTCACTTAATGAGGTACTATTATTTTGTGACATAACAAAGTCCATCTTGCGCTTTTTCGTGCATATAGCGCGGACCTCCTACAAAAATAAAATGAATTGATGGGATAAAATATGTTAATTGGTTATTCTTTAAATTGTTTTGTAAATTTCTTTAGATTACCAGTAAAAGTAGAAGGTAATTTAACGATTTTTCCAGCCTTGGCCCCTGAATCGTTTGTTAAAGAATCTTTCAGATTAACATAGCTATCGCATCGCAGCTCTTTCTGGTGAAGTCTCAAAAACAATAATTTTTCGCTCTCAATTTTGGCTGCAACATCTACACTAAAAACGTTCAGTAATTGACGACTATACAGCAAATAATTGCGCTCGTGTGTCATGAAGTGAAAAGAATAAAATTCTGTGGCCGGTACTCTTTTTCCATTTTTCTTATAAATATTCAGATGATACCCGTCATTGCCATCTGGAAACATTAGAGGCATTTCTTTCAAAATCACCTTCACTTAATCCGGACATGGACTTTGACTAATTCTCTCGTACACAGATTTAAATTCTCTTACATATTCATTTTCAGAGGCTTCAATCGAATTCAATTGTAATAGGGAAGACGTATTTTGCCGTCGTTTTTCCGCTTCCAAATCGGCGTTATTTAGAAAATATAATTGCAGAAATCGAGGGTCATTGGATACTGGACACAAACTACCAATTTTATGAAACATCTTTCCACAAATTTTAAACATTAAATTGTTACAGAATTCTTCTTGACAACCAAAGGAGGTTATTGCCAATGAATTATTATAATTACAAATTTTATTGAAAAAATGAGGAGGGTTGCAAGACTCATTTAACAAAAGACCCATCAATAGATCCGGAGGAATTGGGGGTGTGGGAACTTCAAAACTACCGTTATTGCAACACATATTTAAACTTTCACCTTTAAAAAACTTGGATCCACATTTCATAAACATCTTGTTGAGCCCGCCAATATGGCATTTCTTCAAATAATCGTTCGTTGCAACATATGACGGGATCACATCATTTTCAAGTTTTATCAAACGGCGATTATTCTTACGTTTTTGCAATTGTTTTCGCAACTTTGAACCGGAATGGAACAGTTTACTTTTCCTACGTGCCATTTGGAACGCAAAGAAGGACAAAAAGAATTTGAAACAGAAAAACTTGACTCGCGCCAACCAAAAAGTTCATAGACAACATGATAACACGAAGAACAAAAATAATTCGAATCAGAAAAATAACAAAACAAAACAATATAATTTATGGTAACGATAACCATGTGCAGGATAAGAGAACATCTGAAGGTAACCCCCTTTAAATCGTAATTCGAAAGAGAATAAAACGGTCCCGTAAATCGTTCGAAAGTATACGCGGCCATCAATCAACACCCAAGTCGTATTTCCAAGCAATTTCGTAAATTTTATAAGAGTAAACAACTTTCATTTCACTTACACACTCCACAATGAAAATATGCAGCCAGAAACATCTGATTTTCATCCCTCGCCACGGCTTTAAAAGGGGGAGTTTTTTATTTTTGACCACCTCGTCAACATCTAGATCATCGTGAGAGGATGCTGTAAAAATCTCGTTAAAATCCGTCCAATAGATTTGGAGTTTACTTGCTTCAAAAAAACGGTCAATTCTTTTATTATATAGATTCGACTCATAAAACAGGTTCCCTGCGTTCCTCGTTTAACTTCGTTAAGGAAGCCGTACTTTTTATTATAGGCGAAGGATGTTTTTCTTGTCTCGGGTGAACTCGATGAATTCTTGTTGGATTAAGTTGTATTTACCTACGCGTAGACATTTGACTGGAGTTTTCTTTTTTTTTTTTTAATTTTTTCAAAAAGTTCATTAGGAGAGATTAGGAGAGTTGTAATCTAAGTTTCGAAAAGAAGCGGGTACTTATATTGCGTGCGTGTAAGTTATGGGGCCAATGTGTTGAAAGTAAGTGTATATTTTAACAGCGAACCTGTTCTATGTTGTTTTTTTTTTGAGAAATTTGACGTCCGCCGTGCGCCGACCGACAAGAATGGACTTAGGAAAATTTCGACCACCGAGCTATATCCGATAGGAGGGGACTTGAAAAAGTTGCGACGTGACACATGGGACTCAGAAAAACTTAAAGACTCTTCAACATTTCAATTTGAATTCTCTGTACCAAACCCAATTTGACGCATAGAACAGGTTCCCAGGTTCCTCGTTTAACATCGTTAAGGAACCCTCAACTTTGTTCTTAATTATGTTTTTTTTTTTCTTGGTTAGAGTAAGTTCAGCTTTTTTTTCAAAAAGAGTTATATTTCCAACAGTATTGACATGTTCCATGTCATTAGTTTCATCCCATCCCAAAGTGAAAATCCGCGAGTACACCTCCCTCTTCCCAAAATAACGGACTAGGAAAAATTGTTGAGAAAAATTTTTTCTTACACCCCACCCCGTAAGTGATTCAGAAATCTGCGAGTATACCTGTGCACTACCCTTCTTATTTCCTGGAAATTAATGGACGAACCTCCTGGAATTTAGTGGACAAAAAACCCCGTAGGTAATTCAGAAATCTGCGAGTACACTTTGTGTGGTTTTGGTTATTCCTTATAGAACGAGCGGAGCGAGCGAGTGAGCCCTTGAAAGCTAGTAGCGTTAAATATTGTAAACGATAGACCTATACTAGACCAAGGCCCCAAAAGCTACTAGCTTAAAATATTGTAAACTAGACTCAAACTAGACAAAGGTTAGGTGAGCGAAGCGAGTAAGCCCCAAATAGAGAAGTGCAACCACCCTGGTCCGAAAATTTACGTATAATAATGAATGGGTCGACAAAGTATGTTTGTGAACTACCAGTCATGAAATTCATATCAACGCAAATGTTTGTGTGTTTTATTAAACAAGAAATAAGGTCCCAAAAATACGATCTGAAATAATTTCCTTCATACGGATATAGGTACTGTATTTTAAATCACTTTATCGTAGCTTAAAATTTTTCGAACAATTTTGTTCGTTACGACAATCGGCGTTCGAGTCGCTTTCCTCTAGAACATACATTGATCTAGTCGTTATGAGCAAAGAAAATTACTTCACTCCATTCGCAAATCGTTATACTCGTCAAATTTGCAAAAATTTAGTTTGAAATTCAATTTCGTTCCTCCTCTCTCAATCCGAAAAGAATAAAAAAACAGCCACGAGAAGAATTTCTGAAAATTACCATCTTCGAAGATCCTACAAAATATTTTTTTTAAATATGTAAAAAAAGTTTTGTTCATTTTTATTCTTGGTCGTTGTTGAATTTCTTTTTGAATTAATATTTTTTGTCTTATTACCTACGCACAGGAGCAAAGCTGCACTTGCGTATGGTAGCCACACGTACCTAGGCAAGGAGAGTCGCAGCTCTCTCATTCTGTTACCTTTTTGGAGCTTCGAGTCTGATAGATCGTCCCGGTTTTTCTCTTCGGTTTGTTCAGGGTGACATCGATTGGTTTCTTCCTAAGTATTTCGTTGACCGAAACTCTTTCTTTCTGGACTGTCATGTCTAGGCCTATTAGAATTTTGTTATCAAATTAATAGTTTTTTACAATAAATAATATTTTTTCTGTATATTGTATTAAATAGTCTACACCTACAGTACCTATGATAAAGACGCTTTTACGTTGAATAATATTCTATTTATTTGTCGCTTGTCATTTATCCTCCTCATCGTCAATCGAGTTCCTCACAAAATAAATAGCTGATTTTACTTAAACAATTTTAGATTAGGTTTGGTAAATACTTATTATTTCATGTATGGAATAGGTCTGTGTTCCACAATTATCAAAAACAGCATAATTTTTTAGTTCACCTAATAAATTTCCTGTCATTCAAATATACCGAATCTCGAACAAGAAATTATTCAATTTAACGTACTCACCTAAAGAAGATAATTGAAAATCATTATTTTTTAGGTTTCAAATTTGTATTTCTTCGTAATTTTTGAATCAACTTGTTATTTGGATTTTTGAAGTGTTGAAATTATGTTCACGCAAAAGATTTCCTTCCGATTGAGGAAGATTTTAGAATGATTCTAATATTAGAGGAACCTGAACGATATACTGATGCATCTAGGTAGGAGTACCTACCTATATTTTGTCACTTATAAAGAATTCCTTTGAGAGCTAGATAATCCTGTGATTTGATACTTATAACTACAAATTTGTCAAAATGGTGTTTAATATAAGCTGTTATTTTTTCATAGTTTATTAATCACAATTAATATCGTGGAATACAAAAGTTACTTACACAATTCTGCTCAGAACTTCTTTCAGTAAGCGCAACCAAAATTCTTTCGCTTAGTGATATTTTCCATCAGCATAATTATGGTACCTACCAAAAAAGAAAAAATTAGTAGAAAAAAATAATAAATAAATAAAAATAGAAAAAAGAACTGGCGGTAGCGAACAGATTACGGAACAAGTAAATACTTAATTCGGAAAATAACTTGACGCCTACAAACCAAATCATAAAAATAGTATTATTTACTCGGTAATAAGTTGAAACAATGTACAATCAAGTTATACTCAATTTGAAATTAGAAATGATCTATTAATTTGTATATTTTCCACAATTCGTATTTCTCTTTCATTATAATGTACAAAGTTTTCTCAAGAGAAGACTTTGCGCATATATTATGATGAAAAAAAAAGGAGAAGGAAGAAGAAAAAAAAAAAAGAAAAAAAATTATATTGTTTATTCTCATGTTTAATCCGTAAACCTGTGCTAGGTGTCTCAAATTACCTACAAAAGAATGGGTTGGTGTGTAACTATAAATTTCTGAATAAATAAACAAAAATATTCCCTCATAGCAAATATAATTGCATTAAAATATTTAAGCATTTTTTTTTTTTTTTTTTGAATTTAAATCAAATTTACCTTTTGTATTCAAAAGTAAGAATATATTTACGCTTTAATTTCGTATTTAATTTTTTTTCTTCTTCATTACCGGTAGTTCACCTTGTGTTCCCAGAGCTCAACGAAAAATGAAAAATGAAAATAATAGGTATTAAATAATTTACTGAATAGCTGAGATTCCATCACGTTCATCATCAATTGAATTTCCTTGTCGTTTTATCGTGTTTGTTTTCCTCAAGTGTTATTCTCCCAATAAGTTTTCTTCCAAATACAATTAGGCTATTTTCAGAAGATACCTAGGTACATGGAGAGAAAAAATAAAAGGAAGGAGGTAGTTACAGACTATTACCAAAAAGATGGGCATTTTTTCTCTGTGCTTTTTTCCAAAATGAGAGTTAGTAATTGTGAAAACTCATAATTTCTTCAACAGACTTTCAAATTGGTGTGCTCGAAATAATTTTTCTACTGATACGCATGTACTTCTCCGGAATAAGTTGATAGATACTGTATAGCGTTCAATTCAATTCAAATGATGGTGAAATCTTACAAACGAAGTACTGTAAGCACAATGAGTGAAAATATCGATCTTTATCACCTGTTAAACTAAATAAGCATGCAGAAATAGACAGAATTTTTCGGTGGTTTCAATGAATATATTATGTAAATAATAAGCACCTATGTTTGTATAATCGTATACAGGTAAGTAATTTGGGTAATTTTTGATTTTCAACTCATAGGTTGGTCATCAATTTTCACCTAATAATTTTTAGAACATTTTCCAAGATGTACTTGCCAGTTCTTATCGAGGTAGGTAAGTTACCTATTAAAATTAAGACAAAAGATTGATGTTTTTTTTTTTTTTTTTTTTTCTGGGGGGGGGAAATTAAAATGGCTTTTTTACATTATAGCGATCTTCCATGAATGAAGATATTTTAAACAGTGATGGATATTAAGTAAATGGAACGTAAAAAACCCGTCAAGCCTCCATAACCTCCCCCCCCCCCCCAAAAAAAAAAAAAAAAAGAATCGTGTACCTTATATACGTTCTATTATCTAACAAAAAATCATCATAGTTTTGAGAGAATGCAATCTTTGCTTGTACGAGAACAAAAAATAATAATAACTTTTTATTTTAATTTAACGAGCTTTAAAACTACAAGGTTATTAGCTCGACGGTATGACCACACAGAATGAAGGAATTTCAAGCAGCAAGATTTATTTATGAATTATGATTACTTTCCTATTTAAATAGATGGTTGAAGTTATAGGAGAACATTTCTCATTGAACTACAGAACATTCCTCACAAACAAAAGAAAAAAAAAATGGAAGACAGAATTTTTATTTGAGTTTTTAAATATTTTGGTTATTTAAAAAATACTATAAATGAGGCACCTACGTATTCTTCAGACCATCCCTGCAATTAAACGGTCACAAACAATTATTGTTTGAAGAAAAATAAGATTTTCATGAAATAGGTACCTGTAGGGAAGATATGTATGTATTTTGTTTCCTCGCGGGCATTATTATATTCATTTTATTTTCACTTTCTATAATTCAAGAATAATTAAAGATGAAACAGTAAATTAATAATTTTACTCACTGCTCAGTTTTTAATACAAGTGGAAAATTGAGAAGAAAAATTGATGATTAAAACAACCTTATTTTATTAGTTAGGTATACAAGCTACCTACCGTTACTAAAGATTGTTTGAATTCATTCCAGTCAATACTGAGCCATGCTGTAAGGTCATTTTCAAGCACATACCTAACTGTTTCGGATTGGATAAATTTTGTTCAAGAATTTGGTGATAATAATAACTTTATTAAATTGAAAAAATCGACGGAAGAAAGAACAATTTGATTACTTATCAATAGGATGAAGAAAACAATTCTACTTTACGATGAATAAAGCATATAAAATACCGTTTTTTAAGTTTATTCAATTTTTCTTTCGACCAGAAAATGTGACTGCGTAGGTATTGTATTATTTTAATTTTGTATCGCCATTTTTTCTTTTAAATATATAGGTATTTAAAACTAAACAATATCTATAGACTCAAAATTCTTAATTACCGGTATTTACAAACCTATTTACTTCTATAACAATATTAAACTTCTAGTATTGACGTCAATTTTTTTTCAAGACTTTTGAATGAATCTTCCAATTAGTTTTAAGTTGTAATCGATCTGAATATGAATATGTAAGTATATATTCCAACCAAGCCATCTCATAATTGAAAACAGATTCCGCGTCTCGGGAACCGGACCCATGTATTTTATTTATTTTTTTTTTGTCCAACTTATTTTTTATTTCTTCGTTTTTGTTTTGATTTTTGTTTATTACCTTCTGTTTTTTTTTTTTTTCTTTTCTTCTCTTTACTGATTCTGTCCTTTATATATTTTCATTTTATTTATTTATATTTTATTTTCTTTTATTATTATTGGAGCTAGAATTCCTTGGTAGTAGTGGAGATGCAGGAAAAAAATTTTATTCAACTGAAAAAAGCAAAACACATCTATAAATGTTAAAACTGTCTATGAACGCCAAAAACGTCTATAAGAACTGAAAATGGTCAAAGGTAGTAACAAAACCCTTTTAAATCTGAAGCGGTCTAAAAACCTTACCTAAACTCGCTTCATTTTTTTTTTTTTTTTTTGCAATTTCAAATAGAGGATAGTTTTCTCAATCTGCAAAAAATTTTCCACACGAGTTGAAAATTCTTTGAGACTTGATCTTTCGAAGTTATAACTTTTAAAAAGTTAATTCTGAGAAAATTGGAAAAAGTTAGGACTGAAAATTAGTGACTGAAAAGAAAAAATAGGAGCGAGTTTAGGTATGGATTTCTCAGATCGCCTCACAAATAAAGGGGAAAAAAAAAAGGTTATAAATCTACAAGTAATTGCAAAAAATGAAGAGAAAACAATAACCAATCAAGGAAAAAAAAAAAGAAGTCCTTTTCTAATTACGAAATACATTTTAAGTGACAGACAATACAGCTTCACACAAAGTACAAATAACTTGAAGAACTCGTGCATGATTGTACTGTTTAATCAGCGTTTCTTGCAATAATTTAGGTCTATTTATTTATTTTTTTTTAATTTTTGGGGCTCTTGCCTTGATAAGCCAAAAGTTCCTATGCATCCGCAAAAAAAAAAAAATAAAAAGTAAAGTTTCCTACCAAACTATAATTATGTTGTGGCATTACGACTTGAGATACATAGGAGGAGTTATCTGTCAAACGGGCATCCGTTCCATAAGAATTGAATTGATCAGGAGCCAAATTTGATAGATAACTTCTCAATTCTTAGAAAGATTATAAAAGGGGAATATATATCACAGCATTTAATTAGAATGTTATCTCAATAAATGGAAGAAACGAACATTAAAATGACAAAAGAGCAGTATTTAAAATAATCAGCATTAATAAAATACGAGGAACAATATATGAAATAAACCAACAGTAGAATGACGAAATAGCATTATTAAACTTTGTGGAACAATACATGAAATGTACCAACATTAGAATGACAAAGTAACAATTATTTAGAAAAGTAGCATTATTAAAATGTGACACCTGCGATGAGAAAAGGATGCTCATTGCCCACTGACGGGAACATCATTTCTCTCTAATTAGATGTCCAATCAGAGAGAAATGGTGTTCCTGCGCTACTGGGCAATGAGCATCCTTTTCTCATCGCAGGCCACAATAATGCTTGAAAAAGTAAGGACAGGAGCACGATGAATTATTGGCGCAATGACAATCGCTTTGAATTTTCAACATCTTGTTTCTATTCGGACTCAACAGAGCAGTGGCGCGTTAGCGTCGCACCTTAATTTGGCTTTAATAGTGTTCACAAATATTTAACACGCCTTAAATAGCCAGTACAAATCCAGGTTCTCTATCTTAGACCATACAGTACATAGACCGCCGATAGCCTATGTAAATGACGTTATCAGTTGTCGGAACATAGGAGGTTGGCTGTAAGTCGGAATGGTTTGGTATGGATGGTTTGGTGCATGCCACGTAAGGGGATGTGAGCGATACCACGCCCACTCACATTAACGCCGTGAGACCTTACCGACTTACAGAGTCTCCTATGTTCCGACAAGCTTTTTATCATTATTAGCGGTCTATGTAGTATATATGGTCTAAGTTCTCTATTATATATCTGTGTTCACAGCACACCCCAAAATCCTACCCAAGTTCTTCAGTTCTGACAACGTCCACCAGGTGTCGGCTACTCCACTGTTGAGTCCGAATACTCAGCAAATTTGTCAAATGTCTTCAATCTTCCTATTTTGTCTTTAACAGTATTTTACTTGACGTACTAGTTCCTGAGCAAGTGAAATACATTTCAACACTTTGTACTTTTAATAATCAAATGATTGGAATTAAGAAGAAAAAAAAAAAAAAAAAAAAAAAAAAAAAAAAAAAGAACTATATTATACTGCTCGATAAGCTGCTCGATAACGCACTTCTAATGTTCACCTTTTACTGTGTGCATTGAACTCATTTTACAGCTTCATTATGCTCTTCCAATGTTCGTCTGTAACTGTGATCTCTCAACTTCTTTGCTGTTCCATTCTGCTCTTTAAATGTTCGCAGGTTACTGTGGAATTTGTCGTTTTTAATGTGCCAATAAATCGCACCCATTATAAAATAGCTTTTATTATCACGATTTTTAAAAAAACTTATCGACGTTTTCACATAGCCTCGGTGTCGGAAAAAATATTTATCTTTTTCTCATATTCTGTGTCAACTTGGATTTTATTTTTGCTTATCATTTTTAGAAGTTCTAGGCTATCTTGGTGAGTTTTATTTTTGTATGGCATCTTTCCAATTTTTGTACAGTCTTCAAGAAGGTTTCTTCTTCTAATACTTCAATAATGGCAATGCCTACCGCATGTATTCTACAGTGAAGACTCTTATCATACTATTTGATCGAAATGTATCTCAATTACTCATTATTTTGATTGGGAACACTTATACTATGAATATTGTGGGGAAATTTTTACATTTTGGAGCTTGACAAGTAGAAAGGAACAAAATCTCTCAAGTTCCAGACCTGAATGGAACAAAGATGCGGATCTCTTGAAAAAAAAGATAAATGTAACAGTTTGTAGAATGTTTTCTCTGTAAGTACGAGCCAATTGTTTCCAAAGTGTGCTTTATAATAGGATTTTTGAGTCCATAAAATTTGTCCGAGCGAAAATTGACCAATAGAAAATTGTGATTGCTGAAAAATGAATGTACAAAATTTGAACGTGGCGAAATTTAGATTTTGCAAAATTTAATTGTGCGAAATTTGGACATTACAAAATTTTCGCACTAATAACTTTTACGTTGACAACTTTCTTCATTGCTTAATTTCTCAAGTGACTTTTTTTCTGTTAGTCAATTTTCGGTGTTTTTTTTTTCTGTTGGTCAATTTTCGCTCGGACAAATTTCCTGACAGCCCATTTTCCCTGGCTGAGCCAGTGATCTCACATTCCATGTCACAATTCTCATTTCGTCATCTTGCTTAATATGCTAGGCACGAGTATGAACAGGAATTGTACGGCGACAAATACATGGACCAGAAATATATGAAGCAACAAACCTAGAAGATTTGGAAGAGGCTCTGGAAATACCGATGGAAAAAATCAAATTTAAAATAATTACGGTAAAAGAAGAAGAACCGCCAGAGTGGACCTGATACCAGTCGACATACTTAAAACACGTGTCAAAAAATCTATGACGAAACTGTTAGTGTCGTCATCCAAGAATCATCGGCAGGAGATACAGATACTAAGTATATTTAAAAATAATGATACTTCTGGAGACTTAAGCATCTGGAGATTAGAGGAAAAATCTTCTCATCGCTACAGCAGACGACCGCGCAGCGATCAAATGAAGCACGTAGTGGTAACTGCGGAACGATTAAACTATGAATAAGCGTTACTGATAGTATGACAGACAAGTCCGGAGTGAAAGAAGATGTTCCTCAATGAGAAGAAAGCTTCTTCTCTCTGGATTAAAATGATAATTTTTCTATTACAAAACTTGAAAATTCACATACAAAAAGAATTTAGTTCGCGCGAACTGATTTTCTTCTTCAATTTGACTAATTTGAAATAGCCTAAACCATATATTAGAAATGCGAATTTTACTTTTCTACAATTCTACAAACAACCTCATTCAATCACCGCGAGGTCCGTCCACAATAGTCGAGAGAGACAGAGGGAGAGACTTGGGAAAATCTCAAGATAGTGCGCACAACAATCTGGTCTATTACATTAGCTATCCTAAGTAGAGCTTATAAATCCGGACAGACTTCAAGATCTCCATTTTTGTCCCAGTCCCAAAGTAAGCTACAGCGTGTAGATGCTCAGAGTGTAGAACCATCCACCTGATGAGTCACACCTTAAAGATACTGCTAACTATCATAAATAAGAGAATAAGAAGAAGACTGACCAACACTTTTGCGATATACAATTTGGCTATAGGACCCAAAGAGGAACAAGGAACGCAGTAATTTT
Organism: Aspidiotus rigidus; assembly: GCA_035079385.1. Lineage (NCBI taxonomy): Eukaryota > Metazoa > Arthropoda > Insecta > Hemiptera > Diaspididae > Aspidiotus > Aspidiotus rigidus. The sequence continues at coordinate 1,120,746 of JAVHKY010000007.1, read as the reverse complement.
GCTCCAAACAATAGTGCAAAGGGCACACGCGGTGAACTGACAAGTTTTTGTATGTTTTGTCTGCAACTTTGAAAAGGTGTTTGATAAAGTTGATCACCATAGAGTGATGCAACTATTAATAAAATATTGAGTAAACCGGGAGGATGTTCAATTCAAAAGAAACCTGTATTGGCAGCAGAGCGCCAACAACAGAAGTGGTCGTTATAAAAACAAAGGACACGATCCAATTGCTAGAAGAGATTGAAAAGAAAATAAACCTTTGCAAAAAAAAAACATATTAAACTGGCTAAAGCGACGTACGTCAAAGATAAGAATACGATGGTAATGAATTTTGCGAAAGAAGACGATCTCAAGACTGTGGAAGATGAAATTGAACAATTTAATCTACCAGAGACCACCACCAAGCATTGGAAAAAACTGAACCCCACAGCTCAAATTTTTGATGTAGGTGAAATTGACGACAACATCATTAGCAAAGAAATTGAATATATCACTGGATCCAGATCTATCCATCTATTTGGGTACACACCACAAATCACAAAGAGAAGAAATATTGCTGCTTGCCTGCAAAAGGAACAGTACTACAATCTTATAAAAAAGTCTCCAGCTATAGGATTCTAATTGGCCACTGTAGTTTTAGATAGGTACAAAAAATGTATATCTATAAGGCTTTGTAGCAAGTGTAAATGCATAGGTCACTCAAAGGATTTTTGTAAAACCAGAGATGTTGCACAAAAACAAACACTAATCACAAAATTAACGAAATTTTTTGGGCTGAAATAACAAAACAAAATGCAGTGACAAAAACAAAAATAATTCCGTTCCGATAGAAAATTTCGGAAAAAGGAAATATCAAAACAAAATCAGAGACATCTGAGCAAAATCAATGCATTTTGCACAAAAACAAAAACAAATAACGAAAAGAACAACATTTTTTGGGCTAAAATAAGGAAACAATATTCAGTAATAATAACAAAAGTAATTTTGTTTTAACAGAGAATTGCAAGACAACAAAAATAAATACTGAAACAAAATTCCTTCTCTATATGTGAAACCAAAGTTGAGTTGAAATCAGTTGTAGAAAGGCATTGTGGAAGAGATTCAAAATTGCGAGACTACAATTGAACTAGATGAAAAAATGAGAAGTTCCAATAATTTCTTGATTGAACTAGCTGATACCAGCAAAGACGCCAGATTAAAAGTACAATATACGCCTGGTGGAACAAACAATTAGAACTTTTTAAAAACTGTATCAAACTATTAAAGAAGAAAACAGGAAATTACTCTAGGAAGGTTTCACGGGCTTCCACCCCTTGAAATATTTCCAAATATCAAGCTCGACTTCACACCTATAACCTTATTCTAAGAATCCTCAGTAAAGAATATGAAAAGCTCATACGTGAGTGCAAATCTCAAGCGTGGAAAAAATTGGTCTCAGATTCTTGTGTGCAGGGAACTCCCTATAAAATTCTCATGAATAGATATCAACAACTCAAAATGCCGGCTTCCGTCATCAATAATAATAATATAATTAGACCGCGGTACCTACTGAAAAAGATAAATACGACTACCTGATTAATGAATTTTTTCCTATTGTTGATGATCAATTACCAAACCTCGACAAAGACGAGAACCTTGAATTGAGTAAAACAGCACCTATTAGATGATATAATAAGAAATTTGAAAAATAAAAGAGCAAATGGTTCTGATAGGATATTGAATAGGATGATGAAAATTACTTATAGCCTAACAATTACAAAAACTGGCTTCATATAATTCTAGAAAATGCCTTGAACTTACCCACTTCCCTACTTCCTGGAAAATAGGCGAACTGAGAGTCATAAATAAACCTGAAAAAAAAAAGGTAAATGCCAAAGCTTCCAGACCCATTACTTTCCTACTCATCCTGGAAAAAGTAATGGAAGAAATTGTTAAATTTCATCTGGAAAAAATGTTTGACAAGACCTATGTGTTAGAATGATGATCAGTTTGCCTACAGGAAAGGAAAAGGCACGGAACATGCAGTCTGCAAGGTCATGAAATATATAAATGATAATAAAAGAACAAATAGATATGTCCTTCTTTTAAGCTTCGACATCTCAGGTGCTCTTGATAAAGTTCTCTGGTCATCTATTTTAAACCATCTGACTTGTAACCTTATTCCCAATAAGTACCCTCATCAATAAAACCAAATCCTTTCTAACCAACAGAACTGTAGGAGCCTATGACGAATTAGGAAACTGCATTACCTCCAGAGAAATTTTTTGGTGTTCCTCGGGGATCCGTTTTGGGTCCTTCTCTTTCCAATATAGTCATGGTGAATTGCCATAAAATACCCTATAACTTAAGAAAGATATTAACATTGTAAGCTATGCTGACGACGTTCTGATGGTCGCTCTGGACTTGACAATGACTATTTTACTCAATTTAAACACATAAATGAAACTATTTCTGAAGTTACTACTTCACTGAACTCATGTCGCCGCTCTCACTAAAGTCATCGCGGATGCACTGTCAAGGCCTGAAGAACTGGAGATCAGCGAGATTCATAAGTCTTTTGTCGCTAGTCATCACATTGCCGAAGCTTAGAGGGATGATGAACCCACTGTAGGTTATTGAAGTTTTAATATCCAAATGATTATGAAGGAGGCTGGTGGTTTGTGTTGCTCGTGAGGTATCAACTCGACCAATAATACCAATGTCACTGCGGTACAAGCTGTTCCAGCAACTCCATGAATTGGCTCACCCTAGGATTCGAGCAAGTACTCGCTTGATACAATGTTGATTTTTCTGGCCAAAGATGCAAAGTTACATCAAAACATGGGCTCGTGCTTGCGCACCCTGTCAAAAAGCTAAGGTTCATCGTCCCACCGTCTCGCTGTTGGGACAATTCCCCCCCTTCCGCCCGTTTCCGCCTCGTACATACTATATCGTCGGACAATTAGAGACGTGTGTTTGTTACTCTTATTTATGCGCGTTTATCGACCGAGAAACAAAATGGATATCGAAGTAGTCCCAATTCAAAACATTTAACCCGAGACCAAGGCGAAAGCTCGGTTCAATACCTGAATTTCTCGCTTTGGGGTACCGGAACGAGTGACATTCGATAGAGGGTCCCAGTTTAGAAGCGAACTTTTCCATCCACTCTGTCAATTACTAGGCGCACAACATACAAAGACAACAGCGTGCAACCCTGAGGCCGATGATATGATCGAAATAATTCACCGTCACTTGAAAGCAGCTTTAAAAGGGAAACCCAACTGATTGACACTACTTCCTGCTGTATTATTGGGATTTCGCGCCTCCTTAAGAGACGATTCGGGAACTGCTTGTGCGGAACTTGGCTCTAGGAACCACCCTCAGACTACCTGGGGAGTTCATCGAAAATACAGAAGAGAACGAGATAATTGACTCTCATGAATATGTCCAAAAACTTTGCCAAGCCTTCCGAAATTTACGTCCAATTCCCCAACGTCTTCAAAGGAAAGAAAAAATATTTATTCATTCAGATCTTAATGACACAACACATGCTTACCTTAGATTGGGAAGAGTCCAGCGTCCGCTTGAAACACCATATATGAAGGACCACTCCGAGTGATTAAACGATCAAAAAAATGGTACTGAATAAAAATTGGAAAAAAGGAAGACGATATTTTGGTTGAAACCGGCGTATCTCCTCAATAAGGAAAACGAATCTTCATTACCACCTGTATCGATACCAGTCTTCAAATCGATTTGAAAGAAAAATACATCCGACTTTATTTCTAATTCAGCGAATTCCGTTTTCCTGTATCTCCAACTTCAAACCTCCAATTCCAATTCCACTTTGCTTCCTACCTTTCCTACTTGCTTCCCACCTTCCATTACGGCAGGCCTCTGAAAAAAATCCGATTCCAAGCAGGTTAGAGAATCAACACCTTTTTTTCAATGTAAAAAAATAATTAATTTTCTTTCGCGATATCTTGTCGTTATTTCAATTTTGTTTACCTGTAGATGCACTTGTGTTTCAAACGATTTTTTTTATTACTTATATCAAGAGTTTAAATTTATACTTTCTGGTCAATTTTCCAAGTATCTACAATTTTTAGATCCATGTGTTATACCGGTAATAGTTTTATATTTCTTTTGAATTTCGGCGTTTTGATTCTTCAAATTTTGCAATTTTACCGACTTTTCTATCTAAAAAAATGAGGTGAACAGGGGGCGGGGGCAATGAACATTCTCGACGTTTTAGAGGTCCTAGATCACTAGCATAAAAAAAATTCAAGTTTCCTTATATATATAAAAGATTTTTTTGTTCGTTGAATTCCTCCGAAACTACCCTACAGATTTTTTTTTGTAACTTGGCCGTATTGTAGTAATATATTTGAAGATGTGCACCTGCAATTTATTTGAGAATCGGATGAGTAGTTCTCGAGAAATTTTCAATTTTTTGAGAAATTTCTCAGTATTTCGAGTAGCTGCTTACGTTATGAGAAGCGGATTTTCCTATACTTTTACCAATTTTGTTATCAGTACGTGTATTGTGATGAAGAACCATGATATTATCATTCAACAGGTTCATTCTTGGTTCATTCTTCACCAAGGGTTCATTGAATTTTATTTTCGATGATATTTCATTCAAATTTAGTACCCTTGTATCTCGCTTCCCACATCCCCTAGAGCTTTGAATTTTGTTTTGTCAAATTTTATTTATTTTGTTAAATTTGTTTTTGAACGGATAATGGCAATGGCTGGTTGTTCATTTTATTTTCATTATTATTTTTATTAGGTAGTCATATTCGATAGTGAAAACCTTGAGTTTGAATGATTAAATACCTACAATTTTTTAATCTTCATCAAGTGTGCTGATGCGAAACTACCTTGGTGACTTCATTCTTAATTAATTATTGATTTATACGTCATTTTTTCATGTATGTGTACATAATTGATAATGGTTCATAGTTGATTTGAGGTGTCTCAGGAGATGGGAATATCATTTTCGATTTGGACTGGCTTCTTTGAGTGAGATTTGAGGTTAGACCAACGATTGGACCAGGCTCGGGTGCCATATATTCGGTAGTTGAAAATGCGTTTGTGGAGGTTGAAGCGTGAGAGAGGGAATGAGGAGTTGACTGATGGGTGATTGGTTACTTGTTTGGCTTCGATATCGATTTTTTTCGTTTTTCGGGAATTCCTTGTAGCTGGATTCTTAGATGAAGAATCTTGGGGTGGAGTTTACATATAAAATGGTGATGCTACCGTGAATACAATTTATGAGTGCATGAGAGGAACAGCTGGTGGAGACAACATTAAGAGATGCCAGGAGTCGGAGGTGGTAAAGAATTGAGACACTCAGCCCAATATGTAGTATACTAAACTAATACTAGGCTGAGAATAACGTATAGGAAAATGTGATTGTAAAGTTTTTTTTTTACCAACTTTTCTAGCTCGAAAAGTGCGGTATTACATCTGTAGCAAGATTGACAGGGGGAAGAAGCAGTCAACTTTCTCGATGCTTTGGAAGCCCTATATTACTTTCAGCATGAAAAAATCAGTTTTTCTTTATATAGGCCTACATTTAGGCTTGAATCAGTTTTTTTGTCCGCGGATCTCCTCTAAAACTACTGGATGGATTTTTTCGAAACTTAGATAAGTTATAGTCTCAATCTGAAGATGGGCACCAACAATTTTTTCGATGATTAATTGATAGTAATTCCTCAGCGCGTTTCCAATTGAGTTAATACGATTCTGTAGGTTACGGTTAATCATATTGGAGAGTAATCGAAATATTATCGATTTGCAAAGATCGCAGAAACAACTGTTATTGTTTTGTAGTAGTTTGGGCAGGGGGAGGGCGAGTGGTTTTTCTGGAGACGTTTCTTAGGTTTTAGATGACTCCTAGCCTAAATTGAAACAAAATTCGGGTTTCCTTATTGCAGTGGGCGGCCCCAGGAATTTTGCCCAAGATAGGCCAGCCGGAGGCCTGTGAATTGCCAGGTAGGCCGACGATTTAAAAGGGTGGGAGAAATAAATTTTATTTCTGTTATTTAGTGCTACAAAATTTCTACAAACAACTTTTGGGCAGGCCAAAGGGTATGCCGAAAAACGTTTGGGTAGGCCTGGCCTACCCGGCCTCCCCCTGGGGTCGCCACTGGCTTATTGGATTATAGGTATTTTTACTAGTTGATGTGACGTCATAGTGATGGAATTTATAAACTGAGTCTTATTGTTCATTCTACAAATATCTTATATGATTGACAGGTCATTGATATTTAATTTAAAGAGAAGGGGCGACTTTCTCAATGATTTTTGCATTGTGCTTGAAAAGTCGTGTACTACTCACGCGACTGCATGAGTGTTTTTTTCTATGTTTTTTCAAAATTTTTTGGAAGGTAATTAAATAGATGAATACATGGAAAAAATGTTGGCTTCATTCAGTCTTCTTAATAGCTTACAACTTTCCTTTTCAATTTCGAGTACAAGAACCAAGATATTTTTCGAATTTATATTCAATTCTCATTCCTCTGGACTAATTTTCATTCTCCTGGAATAAGTATAAACAACTTTGGAAATCCAGGGCAATGAGAATATTGCAATAAAATAATTGAAAAATTCAGCTGCGCTGATGCTGTTGCATCACTCGAGGTATAAGTATGAAGTTAATCTCTTGAGTAAAATACACGTGCGTAATTAGTTGTCACGTTACTTTCTTTGTTCATCGGCAATCAGCTTACAGAGGAATGAGAATGACGATGGGAGACATCGGAGACGTGATCCTTTCAAACGCGTCTGATTGGAAGTGAAGTTTATTGTAAAAGGACAGTCACTTCTCCAATATTAAGTAGGAGTGTTCCTTGGTCTTTATGGCGCCAAGAGAAAAACATTGTTGCTATGCATTTGGCGGAAAAAGGTAACCAAACATGCGACAGGAGAATGAGAAAGAAAAACGGCGATGCACGTCAATCACGCCGTCGTGCCAGAAGAGATGGTGGTAGCGGGTAGTTCTTGGTATTATCAGAGCCCATAGAAGCACGGTGCGATTATACGGGATAAAATCAGCAAAACTCTTTTGTGTGACAGAAGAGTGAGATATTATTGAAATGTAGAAAGTGAGATTGACGACACGACGTGACAGGGGAATGAGAAAACTGTCTTATTTTTAAAGAAGAGGGGGGCTCCTAATACACTTACAACAATTTAAAGTGAACACATCTTATTCTTTCAATAATCTATGTCTACCTCTCTTCTTAAAATACGAGTATATCCAATGAGTCTAGAAGTGCACCGAAAGGGTATGACTGAATGAATGAAAAAAAAATTCGTAGGGCTCACTCGCGTTGCTGTTGTCATTATTGGTTTTCTGACTTAGCCAAATGAATAAAGATCATGTTTCATGTCTTTTCCGGCTGTTTAAAAAGAACATTAGGTAGAGTTGTTGTCTCTTAGGAACAATAGAGCTCGGAGAAATATTTTTTGGGCTATCGGCTTTTGTGGGGCTCACTCGCTCCGCTTGTTCGCCCTCTTTCTTGGTCCCTGTTTCGGTTTAGCATAACTCTGATATAAAACATTCTTGGGGCGAACGAGCGAAGTCTGGAATGAGAAATATTTTGAGGTATTGCCTTTCGTGGGGCTAACTCGCTCCGCTCGTTCGCCCTCTTTCTTAGAAGTCCCTGTTTCGGTTTAGCATATAAGTCCGATATAAAACATTCTTGGGGCGAACGAGCGAAGTCTGGAATGAGAAATATTTTGAGGTATTGCCTTTCGTGGGGCTCACTCGCTCTTTCTTGCTCTCGGTCTCAGTTTAGCATAAGTCTGATATACAATATTTTGGGGTTTCACCTTTCACGCTGGTATGAGAAATATTTTCAGGTATTGCCTTTCGTAGGGCTCTCTTGCGGATCAGCTTTTGTGGGGCTCACTCGCGTTGCTGTTGTATGAGAATGGTATGAGAAATATCGCACGCGCACGCGGGGTGTACTCGCAAATTTCTGAATCAACCAAGGGGTAGAGGTGTGCGTGCGCACATGCACGCGCACGGTCTCTCTTTACGGGGGGGAGGGTTATTCGCGAATTTCAAAATCGGGTTCCGGCGAGAGAAAAGACATGAAACGCGTCAAAAAGCGAAATGTTGGTATTTGGCTTCAATATTACTGTGGAACGCAAAATGCCTAATCCCCAGAGAATTAGCCATGTATGTAGATCAACATTTGTCCGCGCTTCTCCTCCAAGACTACCGGATGTATTTTCTTAAAACTTGGCCAAGTTATAGTGTTACAATTTGAAGTTGTGCACCTGCAATTTTTTTGACAGTAGGATCAGTAGTTCTCAAGATATACTCAATCAAAAAAAATTTCCCACTACTATATAATTCTAGTAGGTTTTGTTGTATTTTTTTTCAAATGTTTATATATTGTAATTTACAAATCCAAAAATATATGAATGTGAAAATTTGGTTCTGATACAATGGCTGTTTCGTGAGAAATCTCAAATTGAAGCGTAAACCAATTTGAGAAATTTACAAATATTCAAGCTACCAATATTTTGTAGAATAACATCTTAGGTAGTCAGCGCTTACGTCATGAAGAGCGAAGGGTAGCTTTTGATTAAAGTACATTATCAGTGAAGTTGTGGCCTCGTAGTTTTGTTCATTTTTTGGGTTATATGTTCACACACGTTAGTATGTGCTTGTTTGTGTTGAGTTGTTGAGTTTGTCATGAATGAATGTTGTGAGTTATTGTAGTATTAGTGTAGCAATCCTTCGTGTACAATCTTTTTGTTTTCTATATTCTTATTAAATTTTTTTTCTATGAAAGAGCTACCGAAAGCCAGTCATTAAAGCTATGAGCTCGGCGGTGAACTATTATTGAGTTTAGATGCGGGGGAATTGGAAGGTGGTGAGGACAGATAGAGAGTCGTTTGATAGTTCTCTTATATGATTGTGAGAGATGAGTCAGGAGTTGGGAAGTGAGGCTAATTTGGGACAGGAGAAGATATGTTTAATGATTAAGGAGGAGGAGGAGGAGGGGGAGGAGTATCAGGATCCAATGAGTGTATGAAAGAGACGTAAGATGAGCGATGAGATGAGCGATGAGATATGTGTGTGTGTGTATGAGTCCAGGATGGCTGGTTCTGAAACTAGTGATGATTATTTCTTCTCTGCGAGTTAGTTGATTTAAGGAGTCTTAGGGGATGGGAATAGTTTTAATTTGAACTAGCTTTTTTGGATGGGATTTGAAGCTAGATCAATGAGTAAATTAGTTATGGACGATGTATCTCTTAATGTGTTCGGAGAACTCCCTAATAAGTTAATAATTGCCTGTTTGTATGCTTTGTCGATTTTTTTTTTTTTTTCGTTCCTTGGGATGCTTTTGTGTACAGGTACCCATGAAGAATCACAGTAGTAAAAATTTATTCGTGCGGAGAATATCAATGATTGAAGTAAAAACGGCTTTGCTCGCACTAATTTTATAATTACTATAGTATACAAATAAAATTGTAAGAGAGGTTTACGTTTCGACGTTCTACGACGTCTTCATCAGAACTATACTAGTAATTATAAAAATAGTGCGAATAAAGCCGTTTTTACTAAAATCAGATGGAGAATATTAAAATAGAGTTGGTATAGAAGTTGGCGGTGAGAGAATAAATACAATTTATGAATGGATGAAGAGAAGAGCGGTTGAGGATAGCATTAAATGATGCTAGGGAATCGGAGATGATTAAAAATGAATTAGAGGGGAGAAGGATGGGGAGGATGTGTGTGTGTGTGTATGTCTCATTGAGAGAACGGTTTATAGAATAAGTTGGAGTGCTGAAGATAAGGTTTAAGCGTGATGCTTAATTCTAGGCAGAGGTGAAAAGTCGTGTTTAGTGAGCATTTTTTTCTTTTTTTTTCTCATTTCTTTTTCTTATCTTGAAATACTGTATGAAATTTCCAATACAAAAGTTTGCCTCTCTATCCTTTAATTCAAGAATGATGACTGGACAATTTTTAGGTGTTACCATCCTAATGTTCCACAAAACTTCCTAGAATCAACTTTCGTCTTCTTCCTACTAAAAATAATCTCACCCACACTGTACACCTCAAAATTACAAACGAATGGATCACACTCAGGCAAAATCAAATCTCACCAAACAAATTAGAGCATTCGCGTAGGCTTCACTACACCATAAATACCGTCGTCTCACGAAACCTGTACCTTAAACATCTCCAAATCGACTCTCCCACGCTTACCTTCTCTCCAATCTTTCCCCACTCTCATACGAATGTTGTAGCCCCGACTCCTCCCTCGCAATCACCCACATTTTTGCACGCTCAATGTTCATTTTTAGCTTCTCTCCGCCACACCCACCAAATTTCACCATTCATGGCATTCATCGAAAAAACTCTCGCTCAGGCCCTCCCATCCATCCAAAACATCACCTCTTATATGTGAAAGCAGCGAATTATATCCAACGTTTCCGAAATCGATTCAGAGTCTAAAATTGATTCACCATCAATCTCATAACCCGAGTGCAGTTAAGAGCTTGTAGAATGAAAAAAGAAGAAAAAAAAGTATGTTTTTCGAATGAACTAACGAAATTATTTTTCGAGGATCGTTCGCTAGCTATAATATATAATACGCTTCTTTGTTGAAATACAAAGTAAGATCTTCCAACAATGATTAACTCGAAGTAATTAAGAAATACGAGATAACATAAGGCATACAAATTTACAGTACAACCATATGGCTGATTTTTCAACGTTTTTTAGAATTTTCCAACTCCAATCAAAAATATCAAATTTTAGCACGGCAAGCATATACAATTCTACTGGCCACTACATACGAGTAAGTACGCCACGCACACTACAACGTCATAATTACAGGAAAAAATGACGACTAAGTCATTCACCATTCAGTCCCTAAAGGAGTTTTCAAAGAAAAAAAATTCGAAAAAAAACTTGAGATTGCTTTTAAACGAAGCCATTTCCATCCTTTGAAGTAAATCAAAGCGATAGAAAGTGAGAATATGTGCCTCAAAATATTGTATTCGGTTTTTATATATGAGATACACGACCCGCATATTTTAGTGAGAATTGCGAATGCTTTCGGCAAAAGCCGTTCGGTTTCCGGAGAGACGCACGGTTTCTCGTGCATGACTTTAACCTCTGTACTATATTAAGGGATCACACTCCTCAATGAGAGAAGATATGTCTTTACGAGCCATAATAATTGAGAACGATCTTCAATTCCAAAATAATTCTACCCTCGTTGCACGACTCTGCACGCATATTTCTGAGTCATCTTTATATTTCGAGCTTTGTATATTTTTCCTTCCTATTGCATCGTCTCACTTTTATTTAGTTTTATTCTCTATTCTGATGATGCGAATACCTCTTTTTGTTTCGCGAAACCGCTGTAATAAAACTTAATTTTTATATACGTTTCTGTAAAATTTGTCATCTCAATCACACTCCTCCTCCATAAGATGAAAAGCAAAGACTGATCTATTTTCACCGAACTTTTTGCCCGTCACAAGGTTTACCCGGGGGAGCCCTTAAATTTATTTGATATTTTGTCACTCGTATAGCGTGCTTTGAGAAAAAACTATCGTAAATTTGATTAAAACAGAGTCAAGCCGGTCTAGTCGCGTTTTTTTTTTATCAAAATAACTAAGCACTTTCAGTAATATTAGTGTTACTCACTACTTTTTCTTGTAAGTATAACTACATAATATATACGTGTATTTTTCAGTCATTACGATTATATTTTTCGTCTGGACCAGCTCTACTACATTTTCAATTATAGTATGTACCAACAAGATTTTTCTCAGCACGAGTATATTTCGTCCACGTCATTCTTGAAGAAAGGAAAAGATATGGGTCACTATATTGGGAAGGGAGGGAATGGAATGGAATGGAAAATGTACCGGTATACCATCGAGTCTCATCTTCGAAAACCCTATCACTGCGGAACATTTTTGTATAATGTTGCTAGCCTAGTTATAAGCTGTTGCGCGTTACTTCATTCCGAGTTTGATGTGATCAGTCCAAATGGCGATGAGGCGGCGAAAAAGCTAATGAATTTGAAACCTATATCTTGGCGCCGTAATTCAAAATTGCCCGATACTTAGCTTCGTAATCTGTATAATAATTCAATCGTACATTGACTGAGTTGCCAAAGAGGACTCGTTATAACTTCGATTCACTAGAATTCCCGTTTGTTTTTCCTCTTTCCTTGTTTGTCGTCAAGCTAGGTCGATCCGAATCGTCATACCAGCTTAGAACAAAAATAACGAAATAAAAGAAAATACTTAGATCGATAGATAATTAGGCTGAGAATGCACTGCAGCGAGTTGTAGATCAGTACACAGTATTTTTTTGTCTACGTACCTCAATTCTTCACCGTCATCGGGTAAGGCGGCGGCTGCCTAAAATGATTTATAGACTACCTATCTAAAAGTGTTCGTGTTATACAGAAGGATATAAATATAAACTGTACCTTATTTCCTAAACTGAGATTTATGGCTCTGTCTTGGTGCGTGCGTGTGTGTGTGTGTTTGTATCGTTCACAGGTAGCTTGCGGAGACGTGCGTAAGTAACTAGAAAATTAGTCATTTCCTTTGATCTTGGGTGATCATCATCATCATCATCATCATCATCGTTATTATTATTATCATTATCATTATTATTATTATTATTATTATTATTAGAAACGCTTAGTTGAGTGGTCACACTTCACTCGACAAAGTTCTCTCTTCTCTTCGTATTTGAACCTACTATATACTGTAAACAGCCACAACGACTGACTGCGGCAAAGACCTCCAACAATCTATCTGAGATGTGATATCGTGTACGCCTATTACAATTAAATAGAATTGAGGAGCGTTTAGAAGCGAGAAAATTATTCCGCGGTTGCGCACCTGAACTCGTACCGCGTTGTACCTGTACGTATTTAATATAGGTAGGTATATTATATAGACTAAGCTACTGTATACTCGCAGTATATTATTAAAAAAAATGTACAGGAAGTACACATAATAATATTATATTTGTCGAGAGTGAATCGTGTTCTTAGCGCACAGTTTTTTGAACGTGAATCTCGATAGATATATTATACGAATAAATATATGTACCAACTCGTGCGCATAGATTCATAGGTGATGAAACTAGGCGTGTCTTTGAAGAAAAGGGGAGGGGGTGGAATGGAGGTTTGGTTGAGATGAAGATTCAACAATTTCGTAGAAGATGAATAAGGGTTACAAACCGCAGTATTCATTCTCACAATATTTTGAAAAGTAAAGAGGATAAATTGATTAGAAAATGCAATAGCATAAACGCACACTTTCTTTTTGTCCTTTCAGTGTAATGTCTAGAGTTGCATTCTATTGACCGAACCACACTCTCTCTCCACAACATACCTTCTACAATTACAATCGCAAATACCTAAACATTAATATTGCCAAATTGAACAATATTTTTGCGGACGAGGTGATTGATAAGACGACTCTTCCCGCAAACCTCAGTTTATATTTTGATTGGTGGAGGATGCTATAGCTGTCCGAGACTTTGCTTCATTTTTTTCTTTCTGATGTAAGGAAAGAGTCGTGTTGAATGCACACACTAAATTTCTATGGCATACCAAATGGAACTTAAAGGAAAATTTTCGACACGTTTCATATCTTTACTGACAGCCTCAATCTGATATCAGCATAGTAAACTTCAGAGCCATTCAGCCTAACGTACAGTATATTAGACTTTTAATAGGCTCCCGCTCGGTCGCCCCTGGAAGGGCGTGGTCTAACATAGAGCAAACTAGCCTTGAGAGCCTTTCTGTCTAACATACAGTACGCTGGTCGCTGGACATGGAAGTCAGTTAGCCTAACATACAGTAGGTATAGTAAATGCTAGACTCATACTAACGGTAGAATTGGAGTGAACGAGCGGACTACCATGCAACAAACTGGAATTGAGAGCCACTCAGTTTAATATACAGTGTAGTAGAATCATACCAAGCTATAGGAATGAAGGTAAACAAGTGGAGTGAGTGAGTTCCAGAAGCCCGTCAGCTTGGCGAAATTTCGGCTTCCTGAGTATATCTCAGACTTATACGTGTACAAGCGAAATGACTGAGCCCGTGAGGATATTTCAAATACTTATAGAGCATATAAAAAAATATGGAACATTCATTCATTTCGCTCTACCAGAACATTTTTCCAGAGAAGAAATATTTAACTCTTGGTTAATTTTAAAGACAAAAAACGCCTATATTTGCCACGTTGGCGCTACAATCGTATGGTCCGACCACCACTACTTCTACACACCTACTTGTGTTTTCTACTACCACGCTCGAGAATATTTAAAATGCAGTCTGCACTGCTGCTGCAGCGTGCGTATTCGCCAGTCATAACGAAGCAATCGTCACGCTAACGTGTCAAATATATGCGTTTATTGGCACTAAATTTTGCATTGAAGTTAACCATCTCTTCTCTGCATTTTTCTTACTGATACCCCCCTTCCCCCCAATATGTAACGGGTTCCCCGTTGAAAAGTGAAAGCGCAGTAAACGAAAAGAATGCACAGCTATAAAATGTATTGGATGAGGGAAAAAAATCGTCAGCTACAAAAAATGGACATAGTAATAAGATGTGAACTACAAATACGTTAATTTTTTGACATGTTTTATGTCTTTGTTTCTTTATTTCTGAAATCGTTATCACCGAATGAGAAGTACTGGTCGAGACTGAATGTCAAAGAGCGGAACAGGTGAGTCCGTCAGATAGTTAACCCCAGCATACTCTTTAAACTTTAAAGACTTGACAAAATTTCAAGTTACCCTTTAGTATACCTTACTAATAGGTTATACTCAAGATTACGTCGTGTACTAGATGAGACATGAAAGATGATCTTTATTTTTTGCAACTGCAGACTAGTTTTTTTTTCAATTTTTCAAAAATTCATTACTAACAATTTCAATTGGAACTTGAAATCTAAAAAATGCCCTTATGCAACCTACTATTCAAACATATTGTAACATCAATACCTAAACAGTTTTTTTTTCCTTTTTTTCCCCCTTCCCCCTCCCTTTTTTTTTCTCTTCGTTTTCATTGTGTAGGTAAGTCATTGTAAATGTACTTCTACCGATGGTTTTGGGATAATAGCAGAATTATAGAAAATAAAAATAAATAAATTGAAATTCTAATAGGCTGGTGATACAACCAAAATAGCTGTGCGTAATTATAATAGTCGTGATTACAGACAAAAATTACTGCTGTCTTACCACTTTTCACTGTTCAGTACTATGCTGTCAAAACGTATTTTCAACTGGGAACCTGTTCTATGAGGGATCTTTCTTCTGAAAATTTTGGCGTCTCGCCGTGCGCCGTCGGGAAAAACCTGACCTATCTTAATAAAGGAATTGAACTTGGAAAAATTTTAACTTTGAAACCATCCATATCATACGACAGGAGAGGAACTTGAAAAAATTATGACTTTCGAGCTATGTGTGTATAATAGGAGACTAGGAAAAATTCAGACTTTTCGAAAATCTGCAATTCCGATGTAAATTCTTGATACTGGAAGCAATTTGACCTATAGAATACAGGTACCCTGCGCTACATAAGGAAGCCGTTGTTTTTCTTGATATAAGTACTATTGTTATATTCCGCTTCCGTGAGTTATATTAATGTAAAAATGTGCGGTAAATTGTATTTCACCACACTTGACTCTCTTTATAAAAATTGTTTACGACTGCACTCATTGATTCACTAACGATGATCGGTTATTTAGCTTGTCGAAATCAGTTGATGCAAATGGACTCTATACGAGTAAGTAAATATAATTACATTATCTTTACGTTAAGAATGAAACAATAACGTCTTGTTTTAAAAACCTTACTTACTTTGAAAATCGACAATTGTAAAATTGATACGAGTACCTATATGTTTTAACGTTTCTATCGGCTAAATTGATAGCAGGTTTTTTGACACTAAAAAAACTAATTATAGTAAACTGTATATTGAATCATTGATTTACAGGCATTCATAACCTGCCATGAACCAGTCAATAGAAACGTTCGATAGTACCCCCTTCAGTTTTCCTTTTATACTTATTTATTACACTACACAAAAGAAAGAAAAAAAAAAAACTGAAATATGCATGAACGAAATTGTACAGTTCTACAAGTATTTTCAACGCTGATCACGATGCCGTTGACCGTTATTCAAAATTGATTCTGGTTATGGAGAAATGAAAATATCAAGTTCCCGCGAATTATCAAACTTCGCTCAGTCCTAGAATACTGATGCCCCATTGTTTTCTTTCCGCTTCAACGTTCTGCATATTTCCGGCCTGAAAGAAACTTCTTACATTCCACGTTGCTATTTTTACCTTACTATTGTCAACTCTAATCTTTGTCTGACAGGGAATCCGATTGTGGAGCTATTTTACTTCCGGATATTAGTTTTACAGTCATTCCTGCCACGTTGATTGTTGAAATCATACGAGTATTTCAGTGACCTCCCGGTACCTTCTGAAGGATTTTTTGTCGGGGTTTACTCCCTTAGCCTTTGAGGCTCTTTTCCTTTGACCACAAGGCAGCGGTTCAGTCTTTTTTTTTCAGGGTATTCTTCCCGTGTAGGTACTACAGGCAGCAATATCTCCCTCGTCTATTACTAACCTATGCGCTTGCGCGTCATAATGAGGGGAGCGAAGCAGTGTCTGTAATTTGCACACAAATTTGGAAAAATCGAAAAGCATATATTGCGTAAGAGGCACACAGTGCAATTTGCGCACGGCTGCGGATAAAGCGTAAAGTGCACCCAATGTAATTAACACACATGAATATGGAATGTGTGAAACGCACACACAATGTAATTAACACGCGTGAATATGGAATGAGTGAAATGGACACAAAGTAATTAATACATGTTAATATTACAATAAAAATGGTAAGTGTGCTGAAAGTAAAAAATTTTTCAATAGAAAAGTTGCAAACCGAAATGAATAATAAAACCTACCAACTTGAATTCAACTAAACTTTTCAAGTATACTTTTTCATCGAATTGCAAAAAAAGAACGTACGAAGACGGTCAATCAATTTGGAAAACGGAAAAAAAGACACAATACGTGGAAAGATGAATGACCTAAATTAATCATTCAGGACATAGGTAGTATACCTGTTCTCTTGATGTAATACAGCCTACTGATTTTGTTGCTTCTGTACTGGTCAATGAGGCCTTCGATATGTTCTTTTTTCCGTGCGTAAGAACTCCTAACAGTTTTTCGTGTGTCTAAACTTTGAATCGACCTTCCCTCGTCAAAACTGTCTCATCCCTTGCACATCGAACTTTTTGGTATGAAGATTGCAGCCCTAAATTTTGAATCTGCCTATACTAGGCTTGCCGCAGATGGAAGCGACAACCGATCAGTTCTATGGTATGCCACTGGATACGAAGGGCATTGTGGATACCTGTTTCAAAATCAACGACTGCATGTTTTGGATTCAGGAGAGGACGAACACCAACCAACTTCTCCAAGAAACAAATTAGCTTTCTGTCGACTTGACTGGTGAAATCGCGTAGCACAACTGGATGTAGTGAACGTTTTTAATTCCGTGCTCTGTGAAGAGCTGTGCAAAGCACATAAGAAAATGTGCCGTCAACGGACAGTGTATCACAGGAAAAAATGACAATGTTGCTGTCGCTGTCATTGATGAGAAGAAATGATATTCGCGCTAGACCTGTATACCTTATGCAAATTTCTGAGTGTGCATTTTACTTAA
This sequence comes from Aspidiotus rigidus, assembly GCA_035079385.1. Taxonomy (NCBI): domain Eukaryota; kingdom Metazoa; phylum Arthropoda; class Insecta; order Hemiptera; family Diaspididae; genus Aspidiotus; species Aspidiotus rigidus. The sequence continues at coordinate 1,103,002 of JAVHKY010000007.1, read as the reverse complement.
CTGCAAACTGTGTGTGCTTAATACAGGGTGCGCTATTTACGCAGGTTAATTTGTGTGTGTTTATTACATGGTGTGCTTTCTACTCAGCATGTGTGTGCAAATTACGAACTCTCGATCCTTCTATTTACTTCTTCACTTATTCTGTTCCTGAGCGATATTCGTCGACCTGCATAAATTTCTGAGGTTACTCCTTTTTTTATTCCGTTCATCCAAAAATTTCTTTTTCGTAATTCATTAAAGCCTACAGTCGCTGAAACGATCTGGAAAAAGTAAAAATTCGAGGAAATCCGTACTTTTTCAACTTGAAGAACCGTGATTTTTAATACTTTTTGCGTTCATCGATTAGGTCAATTCTTATGTGAACACGTCCGTTGAGTTTGCAAAATATATCATTAAATTAATTCTCCAGTCACTGGAACGGTTTAGAAACACAAAAAAACGAGAAAATCTACTTTCCCAACCTAGAAAATCCTGATTTTTGATATTTCGTTTACCTACCAATTAGCAAGTTCTGGAAATAGTAAAAAATGGAGGAACGCGAAGTCGAAGACGACGCGGCATTATACGCGAAACTCGGCAACGACTGAACGCTGCGTCGCGTAGCGTCGTTGCGTTGTGTACGAGCGTAACATATGTAAGGTAAGAGCGGAGCGCGTACTTGACGTGAGAACGGCGCGAGACTGCTGACGCGTATTGCCCTTTCCCGTTTACAAACCTCAATTTTCGGGGGTCTTGCACCCCTTCAAAAATTCTGAAAAAATATATGTTTTAGATAACCACGCAGTACTTCATATATTTTCTTTTCCAGCTTGGGCCCTCTGTAACAATACGGTATATTTGAAAAAATTTTCAATTCGAAAATATGCATTTTGTACGGAATTTTTTTATTTTATTTTTTTTTTCGTTTGAAGAATTTTTATGGTAAATTATATGTTTTCAAATGTCACAGAGGATTGAATGGACTTAGATGACTGAGAATTTGGAAATAAGACTTTCATTCCATCCTCAACAACTTTCAATGGTTGAATTGGAGATTCCCGACTAAGGCCGGATGCCCATTGTTACTCGTCTAGAGCCCTTCGGAAATTATTTTGTGTTCATACAGAGAGAGGATAATTGAATCGGTCGCTCTCGTTGAATCTAGAAAGATTATTCAAGTTTTACGCATTCATATGAAAATTGGATAGTACTTTTTTGCACGAAATGAAGAGTCAGAAATCACGAAAAAAAAAGGAGCTCTGAGCGGTTAAGAACAATTTAATGAAAAAAATGAAAAACTGAACTTTAAAAATGATACATGAACATAAAAGAAGTACAATGAACGAAAAAAAAAAAAAAAAAACCAATCACGAATAATTGAAACTTTTGACCGAAAAACAAAAGAAAGGATATAATTATGCGAGATAAATTGAAAAACTAAAAAATTCTATGATAAAAATAAATTTGTTGAATGATAAAGCCGCATTTGGCTTTTCTCAGCATGTCGCGTATCCTTTGTGGCCGAGCGGTATCGTTGTTGCCTCAGGTGGCACCGACAGCAACCTCAAGTGAATGCATATACATCTCCACCAGGTGCTTGTTTTCAATATGCAATGTATTAGTTTCAGTAGATTGATACAAAGAAATTCAATCCATTTTTAGTTACCAAAGTCAGCGGAGAAGTTTTGCAGCTCAAAAGAAGGAATTGTTATATTTTTAAGTTCAGAAAAGAGTCGTACTTAAAGTACATATTTTTCATGTTCAGAAATACGAGAAAAAGATCTTCTTTCTGATACCTAATTTTCTAACTTCAAGACTGAAAATAGCCTACCATTGCTACAAGTTCAAACGAATATCTCTCATCCACTTAAGGAGCTTATTTTGTGTGCTTCCAAGATTGCACTATACGGATTTAGATCTCATACTAAGAGAGCAACTATTTGGTCAGACGCTTCGTATCACCTTGTGTTATGGTAGAAAACACGATGATCACTTTTCCCGCAGAACGAGTAACGCTCCTAGCAGGACCTTCATTCGCGAATAGCTCGGTTTCATACAGATCTACAAAAAATAACACGCTCTAAAAATAATTTTTTTACACATACCTAGTAAGTGCGTGTTGTCGCAAATAGTGACTCAAAACATTACTACTTCGACTTTTGATCTCAACATGGAACCCCAAACATCACAAATCTCTGTCTCATGACGTCACAAACACACCTCGTTCCTCACACCTAAATCCAAATCTGCTTGCTACAATAACGCTGGCACGAGGTACCTTTACGGATATCCGTCCGAATTTGAGGTATTTCAAGGTTTTCCGGAGTGCGCGACTATTAATTAGAAAGTGAACTTACGAGTAGCCTAAGTCAATTCATCTAGCGTCGTAATTTATTTGTGCCAAAATGAGAGAGGGAAAGCAGACGGATCCTCTAAGGTCAGTAAAATATTAGACGATATTTTTTTATAATTACCTATCATTCAAATCGCGATTCACGACGATCGCAGCGTTCCATGTCGTCCTCTCTCACTGAGCCCAGAATCTCAAATCGCCTTGGTCGCTATTTAAGTCTCAAATTTCTCTAGTAGAGGTTCATGTTTTTGCTCTCAAAATTATTACTAATTCGTAAAGACTGACGGTAACTGTGTTTTATGTTACCGTTAGGAAATCCGGAAGCGGAGAAGACCATGAAATAACGATCGCGAACCAACCAAGAAGCCGTCGCGTCGTTGATTCCTCAGGCTGCATCTATATATAACTCCTAGATTTTATCGATTATTCTTTATCATTTCGTGATAAAAAGAGTATTCTTTAATCGGATTTCTTTCTTCCTGAAGTAGATATAGAATTTTTAAAAACTTGGAAACGCGTCCGCTGAGAGAAGTAAGTCCATGTAACGAATTCTTCGTATGCTCGTATGCACGTTTGTAAGTATACCGGTATTTCTCAAGGCGCTATGATATTTTTTCTACGGAACCGGCAATCTTGAGGCAAGCTCGTTTCCCGATCTGAGATATATACGAATGACAACTATTCTATCGATATCATCTCTGATTGTTTCAAGTGAGAAAGTCCAACATGTGTCGATATTGTTGAGCCATTGCTGCTCACAGATGATAATCAGTGACTTGTTCTTTCACGTCATTCATGATTTTAACCTATTCAATGTTACCACGTTCGGTACTGATGAACATATTTTCACTCTTTATTGAATCGCCTACGTATCTACAAAACACACTTATGTTGACAGCCGAATAGTATCTCATTTCCAGTTTCCACCTACAATTTGACCCTATACCGAACTTTCTGCAACTTTGCTAAGTCGAGTTACTGACCAAAATGTGTCAAAAATTGATGAAATGTGTCTATAGTTTGTCAAGATTCTCGAAGGTGAAAAATTTTATTAGTGAACTTTAGCCCTGATTCCGAAGAAAAAATATTTAAATGACCCTACAAAGTATCAGAATAAAGAAATTTCCGAGCTCTTATTTTAACTCGGGAAATCGGTCAATTTTTAGTATATTTTATTTTGGTCCGTTACTCGTCTCAAAAAATATCTAAAAATTTCAGTCTGGACTCAAATTGTATGAATGAAATCGAGATACAACATTTTTAAACACATACGCCAAAAGTGCGTTTATCTCTTAGACCATACAACAGATAGACCGAGCATCGGCCATATAAGCGTGTACAACGCGTTGAACGGAAAACATGATAAGAAAATAAGGGGGACTGGACCTCAATGAAGGCAACGCGGGTGAACGCGCGGAGCAGTGAAACGCACCGTACACCCGCGCCGCTCATCAAACTTGTAAACAAGGTCCAGTCCCCCTTATTTTCTTATGTGTATTCTTATCATGTTCTCCGTTCAAAGATTCATTACTATGCTCGGTCTATCTGTTGTATGGTCTAAGGTTTATCTTAGACCACGAAAACTGTTTTTATGGATCAACAATGAGAAACATGAAAACAGAGGCGAAAAAGTTCAAGCCCGCGGCGTAAAAACTCAGAACAATGATTCTGATTGGACAATAGACTGTATCGTTCAAAGAACGACTCCATTGATATATCCTATACTCTGTTCACATTAAGGAAGGATAGAAATATGACCTAGAGAACGGAACGCTCCGGGTAATTTTAATCTACCGTTCCGTTCTCAAGGTCATATTTCCATCCTTCCTTAATGTGAACAGAGTATAAATAATAAAACGCGTTATGTAAACAACTGTCGGTCGGGCAGTCGGTGTAATCGTGGGAACATAAGGGGTGCTATCAGCCAGCCATCGCCGTAGTTGATGCTTTATTCTTATTGGTCTAAAAAAGTTTTATTATCATCATCATTCTGTCATTATTATCACTCTTAGAATATACAACAGATAGACCGAGCATCGGCCATATACGCGTGTACAACACGCGTTGAACGGAAGACATGATAAGAAAATAAGGGTGACTGGACCAGGACTGGACCTCAATGAAGGCAACGCGGGTGAACGCGCGGAGCAGTGAAACACACCGTACACCCGCGCCGCCCATCAAATTTGTAAACAAGGTCCAGTCCCTCTTATTTTCTTATGTGTATTCTTATCATGTCCTCCGTTCAAAGATTCATTACTATGCTCGGTCCAAGTGCTCGGTCTATCTGTTGTATGGTCTAAGTTATCACTCCGCTGTTTTAGTCCGCTGTTTTAGTCCTGGTTGGAAATGGGAAGTCGGAAGAGAACACGCGACTGAACTGAGAAACCGAACGATGAGATTTATTTCAGAAATAATATTATTATTCAGAAATAATTACGAAACGAAATTCCAAATTGTCCGATAATATCAGACGACGTAGATATTTTAGTGGGTATTATTTATTCATGATTGCATCTAGCTTCGGCTTTTCGTGAATCATGAAATTCGGAACAAAGTAGAACTAGCGAAAAGTTCAACTCAAGATTTCCTGAGAATACCCATATATAGGCTACGAAATAAATACCCTGGTTTTCTGTTTTGTTTTGTGAGGAAAGTCGATCGGAGAAATAGAAAGTAGGCTAGTTCGGTGTGTTTTTGATCGATTGCATAAATAGAATCGTGGTTCGAATTATGAATACAGAACGTGATGTAGGCCTATTATATCATCATCCTCTGTTTCGTATTATCACTCTGCTGTTTCAGTGCGATACTGTTCGAAATCGAAAGAGAACTGAATTAAGAAACAATGAGATTTATTTCAGAAGTAGGTAATGACGAAACGCAACCGAAAATTGTTCCATAATATCGGAAGACGTAGATATTTTATTGGGTACCTATTATTGATTCGCTTGATGGCATCTACCTAGCTTTGGTTTTTCGTGAATTATGAAATTTGGAACGAAGTAGAATTAGGCCTAGGTAGGTAGCCAAAAGTTGAACTCGAGATTTCATGAGAATACCAATACAAAATATTTCCCTGGTTTTCTGTTTTCTTCTGTGAGTGAAGTCGATCGGATGAAAAGACACAAGCGCGAGTGGATCATTACTCATTAACCGGAGAAAGAGTTTAAAAAGAGGTAGGGACATGGGGTAGCGAGTAGTTCGATGTATTTTTGATCCATTGCATAAATAGAATTGTGGTTGGAATTATAAATACCAGAACGTGATCTTCGATCGCATGAAATGATATCTGATCTAATTTATTTATCAAATCGAATTAACTTATGCAATAGGTACTGATAGATGAAAAATAAAATAGCATCAATTCTCGACTTCACTGGATTCAAGATTTCAAGGAACACCCATGGCAAATATACGCAGTTAGATAGAATTGTGGTTTAAATTATGAATACAGAACCGCTTGAAATGATATCTGCTCTATTCTAGGTATTCATCAATCAAATTATTTGATACCAGTAGGTATAGATACCTATTTAATGAAGAAAATTTCATTGGTATTAAGATGTGGCCATAATGAGATTTGGTGGGGTTTTAGAGAATTTCTGAAAAAGAATAATATATTATTGTTATTGAATAGGAGAAACCCAAGTCTTCACTTGCTGTTGACAGATTAAGGACTGAGAGTCTGAGACAGATGTAGGAGTAGGACAGAATGATATGCCAGCGCCTGGCGCTGTGATGGCTTAGTTCTGAACTGTGTGTGTGTATTGTGTACACGACCTTAGTACTGCGAAAACTATGAAAAGTGGGAATGAAAATTCGCTCTGTTATGTAGATCGTCGTCCCAAATCAGCGAGCGCAAAGCGCCAGTCTGTTACCACAAATCGGCGAGCGCGAAGCGCAAGCCCATCACGTTCTGTATACAGAACCGCGAGCGCATAGCGCGAGGCTGCCAGGCGCGCCGTAAGTTTAGAATAACGAGCGCAAAGCGCGAGCCCGTGACCCCAAAATCGCGAGCGCGTAGCGCGAGTCTGCCGGGCGCCGCAGGCCTAGCCGCCAGGCGCGCCGCAAGCGGCTAGTATGGTAATAAAACACTTGAAATTTTGGAAAGTTGAATAATTCAAATACATATCAGCAAATTGGTTTCAGCGTATGTTGTTTTAAAAACTATCTTACAATAAGTACATATGAACAGCAACGTGGAAAATATCGCTACTCATTTGATTAGCTCCACTTGTTTCGCTCGCGATACTTTGATCAAACTCGTTGCGATAATTCTTACTTTCGCTGCTCGTACATAGCAATATAGTATTGTACAAATTCATAGTACAGTAAAATCCGCTTATTATAAAGCCTGACAGTAGCATAATTCGCTTTATGTCATAAAAAGAAGCAAGTCCCGTCCGGCCGTATACAAATACATTGGAATTCTGCCGGCTATTATAATATTGGCAAGTCGCTTATTGTAATAAATGTCCAATCACAAATGCTAATTTTTATTAAGAATTTGTCAATTTCTTGTTGAAAGTTATCAATTTTCGCTATTTTTATTCTTTTGAATGACTTATTTTTAGTATTCTGGCAAATTTTGTCCAACATTCTATTGGTTTTGGTTAAAATCCATCATTTCAAGTCAATTTTCGCCAATTATTACCTTTTCCTGATTATTTTTATATACACGTAATACTTATATTAGAGTAAAAAAAAAGTTCTCAAATCACTATTTCAAATTTTTAATGTAAAATTTTCAGATTTTCAGATTTTTTTCTTTCTTTTTGCCATCGTTTTTTAGAATACGCCGCTTTGTGTCATAAAATTTGCTCCGCCCAACGTCATGATAATAAGCGGCTTTTACTGTATTTATCTAACGTTTCGCGTTTTTGTGCTACCCATTTGACATCATTTTGGTGCACCCGGTGTAGTTGTGTAAAAGGAGGCGAGAGATACTGTCAGAATTCAAAATTTCTATTACTCTCTATTCTTATCAAATTTAGCGCGGTTATTCTGTTAAACACATACACACCACACTCTCCTTCCTTCCTTCCTTCCTTCCCTAAGATTGAGGCCTCTTTACGGCGATGTTTCTGCAAGTGTATCTTCGTATGCGAAAACAGTAAATTGTTTCTAAGAAAAGTATTGGTCATTGAAATGCAATTCGTGTTATGTTAGGATTTTTATTGGAGACATTTAACTTACTTAAAACAGAAAAAAAAAAAAAAAAAAAAAAAAAAAATTATATTATATTTTCCTATACCCGAATAAATGTACAAAATTTTGCTCAACTATGTACAAGAGCGTATAGAAATCTTTTTTTTTCTGTTGTTCTTCAAATAAGTAAATTACGTATACATCTTCTTGAAAAGAAAAAATTCTTGTTTCTTTCAAAAATCAAGGAAAAGACTTATACAAATATTGCACTGGCATTAAAATCAGAATAAAGAAAGAATTATCTACATCTGATAAATAAATAACTAAATCAAACAAAAAGGAAAGAAAAATTATCCATTATTATACATATAATATGATACAGGTATACGTATATTTATATTATCTATCACATGTACGCTAAATTAAATTTAATCGTAAACGATAAAACTAGAAAAAGAGCGATGACATACGCACAATAATTTTTGAACCTCAACTTTTTTCGGATGAAAAATATCCTCGTATTCGTAGTCGAACACTTTGGAAGGAATGAAAGTTTAAAGTAGAATTAAATCAAAGAAAGAAGTAATAATTTGAGTTTTATATAATTTTGTGAAAATGCAGAGCGTGATGAGAGTATGGCGCATAACTTTCGACAAATTGATTTATTTTATTGTTTGATCACAGTTGGAATATTGAGAAAAAATAAGGAATGAAAACTTTTTTTCCGAATGATTTTCTTATAGGTACGTTTTTGATTTACAGATACACATAAGGTATTTGCATCATTCGTATACGTAATTTTATATAACACGAATAAATTAGGTATATGGAATAAACATAAAGAAAGACGGAGACATAGGAGGAGATACAGAAAGAAAGAGACAATGAAAGAGAGGAAAAATATATAAGTAGAGGGAGAGTGAGAGAAAAACAAAAAAAAAAAAAAAAGAAAGAAAAACAAATGTATCAATATGAGAAAGTAAACGGACTAAAGTACAACGCAACAAATCTAATTATACTAAGTATAGGCATAATATTCAACTTAAAACTTGTAATTACGTACATTTATTGTTTACGATAAGTAAGAAAAATTGACTAGCGCGTTCTTATGTCGAGTAATTTTAAGCATAATATAAAGTAATATTTTTCGTTTGGAAAATATTGCACATCATACTGTTTACCTAACAAAATGGTATTCACTTAGATGACCGTCGATAAGAGAAGAACGGTCCATCGACAGAACGAGAGAAAGAGAACAACTTACCCTGTATCCAATTAATAACAAAAATACAGTAAAATGCAAACCCTCCATGATATTCAAATGAATTTTGCAATACACGTACTTATTAATACGATCACGCTGAAGGTGAGAAACATTTTGAAATCGTACATCCACCCACCATGTCTTCTTTTTTTTACTCTCCTAATTTGGTGAAAAAATTAAATTTTCGAGGCACAGTATTTCTTTTTTCACTCACTCTCTTCTTCTTATTTTATCTTTATTTCCAAGTATTTTTCTTGATGATGTTGATACCTGATTACGGCCGGAATATACAACACAAATGTAATCGTAATTCTATCAAAAAAAGGCGAACAAACCAAAAAAGATCGCATATTATTTATAAGTACGTAGCTATTTCCAATCTGTACTGTAATCTTCAATCTACTAAATCAACGATGAAGCATCAGTTTTGCACAGGCCGACTTAAAACTGACAGAAAATAATGTAAATTTAATGTCGTTTGACACAAATGTGATTAATTGATGGGGCACAGTGCAGTATTGAAGAATAAAGAAGAAAAGGAAGAATAAGGAGAGGCCATCGAGATAGGAGGAAATTTAAGAAAAGTTCTACACTTAGTACGTGAATAAATGATGATAATATAATAATAATAATAATAATAATAATAATAATAATAATAATAATAATAATAATAATAATAATAATAATAATAATAATAATAATAATAATAATAATAATAATGATAATAATAATAATACGAGTATTATTAATTCAGTAACCAAGGACTAAATAATTTCGTTCGAAACGCGATTTTGCGTCGCGTCAGCGTTGTCATCGCATAAAAAAAGTTTTACAGTCGCCTATATGTATACGTACGACACGCAGTGCAGCCAGTGCAAGCGCAGCGCTTGGTAGTGTTAATGTCTTGTACAGTATCAGTAGACATTATTTTTATTTTATTTCACAGGTGGGTACGATTTAACTAATAATTTGTCAATATCTCTTCTTTCGTACCATCGAATACGAGGCAACGCAACGCGACGCGACGCGACGCGACTTCAGGCAAAGCGGTTGCTTGGTGTTTTCCTTCGAACGCGCCACCGCGTCACGTCGCGTCTTGACAGTCCGTGGTTAGTGAATTAATAATACGTATCTCATGTGGCAAGATGAGTGAACTGGTAAGGATTCGGATAGGGTTGCGACATATGGTAATGATAAGGTAGTACGTTCATGCTGGCCATCTTATGTTCCTTCTTCCATTTCATTCTTCGATTTTGAAACCAAATTTTAATTTGTCTTTCGGTCAGGCAAAGAGCGTGTGCAATCTCAATTCGTCTTCTCCTCGTCAAATACCGGTTGAAATGAAATTCTTTTTCCAGCTCGAGTGTTTGGTAACGCGTGTACGACGTTCGCTGCCGTTTCGTCTCGCCGTTGGCGTTTACAGTGCCTGAAACACAAAAAACACAACGCAACAGTTAATTGTCGAACGGAAAATAATATGCATCAACGCGTATTTTACTCCCTATTCAATTTATAATTACTCTCAGAGTACGCATAAGGTCGGTACGCGATGAGGCTACTCTTGTTCTCATATCTATTCATTAATAACCCGAAAAATTACGGGTAATTTCAATTCGGTGAGGATATTCGCGCGTGGGTTCCAAAACTTTTGAATACTACCTGATGTCTTCAAATATTTGTCGCGAAGAAAGTGTTGCTGTCTACTGACAAGTAAATTTATGTACGAATACATTAGTCTGTGCATGGTATTTATTAAACCCACTCCGAGTCAACTTTTTCGCTGTGAACACAACCTCGTGAGAGGAGGAGGAGGTGGTGGAGGAGAGTGGATCGGGGTAGAAAAATTATCTGTCGATGTGTGCATTCGTGTCGCTTACTAACGTACGGATATAATGAGGGTAATTTCGTAATTTTATGATCAGCCTGCTTCGCGACTGCCCTCTCGCATATTTACCATCTGTTGGTACCCATCAGTCATAAAGGTGTTCATGTTAAGTAATGGCTAGACCCGTGGTCGTTGTGAATAGCATTCACTCGTTTTGTTGAGGGAATAAGCACCAAAATACATATTACCTATCACGATCTGCTGTGCAGGGGGCCTGATCATATTTTCAATAATATTTCGAACACCACGAAGTTACTTTTCAATGGAGAACGGTAGTGAAACCTATTTCCATAGCAATTCAGAGGAGAGAACGGGCAGGGCGAGATTCGAGGATTCGTGATGCATATAGGTGGGCCTCTTTCGCGTACCTACTCCGAAAGAAGATTTTATTCGTGTAGTGTGACAGGAAAGTGGCACGTGATAAACATTATTGCTCTAAATGGTAGTTCGTCTCAAAATGCACGGCCCGGACGCGGACCGTCGGACTTATTGCCCTACAAAAGGGAATGAATTTTGCTATTTTGACGTGGGAAATAGGCCCGCGCATTTTGAGGCGGACTATCAATTATGTACAATACTAAAGCTTACTATACTGCTTTCCTGTTACGCTGCGAATGCGTGCGTGTTGTTATCTATCGATAAAATTTTTTCTCAGTATTATGGGTGCTCTCGAGACGTTGAATTTTACCCACACCTAAATTAGCGTGAAAGAAAGGTGCAACCAAGAGTATATAATACCTAATATAAGCTCGTGACTAATTTTTCCCTCTTTATATCATTCGAGGATTCAATCTTTCTGTAATCTGATGAATATTTGAGACGAATTTTTTGCACCGTATTTAGTGGAGACTCCGCCTACATCATTGACGGCTGAGAATAAAACCATGGTAAAAGGAAGAAACAACTGTGAAACCGACGTGTGCCGCGATATACCTGTTAAAACAAGACAAAAGTATAACAATGATTTCAAAAAGATACAGTACTATGCGATTGCCCTTCATGAATATGAAACGATAGAGATTTGTTTAGTCTTAATTAATTGTGTACATCAAATTAAGATTTGGAAAAGGAAATCAACGATTTCATTTACAAGTTGATTTTGGTATTGCGCTCTTAAAACCTCAATACGTTCACAGGGGTGTCGTGAAGCCATTTTCATGAAGATGATTCTTCAAATTCGTTTTAAGGGGGGGGGGGCACATTATTATTTCATTTTTTTTAGCCATAAAAAATTAAAGTTTGATGGGGGTTTCTTCATTGGACCCCCCGGATCACGGCACCCCTGGTTCATACGGTAGTAGATTACTGTACAGTGGCGGTAAGTTGACCATTGATGTCTCGTATTTTTATGGTGAAAGTTGATAACTCCGTGTATTTAGCTGGATGCTCTCATTGTATTCGAACAGAGAGAGAATATGACGATAGGTTGTTTTCGATGAATGCAAAAAGATTATTCAAGTTGTACGTATTTTAAGAATTGTAGCCCTTACATTAACTTCCTTCCAAATGAGTTGAATTTCAGATTTTTAAAAAATATATATAATTTTTTGCGCAATAGTCGATATATACTGTTAGTTAATGCGAACTTCGCCTCGTAACATGTCTGTAATTGGCTGTTTTGATTTTACTCATAATACGTTCAGTGTATTAATGAGTCCTTACTGACTAATGATGGGGATCACTTATAACGAACGCAGGTCTATCGAAAATAATAGTTGTTGCAGCTTATGTCTAAATATATTTTCTACAAAACTAGCAAAAGTTGAGAAATTATTTAATATTTTGCCAACATGCAGATAACATTCACAAAAAAATCGTTGATCTTACACGTATTCTAATCCGATGAAAAAAAAAAAAATCAGAATAACGGGCTTCTCGTCAAAGAATTTTTATCAAAGGAAAATATGGAATGATTGGTTAGGTATGAAATTTTTTTAAAAGGTGTATTTCTGTACATATATGTAATTTATTTTGCAGTGCAGCCAAAGAAGAAGATTAATATTCCAGCTAAATATAAGATGATTTGTAGAAAATTTGAAACTCTACAAATTTGATTCTCTTAATTTTTTTCTTAAATTGCTTTGTTCCCAATTTATTTTGAGATAACTCACTGAACATTCTAATGGGAAATTTACCCTGACTCCGTTTGATTGTAACCACGGTATAATCGTAACGCTCCTGGGTGGCTGACCGGACCAAATTATCAAGCAGAGTTGGAGAGCTAGCTGAAGGCTGAAAATCTAAAGCCAAAGCCAGATAATCTTTAGGAAATGAGCTGAAAAAATCCCGTAATATTTTATTTGGTAAAATTACATCAGCAAGCGACTGTTCTGTTGTTCTGTGATTATGACAACATCCCTGCCATGCAAAGTTCAATTTACATAATATCAATATCAGCAATTAGAAAGAAACAATCTTTTTTAGTCGTTCAAAAGATGCAGTTTGCCTGATCGTCATTTTTGATGTACCTATGTCAATTTTACTTTCTACAGAAGAGCAGGGCACCAACCTTCTCATCTAGCCTATCGCAGGCTGCTTGTCTCTATATAAAATGAAAAGTAAAACAATCGACTTATCAATAATTGCAAAGCTGAAGAAGGAAAGAAAGAAAAGGCATTGCAACTGGTTTGTGACTCGTACAACGAGCATGAACCTAAAAAACGATGAAAATACGCAAAATTTAGGATTGAAGACAACTAGCATCTGCCCGAATGATGAAGGTACCAATTGTCATGAAAATTGTTAAAATATTTTTCGAGTATTAGATACATGTCTGAAATCAGCTCAAAAGATATTATGATGTTATAGGTATAGATATGTCACGTGTAGTTTACACATTGGAACTTCAAAGTCATCCGATCTGCGAATTTAAATCATATGACGATAAAAAAATACAAGAAATGTTAATTCAATTCTTCCTCTACAACTTATAGAAATCTCAGATCATTTGACTTATACCGATGTGGAGTAATTTAGTAATTTGGCAGTGCTCATTTGATTGATATTACGCGAAATGGGCAAAATAGATGCCCATTCTACGTATACCTAGATATATTGAGCATTTACACAAATTGGGTGCGTACCAGGGCCCAACCCATAGTATAGTTAAAAGAGTCACTAAAATTTTTTTCGGCGGAGTTATTGTATCTACGAGTACGTAGGTACGCTACCAGTTACTCGTATTTATAGAAATTCGTATACCTCTGTATCATCCTCGATTCTTTATATTCAACTTCACTTACGGATATCTAGATATAGCGTTTACCGTAACGAGTATATCATTTGTAAATTGATGATTCCTCGGGTGGAAGAATACTGTTTCACGTTCATCAATTGCACGCATTCGACAGAAACTTTGCTCAATGTGGTTGCTGCATGCATTTGAATGATCGATGATAGCCGGAATCGTAAACATGATATCGCAAGTCGTGAACGAGATTTTGGACGCATCTATCAAACATTCAACGGACATTTTGTCTATCCTTTAAGAATCTAATTTTTATTTTTGGACAGGCAATTACTTAGTCATCTACACCTACCCTATATCGTCGCATTTTTTATGAGCTTTTCGCTGTGTAAAGCTCACTTTTGGATAAGGACATCAAACGCGGAAGTTACCGTTTTTTAGTCGCCATCGGGACCGACAATGCAATAAGTTATTTCACTTTTACCTAACCTTTATTTATCGAATGAATTTCAATTTCAGTTCGTATCCACAAATACCTCAGGGAGAATTTAATGAAAAGGAATTCATTAATCATTATAGTTATTACTACTAAGTTGGATTTCATTCTACGTGTAGTTTCCCTTTGATAATTGCTAGTTGGATGACAAGTTTTACGAATTTCATACGCGATATTTACTGCAAGTTTTACTACCTATGTTTTGAAATTTCGAGTTTTCATTATAGGCTATATTTGTAAGGTGTGTATAGTAAACGTTCAAACATATTTCGTTGTATTGTATTTTTAATTTCTTCTTTATTACATCTGAGCCGCGATGTATCTTCTCGTATCTTTCACAAAGGTATGGAAGAATCTATAGAAGATATAGCTACCGATTAATATGAGCTCAAAGCATACCCGGCCATTGTACAGTGTACGTAAATATGATTTCAAAATTGATCAAGAGTTGAATGTATTTTCTTTAGGAAAATCTGTATGCATACCTATATTCATACTTAAGTACTAGAGACCAAATAAGACTGGAAAAATTTTATACAAACAATACATATTACATTAATTCATTAAATGTATACTTATACAGTATATTATTAAAATGTCCTTGTCCAAGAGTCGGTTTGTTAAGGTCAATTTTTTTCGCTTTTTTCTGGTTACTTTGGTCAATATTAATTTTTCTCGCATTAGGAATCATCACTCAGTATCACAAGTCCTGTTATTGGCCATCCCCACCTCTATACATAGTTATTTACTGCTACAAACACGATAGAAGGTAGTCACCGCTCAATATACGACCACGTGTTACCGGTCCGACAAAGACAACAATATTACAGATTGAAGATATTATTTTGTGTGCTCATGTGGTAGATATACAAAGCGGAAAGGTGTATGGTGGTGTGTCGATATATTGGCGGATGAGCCCGAGTCAATGTCTTGCCTGGACGAATTGTGAAAAACCAAACTTGTTTCAACCGGTTTTCTTCCTCGTTTTTCGCCGTTTTTGGCATCTAAGCACTGCTCGTTATAAGTATTTTCGTAACTCTTACTATAAGAACATAATTAAAACTCCGATTTTTTTTGTTTTTTTTCTGTTTCGAGTGAAAGAGAAATAATAACGCGATCACGAACGTTAATCTGGAATACAGTATACAGTTCACAAGTATTTTTTGATAGCCTTGTTACCGTGTGCACTGCTAAAATTCATTGCCTCATTACTGAAAGCTTATTAAACGTCTCTTTTTAATCGACTTAAAATAAAGAGTATAGGTAATATTATTATTCTTTATTATTGCGTGCTGAACAGAAATGTTACTCGCCTCGACGACAAGAACCTGTTTGGTACGTTATTTCGATTATTTTTATCATCATAATCATCCTTACCATCATTATTACGGTGATGATAATAATAATAATGATAAGAAGAAGAAGAAGAAGAAGAAGAAGAAGAAGAAGAAGAAGAAGAAGAAGAAGAAGAAGATGTAATAAAGGTGTTTTTTGATTGAATTTTCCTTTCATATTCCAGAATAATGGAAATGGAAAAGAAATATCACCAATCTATCAATTAAAAAATTAGGAAAAAACGTGGATTGTCAAATACTGAAACCTCTTCTCGCTGTACCTTAAACGTACTTATGCGCGTTGTTCCGACCGTTCAAACGGGTTGACCGGCGCGGCGCAGTTTTAAAAATTAAATTATCGGCGCAGTTTTAAAAATTAAATTATCGTGATACCTAACTCGAGTTTTACTCATTTTTATGAAAAATTGAAGAGAACAAAAATTGTAGCCCCTGTAATTTCCTTTCGAATGAGCCCAACCCAAGATTTTTAGCAGGAAATTCGGGAACTATGAAAAATTGAAGATAGCAAAAATTGTAGTCCCTGTAATTTCCTTTCAAACGAGTGTAATTTCAGAATTTTAGGAGGAAATTTGAAAAATTTTTGTATTTAGCTGAATAATATTCAACACCATCGTGGCTCATATAGAGAGAGAATAATTAAACCGGTTGCTCTCGATGAATCTGAAAAGATTATTCAAGTTTTACATATTTTTGTAAAAAATTTAAATGAATAAAAATTGCAACAGATGAAATTTACTTTCAAATGAATCCAGTTGAAGCTTTTAAAAGGAGATGTTTATATAAAATGGTTTCTTAACAATTCGATCCCCTTTTGTCATATGTGTAACTAAGCATCAGGTGAATATCGTCATCAGATTTTGAAACCGCACCTAAGAAAAAGTAAGACGTTCCAAGGTCGAAATACAAAAATTACGCATCTAGTGTCTCATACAGCAAACGACTGAGTGCGTCTCATGCGTCTATGCGGACGTTTTTTTACCTACTGTTTATCCATTTCCTTAATCATTGCGGCTGGATGAATTAGTTTGTTTTTTGCTGCACTAAGGGCCTCACCTTTTTTTTTTCAATTTAAATGTTATCGGTAATTATCAGCAGTACTGGATTTTTGAAAAACATGAAAAGCCAGCAAAGCGACCACTCGAAACAAAAGATATTGACAAAATCCAAATCTCTACAAAGCACATGGCTATAGCGGTTGGTGGAGCGCCGGTCTATTATGTCGAGAGTTCAGGTACAAGTATAGTAGGTACACAAGAAGAGGTTTTGTTAGCTCACTCGTTCATAAAACGAGACACTTAATTCAAAACCGTCCACCCAGCGTTATTTTAGCGCTAGTACTGCGTTTTTCTAATGCAGGATAACGCAGGATAAGCCGGGCTGTACTGCCGGACAAAGTTAAATTGACGTAGCCTGGATGTGCGAAAACAACGATCACGGAAAAATATCAAAAAGAATATAAAAATGTGTTCCAAAGATATTATAATCACTTTAGTTGCTCACTTATTGCAATTTTCAACGCAGAATTCAGTGATCGAGTAATAATTATCTTTAATAAGTACTCAATCTTCAGATACGGTACATTTTTCACCTCGCGATGCATATAGATACGTCAAAAAAATTGACGTATATGCAATCGACTGTGATAGTAGTGGTGTGTGAATACGAAGCTTCGATACCAATACACATACAGCCCATTGATCCGAACGCCTCGTCTCGTGGTGATCGTTGTTTTCGCGCATATTGTGTCAATTTAACTATGTACGGCAGTGCACAGTGTAGAAAAAAACACTCACGCCGTCGCGTGAGTAGTACACGAATTTTCTTCTCACAATGCAAATGTCTTTGGATCACATACCAATGACCTGTCAATCAAGCCAAATATTTGTAGAATGAACAATAAAACTCAGGTTATAAATTCTATCACTATGACGCCACATCAACTGATAACAGAGTAAAAATACTCGAGCTACCAGGGTACTAAATTTGAATGAAATATCATCGAAAATAAAATTCAATGAACGCTCGGTCAAGAATGAACCAAGAATGAACCTGTTGAATGATAAAAGGTTCTTCATCACAATACACATACTGATAACAATAAAAGAGGTAAAAGGATAGGAAAATCCGCTTCTCGTAACGTAAGCAGCTACTCGCAGCTATTTGTAAGCACTCGTAATGAAGAGAAATTTTTCAAAAAAGTGGAAATTTCTCGAGAACTACTCATCCGATTCTCAAAAAAATTGCAGGTGCATATCTTCAGATATAATACTTCAGTATGACTAAGTTACAAAAAAATCCATCGGGTAGTTTCGGAGGAGTTCCGCGGACAAAAAAATCATATATGTATATATAAGGAAACCGGAATTTTACCACTTTTTCGTAGAAAAGCGAGTACTATACCTTTCACAGTTGTGGCAGAAAGAGGGGGGAATGAACTTTCTAGACGTTTTAGAGGTCATAGATCATCGTTACGTCATTTAAAAAATTTCAGGTTTCCTTATATATATATATGTTACGCCGAATCCGTCAAATCGCCGATTTCATCAAATCGGCAAAAATTTTTGCCGAATTTATGAAATCGGCAACTGCTTGCTGAATTGATGAAATCGGCAATATTTCTATTCGATCTGAAGTACCTGGAAGATAAACATCGAGAATATTTTCAAATAAATTTATATGAACACATCAAAAGCAAATTAACATCAAAATAATGACGATAATACTTTAGAAATAGGTAGGTCTGTATAAAATGTTGAACAGTATCCAAAAATGAAATGAATTTTGTAGAGCAAATGATCACGATGATATTTTACAATCGGAAGAAGTCAATCATTGTTCGTTCCAATTTTAGTTAATAAATGGATAAAAAAATCAGAAAAAGTCAATCGTCGTTATTATGAAAATATAGTCAAGCAGGAAATATTAAGAAATTAGAAAAAGTCAATATTATAAAAATACAGTCGAGCAGGAAATATCAAAACATCAGTCCTTGTGATTATCACATGTACGTTTGGGATGGCAGGCCGAATTGCACTCCTACCCCTGTTTGTTACAGACACTTCTTTTGGAGGTGCAATTTGTACGGAGACGCACCAGCTTGCGCAAAGAGTACTTCGTATTAGCGCCGATTTCATTAGCCTAATATAAAGTGTGCGTTTGTCTACTTATTTTCACCCCTCAACAATATCGAACGTCTTCATGATTCAACTTCACGTGTACGAACTAGTTTCATTCATCACTTGAAGATGGTCATTGAACGCAATGAAGGAAAACAATACGATTGGAGAAAAGAGGAAGAAAAATATTACGCAGGTCTTCAATTTACCTCAATAATTCAGTTGCTCGTCTCATAAAAGTATAAAACCGTGAAAAGGAAGAAAAGAAAGAGTTGGAAGATAGGATAAAGAAATATTAATACTTTCAATTTTAATATTTCGGTTGCCGATTTTATCAAGTCGGCAGACAGAAGCCGATTTCATAAATTCGGCAAAAATTTCTACCGATTTGATAAAGTCGGCAATGTGACGGATTCGGCGTAACATATAAAAGGATATAGGGATATAAAGATATAGAGATATAGGGATATGCATATATGGATCAAAATTTGTCCGGGCATCTCCTCCGAGACTATTGAGTGGATTTTCTTGAAACTTGGCCACGTTGTAGTGTTATATCTGAAGTTGTGCACCTGCATTTTTTTTTTGACGATCGGATCATCTTCAGATATACCTAATTTAAAAAAAAATTTCCTACTCCTATAACTCTCATATATGTTTTGTAATTTACATGTCTAAAAATATAAATGTGAACACTTGGTGTTGATACAATGTCTGGTTTGCGAGAAATCTCAAATTGAAGCGTGAACTAATGTGAGGAAATTTGCAAATATTCGAGCTACTAATATTTTGTAGTACTAAAAACTTCAGGTATGGTCGCTTTCGTCATAAAAAGCGAAGGGTAACCTTCGATTACGTAGGTTGTCATCGTAGTTGTAGCATAGTAGTTTCATTCACTTTTTGGGTTACCTGTTTACACACGTAAGAGGATACGCTCTTTATGAATGAATTTTAAGGATATGTTCGTTCGTGTTGAGTTTCCCATGAATGAATGTTACGTAAGGATATGCTATAGTATTGGTGAGCAATCCTTCGCGTATAATCTTTCATCTTTTATTTTATTTTAATTTTTTTCAATTAATGAGCTTTTAAGAGCCTGTCATTAGGGCTATAAGCTTGGTGTTGTTATTGAGTTCAGATGCAAGAGAGGGAATGAGAGCATGAAAGAAGCGTAAAATGAGGGATGAGAAGTGTATGTGCGTGTGTCTAAGGTGAGCGGGAATACAAATTATGATCGGATGAAGAGAAGAGCAGCTGGAAATAATATAGAATGAGGTTCGGGAATTGAGGATGATCAAGAATGAATTAAAAGTAGAGGGGCGAGAGATGGTGAGGATATATATGTGAGCCTTATTGAGAGAACGATTTATAGAGTAAGTTGGAATTATGAAGATAGGATTTAAGCGCAATGATTACTTGTAGACAACGGTAAAAATTATTTCTTTTTTTATTTTCATTTAGTTTTTTTTTTTTTTTAAATTAACAAGTTACCAAGAGAGTGTTACAGAGCTCAGTGGTTTTAAGAAGTTTAGATGTGGAAAAAGAGTTTGATCGTTGGTAAGAATTAAAAGATGTTGAGGACAAATGGAGATTCGTCTGATAGTGCTTCTATATGATTGTGAGAGATAAGTCAGGAATTCGGGAGTCAAACTATTCTGGGACAGGAAAGATATATTGAATGATTGAGGGGAAGGGTATCAGAATCGCAATGAGAGCATGAAAGAGGGATAAAATGGGTGTGTGTGTAAGTCTACAATTACAAACATTGAGAGATACTAGAGAATTGGAGATGATCAAGAATGAATTAGAGGGGCGAGAGATGGTGAGGATGTGTGTGTGTGTCTTATTGAGAAAATGATCCATTGAATGAATTGGAGTAGTAGAGTTAACGTTTAAGCAAAAAACTTGATTGTAGGTACAGAATGAAAGTCGTGTGTTGCTTACGTGGCTGCGTAAGCATTTTTTTTTTTTTCTATGCTAGTTGTGATCTAGGACCTCTAAAACGTCGAGAAAGTTCATTGTCCCCGCCCCCTGTTCACCTTGCTACGGGTGTAATACCTCACTTTTCTAGCTAGAAAAGTCGGTAAAAGTATGTGTCATAATACTTTTATATGAGCTCTCATTTTTATTTATTTTTTATTTTTTGAGGTGCGGTGCCGACAACAGTCCGTGGACCAAGTACTGCCGACACCACCTTTACATACTTTATAAAGACTTCATCAGCGATCTTCTCGACTGAAAGTATCCGTTAAAATGCAAATATGTTAGTGGTGAACTTGAAGAAAATTTTTCGTATTTCAAATTGTCTTTTCATGAATTTTTCATTACAATGTATAGGTATTTCTTGAGAAAATAGCTGGTAAAGGGTAACTCTCCGTAAGAGCCCATGTAAAAGTATGAAACCTAAATGTTGCAATCGCCTGCGAGTGACGTAAAAACGAACATTTTGTTTTGTGGTAGTTTCGAAGAAGTAAGCTTATTACCTCTTCTAGTGTACTAAAGGTACAAAAGACTGATTCCCCGTGACGACATAATTGCGAACGAACAACAGCGATTTCGTTCAGTTCGTACTAAAGCCAGACCGGGCTGCTGCAGTTGCCTCCCTTCCAAATGTGTTCGCAAGCACCCAAATATTTCAAAAATAAATGATATTCCAATGATGAAGGGTCTTGTCCATATAATGCGAACTCTTTACTTCGTACATTGAGAACACTCATCATTAACGTGTCGTTTATTTTTAAAATATTCGCGTTTTTGCGAACGCTACGTACACCCTATGAGAATTAACACGGGTAGAAGTTCGTTTACATTTTGAAGGGAAACGGCTGCAGCGTGTAGCCTGATTCGTTTACGACTCATTTGCGCGTTTCTAATTCATTGATGTCACCAGGGAATCAGTCTACAACTGAGCTCTCTTTGAAGTGGGTGAAATCTGTGTTGCCGGAAGAAAAAGTTTGGTAAGTCGCACAATTCATCATCAGAGGAGTAATCTCTTAGCTGATACCACCTTCACAGGTCTTCAATGAAACCGAGAGTTTGATAGGTATCTGTATGCACAGTATTGCAACACAGAATTGGAAAAAAACTAAAATAATTATGGATTCCGGATGCCTTATGACTATGCGGATAGAAGCATCAGCGGGCAATTTTCTGTCTATATTTTGCTTTTTTCTCTGCGTCGCTCTTCATTTTCACAGCTTGAAGCTTCAAATTTCTTGAGGAAAGCAAGAGTGACCTCTTCCTTTGAAACCTAAATTTCTTTCTCTCTATAGGAACTTCCAAGCCTCTCCTCAAAAAATATTAAAACTAAAAATTGTTCCAAATCTCTTTTCAAAACCTTTCTTCTATGACATCAAATTTCAAAATTATACAAGCATTCATCTTATTCTCGCGCAAAAAGTGGGTGGTAAAGTTGTAGTTCAATAAAATATGCGTAAGAATAGTATGTTATAGTTTTGATTGAGTGAAAAGAGCGAATCTCCGTATGAAGACGATTTAAGAAATCACCAGCACTATTAACCAACTTTTAAATCTATACAATATTTTTAATTATACACCAAAAGTCTAATGATATAATAAATTATTTAAATTTATTGAATGTCAGCGTGCCGTAAATTCGTGTATATATATAAAAATGGGAGCGTTGAAAATCGCTCATTCTTTCCAACAAATACGAGTTATGGGGACAAAAAAGAATAAATAGAATAAAATAAATTGAGAGGACTAGAGAAAAAGAGGGGAAAAAAAAGAGAGAAGATTAAAAACTATTAAGTAGGTACCGACTTTTTCTGTACTTGCAGTGTTTTTTACTTTTTTATCTTTTATAACTAATCATTTACATTCACGTAAATTATATCATGTTGGTAGAGCGCGGATTCATTCGATAAGAGAGAATTTTTAAAACTGGTTCTAATTTATTTTTAGTATTTATTTATCTATTCACTTATTTATTTTGTTGCCGACACATTCGTCATGTGCTCAAATAGCATTTCAACGCATTTAAAAGCTAATTTGTCTTCATGATGTCTTCTTGTTTCCTTGTAATACGTCTCCCAAAAAGAAAAATAATCGAGTTGAGTTATACGGTGCGATGCGATGACGGTTACATACTGGTGTATAAGTAGTACTCGTATTATGTACCTGTACCATTTCGGTCCGGCCAATTTTGTCACACATACTCTCAAAATTTATAATTTGGTTACTATTCAACTTTATAAACAGTAGTCTGTTCAATGGTGACATCCAAAACTCCAAAGAAATACCTACTTCGGAACCAATTTCTTTTTCTACCTCTCTTTCTCTGTTATTTTTCTGCGAATTAATTTTTGCAAAATATACAGTCATACTCGCCGTTTTTATAAGTTGCGAAGTGAAAACCGCTTCAACTTGGAAAGTTGTTCTTAATGGTCATCGTTACTGCCATCGTCACCACTTCACGTATAGTCTCCATCATTATGCGCATATCGTTAACGACTACCCACCTCAAAATTAATGTTTTATTGCATACTGACATACTCGTCCAGTATGATAAATAATTTAAAGATGGCTGTTTCTGTTTCATGAGCAAGTTTTGTATTGAAAGTTACAAATAGTTTATTATAATCACTTTAGGTAGGTACATAAGTTCC
The DNA here is from genome assembly GCA_035079385.1 of Aspidiotus rigidus. Taxonomy (NCBI): domain Eukaryota; kingdom Metazoa; phylum Arthropoda; class Insecta; order Hemiptera; family Diaspididae; genus Aspidiotus; species Aspidiotus rigidus. Next base: position 1,079,588 of record JAVHKY010000007.1, on the reverse strand, counting down.
GATAGGCAACTGCATAAGGGAAGTAATGGAACAAATATCATTCCAAGTCGCTCCTTTTGATGAATTTTGAGGAGCCAAGTAGCCCAAGTATGATGTTATTTTATTCGTGAATGTAAAAAAGCTTTATACGTAGTGTAAAGACGGAATGGCCCAAACGACGAAATCCAAGAAAATCGAAATTAAGAGTCGGAAATGTTTTACTCTTCCTTATATAAATGACCTTTAACGAGCCTACACAGCCCCAAATGAAGTATCCTCATAGGTAACTAACTCTTATTCGGTAAAGTTGAATCGACGTGTATCGGTGTATTTAAATTAACGATCAGGTAAGCTATACCTTTTCAACAATCAAGAAAGAATATTTCTTCTTGATTGTTAATACTATGTGAATTATTAATCTGTACTAATTAAATTATATACTAGAGGAATGTTCTTACGATGATCTTAACCAGAGAACAACAGAATCCCCGAACCTGTCATTTCTAATTCCAACTCTGCGGACGGGAAGTGATTCCGGTTGCCGTATCTAGGCCGTCCCTCGGACTTATTAGCTAAAGAGCTACGCCGCATAGGATATCGCACGGGTTTCAACGGTCTGCTTAAAACCTTGAAACTATCTGCTCTCAAAGATCCCATTTCCACGCTCGACAGCTTCGGTGTCTACAAGCTGACATGCAAGGCCGATTGCTTCTATGTGGGACAATCCGGCCGTTCTTTTCGCCAGGGAATCTACGAACATGTATTTGCTTACCGCGAAGGAACTTCAAAACCCGCCTCTTCCTCCGCCACAGCTGAACACTGCGTCAGGAACAGCCACGATTTCGACGACAACGTCCAAGTGAAGCTGCTCCACTCATGCCAGAAAGGTCCACTACTAAACCGTCGAAGAGATAGAGATGATCAATAATTCCATCGAAAATGACCAGAAATGTTTAAACAATTTCGAACATAGTCCAATAATCCTATTGTTGAGTACTTCTTGAATTTCAACGTACATGAATCAACATCATTGTTACTCTCATTCTTTCATTATTGCCTCGTCATCGCGTTAGCTTTACTTCAGTACACCGCCTGAGAATAAGTGCCGCGCTACATAAGCGGAAACCTACGAGAAACGGCTGGGCAACTGGCAACGGGCAACATCCAATGAGCAACTGGAAAAAGGTGAGCAACCGAATCAAAATCTATTTTGATTCGGTTGCCGTTGGTCGTGCGGTTGCCGCTTATGTAGCGCGGCCCTAAAACACCGAGTCGTTTTGAAACATGCTGCGTGTTTTTCTGGACCAAAATTAATTTTATCAATTTTATTTTATTTTATTTATTTTAACCTTTATCTAACCTATTGTGATCTCTTCGTCCGATTTAAAAATTGAGTTACGTGTCCTGTGTGTTTATCATCTCTCTTATCATCATGGCTCGCACATACGAGGATAATGTATCATTAATGAAAAACCCACGGTTTTGGAGGAGATCCGCGCACAAAAACCTTTTTTTTTTTAAGCCTAAATATATAGGCCTATATAAAGAAACCTGAATCTTTTGACTGAAAGTAATGTATGACCTCTAAAGCTTCGAGAACTACGACTACGAACACACAAAATACAAACGAACTCAATGTAATAAATAGAATGATTATCACACTAATATTGGAAAACAAAATCGCAAAATCTTAGGGAAAAACAAAAACGATCAACAACTCCTTCACTTTTAAACGCAAACACTACAGACTCTTCTATAAAATGAAATTAATACTAGACCAATCGACTTACCAATCGATGTCACATTGAAACTCGAAATGGATAGGTCGGTGAACAAAATCAAAAAGGCTGAAGAAGAAAAAGCGATTGCAAGTGGTTTGTAACTTGTACCAAGCACGAAACTCAAAACCACATGACTTACAAAATATATGTACATCGGAAAATTCAACTACAATTTGACCACGAAATTGATTTAACAGACGATATGACGTTCAATATTTAATCGTCACGGAGTATATGAATTTGGATTAAATAAATTAATAGTAGAATCCGAGGCATCTGGAGATCTATCTCTTGAATATTTAAAGGACACGACTTATGATAAAGGTATTTTACAAACTTTGATTGATAACTGGTGAAGGTAGAGCGAATACAGACCAGAAGAATATTATGCATGAAACCCTAAACGATATAAATAATTATTATAATAATAATGGCAACATATATTATTTAGATGCTCCTGGTGAAACAGGTAAGTCAATAGTTTTGCTTATTTCACAGTAGGATATACATTAGATACCAGAAACCAGAACGATAAGAAATTGTTACAAAATTATGTACTAACGTGTAGGAAAAACACTTCTAATGAACTTAATTCTCACAAAAATTTGTATAAATCGCATTGGCAGTTGCATCATCTGGTATCGCGCAGCTACTTCATTATGTGGCGGATGAACCGCCATTGGGTTCATACAATGGGTCATTCATGCACATGCGGTATCAAAAAGAACAGAAATATGGCTCGGACATTAAAAGATTGCAAATTAATTGTATGGGACGAAATTACAATGCGCCCCGTACGAATGCTCTTGAAGCTTTAGATAGTACCAAACGTGACATAAAAGATACTGACCGTCCGATGGGAGGAATAACTGTATTGTTGACAGGAGATTTTTGACAAACTTTACCGGTAGTTCGTCGAGGTATTGTAATTATGTAATAATTGTATATTTCCGAATAAAAAAATAAAATAAAACTCAATAATAAGTACCTATATAAAAATTCATTTACAGTTAGGTACACGAACGGATATTGTGGTTGCAACATTAAAATGTTCGTGCTCATGGAAAAAGATCAAGATTTTGAAACCTTCGATTGAAAAATGACGAGAATAATGGTACATTTCATTTATAAAACGGCTTGACGAGATAAGCAAAGGTGACCTGAAAATGTTTACTTACAAAGTAAATATTATAATAATAGTAATGCCGTAATAATAACAATGATTATGATTATCACAATTTTCATAATTTAACAGCTAATCCCAAGCCAAGAAAATGATAAAAATAAAAAATTAATTTGGAGGTGATAATAAATCACGATGCAAACGAAGAAAACGAAGGCTTTTCCCGCACAAATTTTTAATATTTAAACAACGTTTCGACCAGACTAGTGGTCTTTTGTAAGTTCCATTTCGTACTTGAAAAAGACCACTAGTCTGGTCGAAACGTTGTTTAAATATTAAAAATTTGTGCGGGAAAAGCCTTCGTTTTCTTCGTTTGCATAATTATCCTTGCACGTATAAAAAATTCCTTTTAGTTATAAATCACGATTGTCGATTATTATATTTCGATAGCGTTACATACCGGTACTGTACTTTATTCACCGTTAATGCACTTTGTGTGTTGTGTTACTATGTGTAAGCTAATTAGCGATACCTAGAAGACACCACGTGGAGGTTAGCTTACTTGTCTTCCATCCACCCTAAGAAGGGTTTCGTCATAATTCACGAAAAATTTATGGTGCTCCACAGTTTGCACACTCCTCTACCTCACGGAAGCACACGATGTGAATCAGAAGGCAGCAGCATTCCGTAGATATTACACCAGACTCGAATTCTTCAATCGCGGAGGCGCAAACGGGGCAATGATGAATAGACCGGCGGCGCTGTCGTTTCTTTGGACCTAGTACTGCCGCGCAGTCGCCCTATCAAAAGAGCACAGCTGTCGTTGAGAACATTTAGGGCAACCTCGTGCTTCCACTTTGGGCCGGAATCCTAGATCATGAAACTTCCCTGCGACCTTAGAACCAACAACCACTTCCTCATCACGTGGTTTAAGAAGAGGCTCCTCACGCCACTCCTGACTCATCTCTTGCTTCTTCAATCTCCGTACGTTCAGATCGCGAGCTGGCAGATAGAAAACTAGATTCGTGTCAACTCGGCTTGAAAAAGTACAGTACCGGTAGGTATATGACGTTTAATTGACCGGTACAGTACCGGTATATAATGTTTTATTCACCGGTACAGTACCGGTACATAATCACTTCGGTATATAAAATCAATCATTTGAAGAAGTGGAGTATTGATTATCAGAATAATTGTAACCATCTGGAGTCCAAAAAAAATCGAGACTCTTCATAAAATCAATGAGAATAACTGTGACCTAAAATCTATCTGCTATGTATATTCTGATGATGATTGCGTACAACTGAATAATATAACAATTATAATAGGGGAAGAAATTAATAAGGAGTACTTGAACTATGATGACCATTCTTCATAACATAAATACCAGCATTGGAACTAAAGATCTCATTATTTGAGGGAATTGGAGAAAATGATATGAATATGACCTAAAGCATCTCAATACAATTATGATAAAGTGAAAAAAAATATACTACGATACTACAATATTCCATAGAAAAAAAGAATAAATAAAAATTAGGCACCTGAATAGAATTTTTAGAAAAAGGATGGTGTCGAATTTATGAAAGAACATTTTCAAGCTCTTCCAGCAAGGTACGTAATAGCTTAGTTATGCATGTAATATTCCATTCCCATTCATTTAGATCAGCAGCTATTTCATGGTCAAGGGTTGGATAGGTGACTGTTATCGCCCGCGAATTACTACTCAACGAGCATTTTATTTTGGTGCGCTCTGCAGCGAACACATCTTAGCTGCGTTTAACAGCGTAGAAGTAATTAAAATTTACCGGAAGTTTTAATCACTTGGACGCAGCAATAAGGTGCTGTGCTGTACCTTGTCGTGTCGCAGCGGCCCTTTAAAAAGTGTACCATCGCGTCAGTGCTTGACGCAACGAAGATATGGGGGTATCTTTGCCGCAAATTTTGCAACGCGAAAATTGTGAGAAGGATTCTGGGCAAGATGAAGAATACGAAAGAAATGTGTTTTAAGCTTCTCTAATGGAGTACCTTTAACGAGAGGCCTTTTGAAGCCTACCGTATATTCTATAATTTTATTTAAATCAATTGCAGACATTGCGCATGAAGTCGTACAAAATTGCCCACATAATGCATTCCTATATGTACCGGCATTGGCGGTATCATTCGGTGATCACTCACTTACCGTTATCAGGCGCACAGCTACCAACATTTGAAATTCTAAGTTTAAAATCCAATGACGAAGTTCTATTCTCACATACCTATACTTCTAATGTATACCAAGTTTGTATACTTCAATTTAGAATAATACTTCTACGTATAATCGTTCGGCACTACCGTCACAGTAAGCAGTTTATAAAATGATGAACATCCGTCCAGACGAGATTCATTAACGCAGCATTTCTTAATTTTATTTACAAACTTTTCTGGCATCGCCAAATATTTAATGAAGATCATGTTTCATGTCTTTTATATTTTACAAGCCGTAAACCCGCGAAATATTATAACATTTCAAATTATTTTCAAAATTCTTGATATTTATTTATCATTAGTATTCTTTTAGTTCAATTTCTAATCTAATTCTTTTAATTTCCAATTTTTCAATTTAATATCTTCTCCGATAGTCGGATGCCGTCTTTTTAGAAGATCCTTTGCGCTCTTATATCAGTAAGATCACCTGAAACAACAACAGCAGTTTCTCGGACTTACGGTAAATTTGTCCTACCTTTATGGACATTGGCTACAGGATCGTCTCAAATAATCATTTTGATACTATTTGTAGAAGACATTCCTTCAAATTGTTTGCAGGCAGATTTAAACGATTGTACGTAAAAATTTATGTTATGCATCATACTTTGCAATTCTTTTATCAAATCCAAATTTATAACTCTTGGATCGGTATTTTCTCTCGGCAAAAAGGCTTCCTCTTCTTCATTGTCTATAAAATACAATTGCAGGCTCCTGCTCTTGGAGGAGGTAGATAACTTCCTATACATATAATAATACAATTGTCCAAAAATTTTGAAAGTTGTAAATATATTTGGAACTTTATTACACCCTAAATAAGTCATTGAAAGCGCATTTTGTTGTATTTACGCAAATTATTAAGAAAATGAGAAGATCTATTATCCCTTCCGTCTAATAGTTTTTGAAGAAGATCCGGCATTGAGGGTAAATCAGGTAACTTAATCTTACCACTCCCGCAACAGAAATTTAGATTTTCACTTTCAAATAATTTTCCATCACAAAATGTGCACGTAATTGCCAGATTCTCAATTGAACTTATACTGGTATATTCTTTCTCAATGATGTACCTAATGAATGGACCATTATTGTTTTGACAATCATTTTCCATATCATTTTCTGTTGTCAAAATTTCGGAATTGACACGAGCCCTCTTCCCTTTGTTCGTCAACCGCCCTAAGTTTGCTTCCTTGCGTTTCGGCATTCTAATTAGATTGCAATAAAGTGAGACATCCGTTACTTCGATATTGAATTTTCGAAATTGACATGAATTGTTTTTCTTTTCTTAGTCCACACGTTAAATTTGAAATAATGAAAGACAACCACCACTTCTTCAGATAATTGCTACCTAAGCAAAATCTTCATCCTAACCCTACACTATTCGATTACTCATAGTATGGGTACCTATTCAAAACATCTCCGGTTAAAAAGAACCATTTTTCAAAAATGATTGCCTAGCACATATTAATTTTCGATGAACGTCAACAAAAATGATTGCTTAGCATTTTCAATCAATAGCCTAAATTAATGAATGATACAGATTTTTCATCTCTTGAATCATTCATCCCCCCCCCCCCCCCCGCCAAGCACAAAGATATATACTACACGCCATTCGCCTGATTTCGTAACTTCAAATTTATTACGCATAAACCTTCTCCTATGTAAGCTAAAGCAATGGAAACAAATTCCAAATTTGTAGGTGAAATAGGAATAAAGTTAAATGGATTTGCGATTTTGCAACTTCTCTTTATATAATAGATCAGTCATCTTGAAATATTTTAGTCTAGGCTTTTACTATGTCAAGTTCTCGTGAGATATTACTCGTTTGCCCCCTTACTTTTCTTGGCGTCGTATAGGTCTTGTAAGAGAAATATTTTGAGGTATTGCTTTTCGAGGGGCTCACTCGCTCCGCTCGTTCGCCCCCTTTCTTGGTGTCGTATGAATCTAGTATGAGAAATATTTTTTGAGCTATCAGCTTTTGTGGGGCTCACTCGCTTTGTTTAAGCATAGTATGAAGGAGTCTTAGACCTACCTCCTTGTTGGTCTAGTTTACTGTATATTAGGCCTATAAAATGTTGGGCCCAGTTCAATTGGGAATTGGGATACAGTATACAGGATTCTTAGACCTAACATAATGCTAGTATAGTAGTTTACTGCATAGGATTTCGGGGTCATAGCTGATTACATAGTTTATTATAAAGGCGGTACCCAGTTAGTATAAACTACTACTACAGACCTCTTAGTATAAAAGAAGCCTAGACCAAGTATGACGCTAGAATAAAGGAGGTTTGGACCTAGTATCACCCCAGTATAAAATGTCAAATAGTACAGCTTAGCTAGTATACTAAGCTTGTATAATGTATATCAGGGCTAGTATAAAAGCTGTTAGTATAAAAGATGACGGACAGCCCTTTTTAGATTTTAGCTTTCTCCAAAGCCTGTAGTATAAAAGAAGCCTAGACCATAGTATGAAGCTGGTATAAAGGAGGTTTGGGCTTAGTATAAGTCCAGTATAAAATGTCAAATAGTATAACTCAGCTGTATATTAGGTCTGGGTTTCACATCCCTCCTTTGACTAGTATAAGTCTAGTCTAGAGCTAATATAAAGCTAGTATAAGCCTAGTATACCAGTAGTTCACTGCATTGGTTAAATATACAAGGGGAGGCCAGAGAGACGGACGGACGGAATTAGGGTGGGAGGTTCAGAGCAGAAATTCTTTCAAGTGTCAAGGTCATAGTTGTACGGACGGACGGACGCAAATTTTGGAATTAGGGTGGGGGGGGGGGTAGCGTTAAGACATGAAATATGTCAATATGAGCATAAACCAAACTCTCTACGACTTTTCTGAGATAGGACAAACATGTGCCAAAAATTGACCGATTTGCCATCGTCTCGGAAGTAAAAGTTCAAGAACTTTCTTACCTATCTTAAAATTTTGTAGGGTCATTCAAGCATCTACCATCATTATTATCCAGCATTTCTCAACCACTTCCGTGGCTGGCCTGCATCCCTAATGCGGGTATGTTATATATACCAAGCGATAGATAAGGAGTTTACCTATCACCCAAGAACATCCTGACCATGCTTCATGTTCTCATAACTACTGCCTTCTGCATCTGAGTGATTGCCTCTCCGCGGATCCCAATTCTCCTCAGAACGTATTGAAGCTGCTTTTGGATCAAGCCTGTGCTACTTATTACGATAGGCAGTATTTCAACTTTCTCGGCTTTCCATATTTTTCCTAATTTGTACGCCTAGTTCTACGTATTTCCTTATGATCTGAGGAAGAGTACAAGTTTACTCAAAACGTCATTACCATAATAAATTTTTTTTTTTTTTTTTTTTTTTTTTTTCGTATTTACACTGTGCGGGAAGAGCCATTTTTTCTTTTTTTCTATATGAATAAACCTTGCACGCAAAAATAAATATATTTATTTCCTTTTCTTTTCATCGTACACTGCTTTCATGTCGTGGTTAGCAGGTATTGCCACGTCAATCAGCTGTACTCTCTTCTCCAATATCTGGGCGGTTAGTTATCGTTTATCGGTCGGTTCTGATAGTCCGGTTCCAGTAGATCTTATAACTGTCTGTTTGGACCACTGGTTCAGATGTATATTGGTAATAAGGTGCTACGTTATATCTACATTGGAGGAGTATTTTGACTACTGCATCGTGTCTTGTCACCAATGCTTCACATCCGTTCAGTATGTTGTATTGTTTCACCTCCGGTGCCGCATTTTCGAGATTTGTCTTCTACAGTCACTTCCTTCAGGATTGCTTTCTTATAATTCCTCGTCGGTACCACCTGATCCTGGATTGCGGACATGAATCCCTCTGTCTTCTGAAACACATGACCACTCCTAATCCACGCGCATAATATTTCCTTGTCCACCTTCTCTGCATGCAATTCCTTGTAAAATCTACCATACAGTGCTTTGCTTTTCCATGCAGTTTTCGGGCTTCGTTTCTATGATGATTTGCGCAATACGTTGAGGAGCAATAAAAGACCCTGTGCGAGGTTAAAAATGAAGTGATTCAACTGTTGGTCAATGAACAGGAGAATGATGTGGGTGAGCAATAACTTCAACAGTAACTAGGCGCGTGATAATTATTTCAAACTGAACGATAAGTTTTTCGTGCACAAACAATAATTTATATACAATCCTGATCATGAATGACTTAAGGACTGAGGTGGAACAAATCCCTTGTTCGAACTGCCCCATTGCTTACGTTGAAGAGACGGGCCAACAACTTAAAGCACGCCTGAATCAAGATAAGAATTATGTTAGAAACCGCTCTAATCACACTGCTTTAGCCAACCATACCCTCGAGGAGGGCCATGTTTTTGAATTCAATAGTACGAAAATTGTAAGTAGGGAGGAGAACACTGAAAAAAGAAAAATTTCAGAGGTTATTAACATCATAAAGAATAAGAACAGTGTTAATTTTAAAAGTGATACCGAGGGCTTATCAAGTTTGTGCTTCACCTGATGAAGACGGTCACGCCGTCGAAACGTTGTGATAATTGGAAAAATAAACGTGAATAGTAGGGCCAAGTCTTTGCTACTGACTTAGTTCGTATTCACGGGTAAAAAACTTTTCGTTAAGTACATCTAGGTCCAAACGAGTTCCACGGGTATTCTTATCAGTCAGTATCATAATCGATGTACAGCATCTGGACCATAACCGTACCCAACGACGTCGAGGAAAAATCTTCGTGTACGTGCCCTTCATTTACCAAGCAGATTTTTTGAAAATACATTTTTGGTTTACAAATACGTCAAAAATTTGGCCCTGTACCCGAGGCGAGGCGGCGAAACAGATTTTGTTGGGGCGGAAAAGGAAGAGGGGGCGTCCTTCCAAAGTGAAGCGGGAGTTGCTTCTTCAGTAACTACGAAGTGTATGAGATACCGGGTAGTTGGTGGAATCATATTATAAATTTTTTTTTTATTTACCCACAATTTTTTATTGCGCTGTCTACAGTTCCTTTTAGCAAACTTTTATATTCATTTTATTTTTTGAACGCAGCTGCGCATATGCGGAGGAGAGATTTATACGTGTTAACTTACTATCTTATTGCGTAATCATTTTACCAATATTCTATTCATTTTCTTATCCTTATTGTGCGATATTATATTTAAATGTTCTCGTCTTAAAATATTGTTGGACATCATTAAAGCAAATGTTTTCCATCTATTTTTATTGTTCATTTCCTCTTTTTTATCGGCATATTTGAAAGTTCGAGTGAGTTCTTACTTTGTAGAACCTTGCCAAATTTTGCACATTTGGGTCCTTAATTCAAGTGATAGAAAGTTTAGTATAGGCTCAAATTATAGATAAAATTGAGATACAAATTTCGTACATTTGAAGTATATTTCTAACATTTTCCATTTTTGCGCTAAAACAAATTCAGCCCAAATTTTCTGTTAACAGTGACGCATTCGGTAGATGAATAGGTATAACTGGTTCGCCAAAAAGATGTTGACAGTCAAATGGAGATTTGGACTAAATTTGTTGTGGCTCAAAACCGTAAAACGTTAGATACATAGTTCAATGGTACAAAATTTATATCCCAATTTTATCTTTAATTTGCGCCAAATAAGTAGTATCCGCATCTTCTCCGAACCGAGTTATAGACCAAAATGTACCAAAAATTGACCAATTTGCCAAAATTTTCAAAGATGAAAAATTGCTTGAAATTTCACATTTTACTCTATTTAGGAATGAAATATAACACTGATTCCGAAAAAAATATCTGAATAACCCTACAAAGCTTGAAAAGGGGGAATTTTTAAACTTTTATTTTGGAAATCTTGGTATGTTGATCAATTTTTGGTACATTTTGGATCACAACATGGTTCAGAAAGACGTACGAGTATTATTTTTGGCGCATATTGAAGATAAAATTGAGATACAAATTTCGTACGTTTGAGCTATACATTTAACTTTTCGTGTTTTTGAGCTCCAACAATTTTAGTCCAAATTCCCATTTAACTGTCAACATCTTTTCGGCAAACCCTGTACAACATTAAATATGAAAAATTCATGTATTATCAAAAAGATCAGAATTTTGTTTTAACCTTACGCATTGAAACATTTCAAAAGGAAACTAATATGTGGTATACAAAACAAAAAAAAAAAACAAAAAAAAAAAAGGGTTTTGTCGCAAATTCGGGGACTACAAAAAAAGAAAAAAAAAATCATACACAATTAAAGAAGGACGCAAGAATGATGGGAGCTACAAAAAAAAAGTTGGGTGCAATTAAGGCAACGTTCGCACGAAATTAATTAATGTATAATTTTGGCGAACAAAATGCGCTATAGATACTACGAGCGAGTGAGAGTGGAAAAAAGAAATAATAACATTATAATACGAAATAAAATTTTTTCGCTTTCCAAGGCCTATCCCTCTTCATTAACTGACCAAGTATCACATTTTTAGCTGCAAGAGGCACACCTATTACCTTAAGGCAGTGCTTGCAAACCGCATCTTTCAAATAAACCGGACGTACGAGCGAGTCGATTCCATGTGGTTTCCCGTATTCACAGTTACAGTCCGAAATGTCTTCACCCATTTTCCCTATTTTGGTATTTGATCAAAACTTTTGATTTGAAGCATTCTTTGAATCGTGAAAAAGGAAAGAAAAATAGTTTGCAGGCGGGAATATTATTGAGAGCTTGTTCTCTTTTTGTAAGGTTTGCTAATGTCCACTGATACGCTGTAGTTCAAATCTTGGTTGTTACAAGTCGGTGATTCAGTAAAACAGTAGAATTTGGATGGGTAGAATTTCAAGGAACTGAAACTTTTTTCCCACTTACATGGGTTTACATTTGCTGAAGTTTGACTTGGGCGGGTGAAAATAATTATTTTTCACTTATATAGTTTTTTTTTTTTTTTTTTACATGTATGTATTGTACGTACAACGATTTACGTACATTTTTTACATTGCAACAAAGTATGATGTAATTTTTTTTGTACACTGTTTGTATAATTAATTCGTGATACACATTCAAGTTCATTAAGCATAGGAGAAAGATGCAAATCTATAATATTGTCACAATTTTTGAAGTACAGTCGAAACGTACTCGTATGTATTGAACGTAGCGCATCTTTCCTCATGATGAGAGGCTTAGAGTTTTCTGGTTCTTCGCCGGCGTCTTCATTTTCGGCTGCATCACCTCAATTTTCTAGAGAAACAGAAACTTGATTTAAGATTTTATCATTCTCCAAAAGTCCGGCAGTCAATTCAATAAAATCTGAAAAGGAGACATCTTTGGTCACATTTAGGGCTTTTTAAACGCGACTCCATTGTGCAACGTCATCATAAACCGCCAGTTCTTCAGTCTTTTCATCAGTCACAGTGTCAGATAACGCTATGGGAAAACCGCTCTTCTTAAATCAATTTGAAATGGTGGTATGAGAGACGGAATGCGAAACTATAGAGGCCATGCGCATACCTTGGAGCACATGAATTGCTGGATCATTTAATTTGTCAATGGTAGAAAGAATGTATACAACTTGTCTTCGATAGTGGACTTTAATTTTTAATTATGCCCCGATCAAGGGGTTATAGGATACTTGTGTATTCTTTGGTAGGTAACTCGCGGTGACATTCTTCAAATTAGGCCGAATAAAAAATAAGAGTGGGACAATTATGCATGAAGCAAATGTTTTGTGTCATCCAAGCTTTGGTATTTGCACGATAGAGAAACGGAAAATGATTCAACATTTTTGAAACATCTAGGTTTTTGAGATTTTCCAATGCAGAGGGCTGCGGCAATTTATCATCTTTAACACCGAGAAGAATTGTGATACGTTCTTACTTTATTGGTTCCACTTATGAACGGTTGTATCCAGGTTTTTGTGCATGTAAAGAGATGAAAAAGTTCGAGGGACTGGCAAAATCATTTTGATTTTAGAGTTCTAGGGCGGAACTCCACTAATACAAGTTCCACTTAGAAAAGTTCTACTGTAGTCGTAATTTACGGATTTCGGATCGCAAAATTTGGACCAGCTCCTCAGTTACGTCTCTACACCACTTACAAATTAGCCAGCTGGTAACAGTTCTCGTAATGTATGGCTCCGTTTCAGTCACACGTTCGTCGCCTCAATCCCGTTGTGTCCTTCGCGGATTCTTGTAATTGGTCCCGCAGTAACAAAAATGGTCAGTGAGGTTATACAAATTGTTTTTTTATTTTTTTGGCGCTCAAGAAGTTATTTATTTTGTCTACAAATATCATATGTTTTTGTAGCGTTCATATTTGCGTACAAACGTCATCTTGCTTGCCTTCGATTTTTTTTTTTTTTTTTTTGTAACTTCTTGGTAGCGTAGAGAATCTTCTTTTTTTTTTTTTTGCGTGTAATAAATGCTTACTATTTTAAAATATCCTCACTAGATGCAACAAAAATTCGTTTTTCACTAGATTTGTAAATTTATATTGATGCTGTATTATATTTGCACTCGCTGTATAGTGTATACAGTGCAAATGAAAGAGTAGATTTCCTGAATGCCACAAAAAGGAAAAGACGAAAAAAGAAATCATCATCTGGAAAGTAATTTTTTAGAAATATGAAGCATGAAGCTATACATACCGTACATTGCATAACAGCACGCATAAAGAAAATAGTATAGGTATCTTGTATTATACGGTTACATTGGACAAACGTAAACACGAATGCGCGAATGAAGAATAGTTTAGAAAGCAAAATAAGGAAACGAAAGTTTGAGTGACAGGACAGCTAAATAAACTAAAATGAAGGGACACAAAAGAAAAAAAAAGAAACATAGAGACAGAGAGACAGCAAGACAGAGAGGGGGAAGGGAACGAGTAAATTGACGAAGAATCGGAATGACGCGTGGCGGGAGGAAGGTGGAAAAGTTGCTAGACAGTTATAAATGGAAAAGAGAAAAGGAAGAACTTCAAAATTGTGTTTATTGAAAACGAAAACTGGAGAAGCACTTTACAATACTTGTAAATTGAGTATAGGTGTGTGTGTGTGCGTGTTTGTACGTATTTGTAAATGCGCTCGTACAATACTCGACACCCATGTTTTGAGTATACATATCTATATAGAGTATGTACGTAGCAGTACAAGTTTGTAAACGACTTTTGAGGGTTGTTTTCTATTACCTTCCTCGCTCATGACAACTTAGTACCTTTCTCTTTTGTACATCAGAAGTATTTGTGATGGCGCGGCGGCGTACGTCCTTTTCGTTCGCACGTTATTTAAATCGTCGATTATTATTCGTATTTTAATTCTTCTGACGAAGTATACGCGCGAAGAATTACTTAAATTTTACATCATTTTGCGAAGCTAATACCCACATTACACAAGCCATCGCACTGCACGCTGCACATATTAAACAAAATGCAGTAATCTCTAATAAGAAAGAATCGACAAAGCCGTCGACAATTTTATCAATTTGATGCTGTTTTGTAATAGATTCAGCACTTATCCCATAAATTCGATTCAACATTATATAATACGCGAATAAAATATTTTCTTCAGATTCCTCGCCTCCTGATTGACTGATCTTCTTGGCCGAGTCCACTCATACATGCGGAAACGACATTTCCACAAGACAAAAGATTCGTTTTCTATAGTGATGGTAATGTTCAATTCACTTGAGCGAGAGGGAAGGAAAACGTATTCTAATGCACTTCTCAAACTTCGTTTTATCGTTATCGGGCGGACATGTGATAGATCTACGACCGTAACAAACTTTTGTACCAGTGGCGAATTTTCACTTTTTTTTGTTGATACATCATTTTTTTTTTTTTTTAATTTAGAAAGAGAATCTCTCAAAAATGAGAATGCTCTGATAGCTTTCCTCCTTCGTTCACTAGACTATTTCCGAGTTCTATACAATGTCGAGTTGCACACACAAAAATATTACATAATGCACCTTTTTTTTCTTCCTTATTTCGGCCTATTTTATTTGTTTGAGTCTGATTATTAAAATCTTGGAATGAATTATTTTTTATCTCTTCTGTTTTTGAGGGTATATCGCAGATTCCCCCGATGTACTATAGAGGATTCGCCACATTGTTCTGTACTTAGTACATAAATAATGCAATAATTAATAAGAAATACAATCGCAAAAGAGATACATATAACTATAACAGGTACTCGTAACATGCAGCAATAAAGAGAGAAGAAAAGGGAGAGTATGTTAGTAAGTGGAAATACCATGATCGAACGAGAAATTAGATACGCTTACAAAGCCAAAATCTAAAACGTTTCAAAAACAACGATTTCTGTTCGCGAAAACAATTTTCGAACGAATGATAGGTATAATTGGGGCTGGCGTCAAATTTGTGATTTGTGACTGCTGACTCGTTTCCACTTGTATTCGTGCGAGGGTATGATGGGTAAGTCGTATACAATATACATCTTTTGCAACGTACCAATTGAAAAACCGAAATGACAACCCTTCTGAACGATCATTGTGTCCGACCACCGACATTTACCATTTTGTAATAATTATCAAACGTTGATACTCCACTACAATGAAGTATAGGAATGTGCGTCTTGTTTTTTCTTTATTTTTGTTTCTTCTTCTCGTCCTTGTTTCTGGGCTACAAGGACTATCTCTAAAGAATTAATGCTATAATTATTATTGTAATACTGTGAACATGCTAACGCTGAGTAGTATAGAGTCTCGTGGCTGATATATATGTACATGTATGCTCGCGTTACAAGTGAAATAGTTTTTTTTTCTTTTTCTTCTTCTTCTTCTTTCTGTCTGACTCTCTTACTCTCACACGCACATCGCATTCGTTCTTTTTCTTTTGCGTATGAATAAAACCATACGTACGGACGCGTTTTTAAAGCTATATATCAATGTTGGTCGTTGAAAAAATTTCGAAGAAAAAAGTTGGCAAGTAGCCCTTTTCATGCATATTATTTTGATTAATTTTTGATGCTTTCTCCTCTTCGTGCTTCTAAGATACCTACATGAACTTAGAAATCTACACGGCGCAAGTTTATATTATTAAGCTAAAATTTTCGAAGTCATCAGTCGTAACAAAAAGTAAAGAATACGTATCCACTGCGAGCTCCGCCACCGCCTGCGTGAAAGCATCGTCGTCAGATTTTTTTGTTGAGTTGATGGAAACGTATCGCAAAGCTGGCAGCGATGAATTATGTAATACATAAAAACTTATTGTGATTTCATTTTCGGGCTGTAAAGAAGACAAGGCAAAATTTCCGCAATTATAGATGTGCGCAACCGCTCCACTTCTATGATAGAGATACTTGTCAGAAAGATGAAAAAAAATTCCATTTACATATGTACATGCAAAAGATGAAAAGTTTAGTGAAACAAATACAAACAAACGGTAACGAACAAGAAGTTAGGTTTGTTCACGCTGATACGCCTCAATATTATACTTACTCATAATAAATAAAATCTGCTAAATAAAATGAAAAATTGTGCTGTTGATATTACGTACTCGTTACCGTTACATATCACCACTGTTATCTTTCATATTTTTTCTTGTTTCTTAATTTTGGTCACATCGAATTTTAATTACAACAATGCAGCTTATATACATAGAAATAACAAAGAGACGAAAGAAAAGTCAAGTTATTATAGAAATTCTTCCATATTATGCTAAATAAACTATTCAAGGAAAAAAAGTCTGGTAGAGCTAAATAAGACGAATACCTACGTTATCCCCGCACAGTTAGCTGCTCGGAATTGCCTTCATTAACTCTGTTAATTGAGGCAAACAGGGAACCTGTTTTATGGGAGTAATCATGTGAGTGTCATTTTTTGCTTTTTGTCGTCTCAAGTAGAGTGAACTTTGTTCCTCACCACCTTGAGATCTCTTCTCATTACAACAGCTTCAAGGTCCAAATTTGCATGCGTATCGCGTCTTGCCAGTTGTACCCTTTTCTGAATCTAACGTTAACACCCTTCTCCATCATATACAGCTTGGAAATCGACATTTTCCAACCTCCTATTACTTTGAAATTTTCTTACGTATACCTATCCCATCTTAAATAGCTTCAAACCTGATATCTTTCAAGTACCCCCCCCCCCCCTATCAATCGCTTGAAGGTCATTACATGTCTCCCTTCTATCATATATATTTTGAACGTGCTTTTCCCATCATAATATTGTAGCTTGATATACAAAATCTTTAAAATTCCCCCTTTTATAGCTTAAAATTCTCCAATTATAATTTACTAAATGTTACAGCTTGCCCCCATGAAACAGGTTTCCTGCTATTTATTTTTACAGCCTGTGTGGTACCCCCGGTAGGCCTATCCTGTTATCAGTTCGGAGATCTGATGACGTCACGATTTGATGATGTCATAATCTGATGACGTCACACGATCGATCTGGTGACGTCACGATGGAGATCTGTGACGTCACGATCATCGTGCCATCACTATCTGATGACGTCACAGAGCTAGTAAAACCACTAATACAGACCTCCTAGACCTATAGTATAGAGGAAGCCTAAGACCTAGTACAGAGCTAGGACAAACTGCTAGTATAAGCTATTGATAAAGATCTTGTAAGCTTATGGTATGAAGGATGCCTAGACCTAGTATAAAGGAGGCTTGGACCTAGTATACGCCTAGTATAATACGTAGTTTAAACCTAGTATAATATACTACATGAAGCGGAGAGGATAAGTCCCTCTCCTATCACTTCATCAAAATTTTTCTAAGTCCCTTTTTCTTGCCGGACGGCGCCCGGCGCCCGTCATTTTCCTTCAGTTTACCCCCCGATAAAACAGGTTCCCTGTTAAAAGAATAATACCATACGTATTTCCAGATAAGTGATGAAGGTAACGTTTTTCACGACGAGTTCGATGCGTTGCGATTCAAGCGCAGCAAGCAGGATGAATGTGACATACCGACACAAACGTGAAGCCAAACAAAATAATCAATTTTCATCAGAAGTGACGAAATGTATCCCTCTCCTTTCATCAGCAAAAATACCGTTAAAATCAGCTGATGACGAAGTGCCACTTTTCGGTATTTTTCACTTTCGATTTCTTTTGTCTTCTTATCAAATCACATGATCAGAGCGACGCTTCTGCTTACCGTCCGTATCATACAACTTAAACATGATCGTTCCGTACGTACTGAGGTACGTACTATATAATACAGATTGCTAAGCATAATAAGCATAATAACCGAGATCATGGGTTCCGAATGCGGTAATTGTAGGAGCGACATCGTCGATTTGAAAAATATTGGTAAGCGGAGTAATACCCGTAACACATAGGTATATGGGGATTTTTAAGTTTTCTTCAAATTACTCAAAACGGAGCATTTTGAAGAAAAAACATTCAGAACCAAATTGAAAGAGCGTAAAATTTCCTATAGGATGATGTGATTTTAAATTCAATCGGAGCAATTTTTCATTTCCCATAAGAATTACATTGAAGAAATTGTCGACGATAGCGACACCTACAATATGCCCAGTCCGAATGTGAACTCGTGTTTGTCTGGTAGAAGTATAATCAATGATATGGTGGAAGAGTCAAGCAAATCGAACGAGCCGTGGAGAATGTCACTCTGGCCGCTTACTTTTTCATCATACTTTGCTGTACCTATGCTGTACCTTTCACGCATTTGCTGAGAAAAGTATTTTAAGAAAACTCGTCGAAATAAGTAAAAAATGATTTCTTGTGCGCAATTCGCTTCATTTAGCTTCACCTCATCTCACAAATATTGCAAAATTTCAGTTACTATTGCAATCTGAATCTACACACTTTGGAACGCAAAAAAAATTTCGTCGCGCTTAAATAACGATACATAATGGCTCACAATATCTCTCTTCTCTACAAGAAGGTGGTAACTTCACATATACAAATGAAAGCGCGTTCTTCCTGTGCCTCGTTGCAGGAAGCTAAGTCGAGTTTCATTCTTTTGGGAGGGAAGACGCGCAAGCGCATTGCGCATGTGAAAAAAATCGTACGGTCGACGTTATTACAAATTGAAACTCAATTTTTTCATTTTCGTCTCATATACGGTCATAGTTTTGGTACCTCTTAGGTCTCCTCGCTGTAGCGCAACGCCTGCGCCACTCTTTTCGAATTCAAGTGAATAAAAAAATAGCGCATACGCCGCACGAGAAAGTGATGAACTCGCGCTGCATGCTGTCCCTCACCGCGGCGCGTTCGTTCAGAAATCGCTTACTTAGCTTTGTTCCCTTATAGCGTAATACAGGTACTAATGCGCTCCACCTGCAGTCATTTCACTGCTAGCGTTTGCGCTCTACTAAAATGCTACGATCTACAGCTTCTGCTGTAGTGTATAGTTTGGGGTCGACTCAAAACTGTCTTTCAAAAGTCAACTCATTGCAGGAATTTTTCGGAATTCGTAATAAAAAATTTAATTGCATTGTACCTTAGTCCAAATTGCAATTATCACGCTTGCGTAATTTCAACGTCGTCGAAAAAGGTGCAGAATGGGTCCGGATTATTCTTCCTCCACATCTGCCAGAAGTAATGGTCAAGATGAAATTGTATATGAACTATAGAGAAAAACCTCGCGTTTCTTCATAATTTTACGTCGAGACAGGATCTTTCAATGCCTTGTGTAGGAGCGCTGGCGTTAGAGTTGATGTTATTAAATTTTTTTTTTATGATTGACTGTGAAGTGTTGAGAGCCCCCATCTTCTAGAATGCCCATTCGTCAAAAAAGATGAGCGAGCCGAGTTGACGTTCTCAGTTGATGAACGAGCGCAAATGCTTTATATAGCAACTAGCGGTTGGCGTCGCGCCTCCGGCGCGCCTGACCGCTAGCTGTGTGTTGAGTAGATATCTGTGTTTTATAGGTATCTGTATCTTGTAGGTATGTGTGTTTTGTAGGTATCTTGGAATTCAGATGAATTTTTAAAAAAGAAACAGTGGAAAGAGTTTTGCAAAATTTACAACTATTCAGGTCAAAAATAAGAAAATAGACACCAAAAACTGCGACTGTACTTATAAAAATATATCAAAGTTCCGAGTCGCACAAAAATAAAATCACCAAATTAAATTTTTTACACACTAATTCACTTGAGAGCTGACTTAACGCGTGAAGCCTGTATCGCAGCAGAATACAGACAAATCCATTGACATTTTGCCAGTCCCTAAGAAAACACACGGACAACAGGTAAAAAAAAGGGTAATTTCCGCTAGCCCATACGCAGTGCGCACCGTGTCTAGACATTGGTTCTTGTATGAGATACCGGATGTAAAATCCTTTATGTAAGTGTTTTTAAAACTGTGAATAAAATAACTTACTTAGTATGGAAGTACAGCGAATACTGTAGTCACAAAATTTCCTCCTAAAAATCTGGAACCGGGCTCATTCGAAAGGAAATTACAGGGGCTACAATTTTTGTTCTCTTCAATTTTTCATAAAAATGAGTTATACTCGAGTTATCACAATAATTCAATTCTCGAAACTGCGCCACTCAACGCGCGTAGGTCTAACGTACATGGCAAGCTACACCACCACGTTTTTTTATATTGAAAAAAGTCATTGTTTTCGCCCTTTTTTGAAATTACTCAGCACCTCCCCGTCAAATTTTTATTTTTATGAGTCTATGTGCTGCTCTGGGATGAGGACAATATATCCTGAAAGTTTGAAAGCGATCGGCCCAGTAGTTCTCGAGTTATAAACGGACAGGACGACAGACAGACAGACAGACGGACAAACTTTCTGCTTTATATATTAGATATGAAATGATAATAGGTAGAGCGCAAATGCTCGCAATCGGCCTACATGTAAAGCATGATACCTGTTGCAGAATTTCATTGGAGCGCAAACGCTAACAGCACCCTAATATTTAATAAGGTATGACAATATAGTACTTACTTCAATGTATTGAA
This sequence comes from Aspidiotus rigidus, assembly GCA_035079385.1. Taxonomy (NCBI): domain Eukaryota; kingdom Metazoa; phylum Arthropoda; class Insecta; order Hemiptera; family Diaspididae; genus Aspidiotus; species Aspidiotus rigidus. Next base: position 1,058,614 of record JAVHKY010000007.1, on the reverse strand, counting down.
GTAAAAATTAATTGAACTTTTCTTTGGTGGTGATATCGACTCGAAGTATATATTTTATATTGCCCACAGACTGTTGATATTTTTGAACTAAGTATTAAATGAAACATGATGATGCCAGCGTCGTATCAGCGTCAGTGACAAAATTTAGGGCGTCTATCTACATCTACATAATCTTTTGGATTGTATGAAAAACTCATTCTTGATTGTCCTTCTGATGAATAAAATGATACTGTATTAGCGCACGCGCGTCTAAATATTTATATATTACGTACGTATTACGTATATTATTCGAGTTTACTCCGTTGATGTAGAGACAAATTATAGGCATTCGTAATAATGAACCAAACGGCGAGACATCATTGTCTGCGGCGAAGGAGATGGGTTTACCAAAAATGCGCATCAGTTTCAATTTCAAGTAAACGGGAATAGAGATTAATTAATGGGTATGTAGGTCTTGTCAAGGGAGTACTTATTGGTACTTGTAGATTTATCTTCGCTTATAATGAGGCAAACTTGCAGACTAGTCGCGATATACGCGAGTGTGATTCGACTATTTTGGCATTTGATGAAAATAGGAGCTATTTATTCTCAATGTATACACATTGCGCCATACAACAAATGTAGGTACGTATTACCAGTTTTTTGAATTGAAATGATGCGGACCAAGTGTAACTCGAGCGTTAGGCTATTAAGAAGATTTACCTACATCTGTTTTTTCATCATGATGCATATTATCAAAGTATAGCCCACCGCAGCACAATAAAAAGAAGACGCGACGCGACGCAACGCAACGTTTGATATAATTTGTAGTGTAGACAGAGTTTATACACATCTCTTCCGTACGTGCCTTGTGATATTGCGCGCGCTTTGATTTATCGTTGTCAGTGAGTGCACAGCGCGACGTATCGTAACAATGTTCAATAATATATATTTGTAATATTATACCTAGGTACATCATATCGAGGCATGTATATTGGGATAACAGCACGGTATCTGTCTATCAGTAATGCTCGTGCCCGTCAATCATCAGTAGCTATATCATCTTTTGCATGGCATTTTTTAAATTGTCGTAGAATCAATCTTAACAGCATTCGTTACACAGTAAAAAAAACTTCGCACATGTCCGAAAACAGTAAATACGGTCGACGTTGCAACAAAATATCGCCAAAAAAGAAGTCTACACTACCCTTCTGCTACAGTTGCAAAAAAATTTTCCCTACAACTGTTCGTCTATAGCCTCGAAAACGTGGACGAGTCTTACAACGGTACAAAAGGATCAGTGGAAGTGCATGGACTGCAGTACCTTAGTAAACAAAAGGTCGCGGTCCTCGGATCTCTCAGAAGGCGAAAGTGAATTTGACTCCAGTGTAAGTAGTCAGCTAAAGAAACAACCAAGAAATACTAGTAAAATGTCCAAGCTAAATCTCCAGAGTACGTCCAAACTTCTCGATGAGAAGCTTCTACTTATCCAGTCTCAGATTCAAACTATTAAGGAGAAAAACGAAGTCATACAAAACCATTTCACCAACATAGATCTCAGAGTGGTCGCTGTAGAGCACGAGAACAAAAATCTTCTTTCTGAAATCGCCAAACTAAAAGAAATTTAGTTGGATAATTTACAATATCAACGCATATTAATAAATATACCTCTCAGTGCAAATGAGAACGAAGATGACACCACCGAAAAAGTAAAAAAACTTCTTGAATATCTCCAAGTACCATTTAACCCGTTTGAAATTCTTCGCGCTCATCGACTTCCTCCAAGAAAACCTAGACCTGGTAACAGTAACTCGGTAGGTAGTAGCCGCCGAACCTCCAGCTGTTGTAGTTAAGCTGCTAAGTGTATCACTCAAGAAAAAGCTCATAAGCGCCTCAATTGCGAAGGAGCCCAATACGTCACTTTTTGGTTCTCAAAAATCCCTATCTCAATGACCATCTCATGCCCGAATGACAGGCCCTTTTCAACACGCAGCTCGATTCAAGCTCATCAAAGAACCTCCAATAGGGCTGAAATATCATTCCGTTAATTATCGTGATGGAAAGATACGTGCTAAACTAACTTCTACATCACGGCCGGTGAAGATAAACTCGCAAGGAGACCTTGATCAATTAGTTACTGCAATAACATCTCGAATTGTGCAGCAAAACTTCATTCCCGGAGATACCAGTGAAATCACTCAAAGATAAATATACTCATACTCAACTTGAGTTCTCCCATTTGATCAGCATAAAAAGAAGAAACCTCAGGAAAAGAGAAAAAAATGGGAAGAAATCAGCAGTAAAGGCGTACTTGAATTGAATTGAATTGAATTATTACCAAAATGGAAGAAAGAACATTCTAGGATGCAGGCGAGGTATCAGGGGGCAAAATTGTTTAACAGCTTACCAGCTGAGATCAGGGATGAAGTGAAGTTGTCGGTCTTCAAAAGGCAGATCTACCTAACCTGATTGGATAATGGGGTTAGATGTAGCCTATGTGGTCTCTTGGTCTCCTGGGACAACACCAAACTCTACAGCGTCAGAGTGGGTGCGTTGTTGGGGCTTCTGATCTTCCTGTCTAAGTGTTTGTGAATAAGGTGATTGTTTTCTTTCCGTTATCACTGTTTACATTTGTTAGTGTTTATTGTTATTTATATTGTTGTTGTTGCTGTTGCCATTTTTATTGTTCTTTTTGTTGTTGGTGAATGGTTGTGTTTGTTGTGTGTTTCTTTGTATTGTGTTTCGTTATTTCGTCTTGATATTGCATATTGTTTGTATTGTTGTTGATGATGGTTTTTTCTGTTTCTTTTTGTTCCCCCCCCCCCATTTTCCATTTTTCATTTTCTTTTTTTTCATGTTTTTTTTTTCTCATTTATTCTAATTCTACAGTTATATAATATGATAATAATAATCGCACCTGCCACTCGCCCCCTAAGGGGCATCGGCACTTATTTGTAAAAAACAAATGCATGTATTAGAGTCTAAAATAAAGGCGTTATTGAAATTGAAAAAAAAAAAAAATTATTATTATCACTATTATTGGAGGCGTGAGCGGGACGAGCTTAGTCTGTCTCTCCAAGAGATCGGGGTAGATGAAGCGCTCGACCCGAGTAGCCTGGTACCCACCATGCTAGGTTCCGAAGAAGCATGGAACCAGGTGTCTGCATTTGCGGCCACTATCATGAAGAGGAAGATGGACCAGGAATGGAATGGGCAAATGCAGAACCACGCTATGGCCTACTCAACACCTGTGTACCATCAACATCCAGATCTGCAGGAAGAAGAGGAAGAAGGATACCATCCAGATTGTTAGGGCCTTTATAGTTGTTGAAAGAATCTCGCGTTTATATGGTTGCTCCGCGTCCTCTATTCCGGTGAACTTACTACGGTACGTTCACTGTTCATACGAATATGTCTAACGAGCACCATACAGTGAGATTCACGCAACAGCGACTTATTACGCCTGATGTGATGTGATAGTGTCGTTTTTGTGATGTGAGTGTTCTCCAGTGCTGTTCATTTTGTGCGTGCCAGGGGGGCATCGCAGCTTGGCGGTTGCCAAAGCAACTTGGCAGTTGCTGAGTAGAAGAGGGGGTTCGCGTATGAGATTCCTCCTTCACTGAAGTTATACCCGAAAGGGTCGATTCCGGTGTTGGAGGAAACAATATTAAATGCATACGCAACCCGCACCTACTCCATTATGAATGACGGGCGGTGCTGAACATGCGACACACAAGCGATTATTATTCAACAAGTTTTTTAATAATGTAACCGATAATTTGATTGAAAAAGGTGGTTTACAAACGCCCTTTGTTGCACGTATGAATGAGTTCGCACTCAGCAGTCCATATGTTGTGCCCTGTGGTTCTGCAGTGATCCGCGAACGCCGATTTCTTCAGATTATTTGGATGAGTGGCGGAGAGGTGGTCATGAAATCTGAGGCGCAATTTTCGGCCGGTTTGACCTATGTAGAAAGCTTGGCATTCGCCACATGAGAGACGATACGCGCCCAACTTGTCCATAGCTGAGATAGGGTCCTTCAGCGCTATGAGGTTGGACAAAGTAGATAGGAGGTACAAGCCTGCCTTGTACCCATATTTGCGGAGGATGGCAGCGAGCTTGTCGGAAGTTTTCCCGAGATACGGAAGCCGGATCCATTTTTCCCGTAGTTATTGTTGGGAAGAGGGGGGAGGAGTAGTTTCGGCGAGAAAGGTGCGTAGAGATTTCCTCCGAACCAGCATATCTATATCAACGTTGAGGCCGTTGATTTTGGCGATATTTTTGATCATTTGTATTTCACCTTTCTGAGCTGATTGGGATAGAGGAAGCGTTAGCAAGCGATAGATCAAATTATTTTTCGTTTTCGTTCGTTTTTTTTTTTTTTTTTTTCGTTCTTTCGTTCATGTTCCTGTACTACGATTATCGTATGCAAAACATATTTTCAAAATTTTAATCGACTCGTATTCTTGACCTTTCGTATTTTGTCCTTCGTTTTATTTATTCATTTACTCTATTTTATATTCCATATCATATTAAAAAACGTTACGTTCCTGTGGACTTTACTATACTCTAATAGTTAACAAGGTTGCAAAGTACTTTCAGTATAAACCAGAGAAGGTGCTTGAAAATGACAAATATATACTGTAGGCTTACTGGGACCGAACACTTCTCACGCATGAAACAGTGCACCATAATCGGCCGGACATCACTGCTGTGGACAAAGAGAAGAAAGTTGCGAAATTCATCGACATAGCCGTCGTAAATACCAACAATCTACAAAAGAAAGGTGTTCTATCTTTTACTTTGGAGTAAATATTTTCCCTCCCTCCTAAATTCAGGTGTTGTGTATGAAATCCCTTGCTTGGACTGTGTCAACGTTTACGTGGGGGAGACGTCTCAATTACTTAAAAAGAGGGTCCCCCAACACGAAAGCGACATCAGAAACTTGAATAATACCACTGCTTCAGCTTCACATGTTTTAAACGACGGTAGGTTTAATTTTAAGGATGTATCTATTATAGGGCGCGAGAAAATTGATAAAAAAAGAAGAATTCTCGAGGTTGTCAACATTGTTAAGCACGATACCGTGAATTTTAAGACAGATACTAAAAACTTGGCATGTACGTACACACCGATCATCAAACATTATTCATAAGTCTGTACCTCTCTGTACTTTTATCAGTTCGATCCTTTTGCCGACCTGAAGATGACGCCTGAGCGTCGAAACGTCGTCCGCGTATACACATGTATATTTTTAAAATAAAGTGGTGCATAGAGCCTATTTCCTTTCGTTCTAATTTATAGTGTAAACCACGGAAAAACTCTCCTCATTAATCATTAATCTATATTTGTGGAGATCTTCCAGACTCATTACATTCACTTTTCTGTAAATCTCCAGCTCTCCTGCTCTTCTGTTCAGGGACAGGATTGTTCGGCATACCTTATTTTGTAGTACTTTTAGTGGTTTCATATGGGCACATGCACCTCAATGAACAATCCCATAACCAAGTACAGATTCATAAAGTGGATGGTATAACTTTTGAAGATGGTTGAGGTTTATGTAATTTTATAAAATATAGAATAAGTAATTCAGTTTTCCAAGTTTTACTTGTTGATATAAAGATTGCAAACGCCATGTAAGTTTTTCATCGATTTTGATCCCCAAGTATTTTACATTTGCCTTCAGAAGTGATTAGTTCAAGATTAATAATAATAATAATAATAATAATAATAATAATAATAATAATAATAATAATAATAATAATAAATAATAATAATAATAATAATAATAATAATAATAATAATAATAATAATAATAATAATAATAATAATAATAATAATAATAATAATAATAATAATAATAATAATAATAATAATAATAATAATAATAATAATAATAATAATAATAATAATAATAATAATAATAATAATAATAATAATAATAATAATAATACTACTACTACTACTACTAATAATAATAAGGGGCCAAATGGGGTCAGTAGTGGGAGGTCTTCTGATCTACAGGAAGCCCGTCCAGTGGGAATCCAGAACCATTTGCTGAAGCCTAAGCCCAATCTGCAGCCTACACGTGGCGGCCCTGTTAAGCCAAGCAACATAGTTGGGCGGCGACAGATGCAGATGGACGCAGGAGAAGGAAAACTCCGAGATTAAAACCAATCTGAGGAGAAGGAAAACTCCGATAATAACACCCGGCCAAAGCCGTTAAAAGCAAAGCAACAAAAGTTCCACCCATCCCTCGCATTCAAGAGCGGGTGCCTATGAAGCAGAAGAGCTGAGGTATTGTAATGGAGATGGGGGGGTCACACAGCAGAAGGAAAACTCAATACAAAACCCGGTGACAGCCGTAACGGAAGCCTTCCAGACATGGGGACCAAGCAGCCCATTCTGGTCGAATGACCTGCAAGAAACAGCCCTGAAAGGTGAGAGAAATCCTACGAATATCGCCTTCACTTCCATTTAACCGGGTTAAGTACTGCGCGTAGGTCTCACCGACCATGAAACCTGTCGAAAGGTATAAAACGAGCAAATGAGCAATAATGGTCAAAACACGTAGCCAGAAGAAAGCCTCGGACGAGACTGAAGACGCGGCGCCTTCAGTTGGGAATGATGTTGTGCCGCCACCAGGAACCATTGCTGGACCAAGCTGCAGCACCTGGTGAACCAATCAGCAAGAAAAACAGGAATCCCAACGCGATCATCTGCTGCCTCCGGACATGAAAATGATCCGGCCACAGATACGCAGGAACAACGCAGAGTGAAAAGAATGAAATGGTCTGAAGACATGAACAAGTTTATAATTCACTCATATTATCAGTGTACTATGCTCGAAACAGACTGTACAGCATGGAGAGCAAAAGTTCATCAACAGTTCTGCATGAAATATCCAACAATCAATGTAACAGAACAACAAATAGCTGATCAGAAAAGAACAATAGAAAAGAAAGCCCTACTAGCAAGAAGTATAATTGATGAAATTAAAGCCAAGATAGCACGGACACAGAATACACATATAGTGCAGGAAGAAGACAGTCTACACACACAAAATAAAGAGGGATCCCAAACCATACAAGAAAACCAATATCAAACAGATGAAGAAAGAACCCCAGAGCAGCAAAATGAAACACAAAAAAACCTAGTCGCAGATCCAGAAATAGAGATAGAATATTATCGGGCACAAATTGAGTTCTTACAGTATACAATTTCAGATAGACCAAGAATACCGAAAATACGCGAGACACCCAGAACAAAAGAAGTCATCAATGCCATAAACAAGTGCCTAAACAATGACTTGACAGTTGCAAGAGAAGCAATAGAAGAAGAAGAAACACAAATAGACCTATATGGGAAGATATACTGCTCTGCAGGACTGAAAGTAAATGTGCAAACACGAGCAAAGAAAACCAAAATGGAGCAAAAGAAACCCAACTGGATGACTAGACTGGAAAATGAAGTCAAAGAACTTAGAGCCGAGCTAAATAGGGTGGTAATGTATAACCATCAAGAAAACAAAAGTCGAAGAACAAAAAACAAGATAGAAAGGCTCAAAAAGAAATATAGAAAACACTCCAAGTATGAAAACGACAATCAAGAAATTGCTGAAATACAAGACACTATAAAACAGAAACTCTTAAGTAAGGCTGCCAAACTAAGAGCCTACACAAAGAGCCATCAAAGAAGAGACGATAACACAAGATTTCAGAATGATCAGAAAGGATTCTATAGAAACATAGAAGGAGGAAAAACACAAGTAGATGAAGCTCCTACAAAACAGGAAATAATAGAATACTGGGGAGGTATATGGTCGAATTCAATAGAACATAACAAGGATGCACACTGGATACATAAACTAGAAGGCAAATGTGAAAGTATACAGCCCATGTTGGATGCACAGGTTTCTAAAGATGAATTCGCAGCAGTAATGAAGAAACTAAAAAACTGGAAGGCACCAGGGCCGGATAAGACACAAAACTATTGGTACAAGAAGTTTACAGCCACACATGATCTCCTATTAAAGAAAATAAACAACTACATAGAAGGCACCGAGTCTATTCCAGAGTTCTTTACTCAAGGCGTTACATACCTACTGCCGAAAAAGGGTGACAGTAAGAATCCAGCCAAATATCGACCCATAGCGTGTCTCCCCACAGCCTACAAACTATTTACAGCGTGCTTAGCAGGAAAGATACAGAAACACTGTATGGATAATAACATCATTGCCGAAGAACAGAAGGGATGTAGGAAAAATGCGTATGGCTGCAAGGAACAATTGGTCATAGACCAACTAATACTACAGCAAGCTCGAAAAAATAACAGAAAGCTGAGTACAGCCTATATTGACTACCAAAAGGCGTTTGACTCAGTACCACACACTTGGCTTATACAAAGCTTGAAAATGTATAAGATAAAACCAGAAATAATAACATGTCTACAACAAATGATGATGACATGGTCAACAGTGATAAAACTTAGGAGCAACAAGGAAGCCATAGAGACGGAACCAATTCAAATCAATAGAGGAATAATATTTCAAGGAGACTCCTTAAGCTCCTTATGGTTCTGCATAGCTCTTGATCCACTATCAGTGATGTTGAAGGAAACAAAGATAGGGTTCAGTATCCGGAACAATAGACAGTCAATGTACAATGTCACTCACTTGACGTACATGGATGATATCAAATTATTTGCTCCATCTAGAGGGAAACTTCTCCAACTAATCCAGATACTAAGAAACTTCTCCGATGACATCCGCATGACGTTTGGGCTGGATAAGTGTCGAATAATGCAGGTCAACAAAAGCAAATGTGATGACAATCTTGACGACGAGGATGCAGAAGAAGAAGAGATAGCAGGTATGGAACCAAATGAGATGTATAGGTACTTGGGAACAGAACAAAATAAATTTACAGAACACAAGATAATGAAAGAAGAACTGAAAAAAAAATTCATCACCAGAATCAAAGGAATATTAAAAACTGGTTTAAATAGTAAAAATATGTCCAAAGCCATAAACACCTTTGCCATCCCAGTACTGACCTACTCATTTGGAATCATTAACTGGAGTGTTACTGAACTTGAGGACCTGGAGAGGAAGATAAGAGTAATGATGACAAAAAATAAGATGCTACACCCTAGATCGGCAATAGAGAGGCTGACGCTACCAAGAAACCAAGGGGGTCGAGGAGTTACAAACCTGAAATGGCTATATCACAAACAAACGCGGAATATCCAAAAATATTTCCACAAAAGAAAACAAGAATCCCCTCTACATGATGCAGTAATAAGAGCGGACACGGGACTGACTACGGTAAAATTACGAGATTACAGTAATGAAACGGCAACAAGTGAGAAACGACAAGCATATAATGACGAACTCCTGCTATAATGGAAGCGAAAGGTGATTCATGGACACTATCCCACAGAGCTCGAAAATGAACACGTGGACAAACAAGCATCTCTTATGTGGCTTACAGATGGGTACCTGTTCCCTGAAACTGAGGGCTTCCTCATGGCCATACAAGATTTGGTCATTAGAACAAAAAATTATCAAAAATACGTCATCAAAGATGGATCGCTAAGAGATGACAGATGTCGATTATGTGGAAAACCAGGAGAAACCATCCAACACATTATAAGTGGATGCGAAATGTTGGTCACTACAGACTACAAAGAGAGACACGATAGTGTCGCAAAAGTACTCCACGCAGCGATAGCCAAGAAGCGAGACCTAGATGTGGAAGAAAAACCCTATTGGGAATACAAACCTGCGAGTGTGGTGGAAGATCATAGAACTTTGCTAATGTGGGACCGAACAGTTTATACAGTCAAACTTGTGTAAGTGGCACTTGGATAAGTGGAAAACCTCTTTAAATGGAAGAAAATCTCTGGTCCCTTGAACTTGCCCTATCTCTCTCCATGTTAAAAAACCTCCTACATAAGTGGAACGAAAATTCTCGGAAAAATGCTCTGTAAGTGGGATTTTTAAGCTTGAAACCTATTTCAGTGGAATATCGGGTTCATTTTTACCGCGTCATATATTTGTCGCTTCGTGTTTTTTCCTGATTCACCTTATGTAAAGTACTGTACTCTCGAAAACGAGCGTTGTACCTAAGCTTGTATGAGCTGTTATCGGAGTGAACTCGTCAATTCATGCTTCTTCCTTCACAAACGTTCTGTTTCTCTGTTGAATTTCACCTTTCTGTGTTTATCAGTGTCGTTTTGATATTACTCGGGCGGGTGTGCCATTTAAAATGAGTAAACGAAAATTGAAAACTCTAACGATCAGCGAAAAATTGAAAATTGTGGAGATTGTCGAAGCCAACCCAAACCGACCACGGAAGGAAATCGCATTGGAAGTAAAAATTCCAGAATCCACGCTGTCACGTATCTTGTCGAAGAAATCCGAGATCGTGAGTGCCGCCGCCAAAAACAGCAAAAGCAAACGTGTGAAGTTGTGCGAATACCCAGTCCTTGAAGAAGCGTTACTCCAGTGGTTCAAGCAATGTCGGGACAAGAATATTCCGCTGAGTGGTCCATTATTGGTGGGGCAAGCCAAGAAGTTCGCACGTGATCTGAAAATTGACAATTTTAACGGGAGTAACGGCTGGCTGGATGGTTTTAAGAAGAGAAATGACATCTGCTTCCGGAAAATTTGCGGAGAAAGTAAGGACGTTGACGAAGAAGTTTGCTCAGTGTGGCTGGAGGAATTACCGCGTGCAATCGAGGACTATTGCATTCATGACATCTACAACGCGGACGAGACGGCTCTGTACTTCAAATGTTTGCCCGATAAGACGCTGGCGTTCCGCACAGAAGATTGCAAGGGAGGGAAGCATAGCAAGGAACGTGTAACTATTCTCCTCGGATCGAACGTAACTGGTGACAGTAAATTGCCTCCCCTCATGATAGGCAAGTCAGCGAACCCACGTTGCTTCAAGAATGTGAAATCAAGACCTATGGCTTACAAGAATAACACCAAAGCTTGGATGACTCAGAAACTTTTCGCTGATTGGCTCCTCTCTGTTGATGCACTCATGAAAAAGAACCGCCGGAAAATTCTTCTTTATGTGGATAATTGTACCGCGCACAATGACCCACCAACTCTTCGGAATGTCGAGGTCAGGTATCTTCCTCCGAATACTACGAGTGTTTTACAGCCTATGGACCAGGGCATCATAAAGAACTTCAAAGTTCACTATCGTAGGCGCGTAGTCGAATTCATTCTGTCAGCAATTGAGAACGATCAGGATCCCGTCATTAACCTGCTTCAAGCCATGCGCATGGCTTGCAAGGCCTGGGATGCTGTCACCGAAACGACGATTTCCAACTGTTTCAAAAAATGTGGATTTCCAATACCGCCCAACGAAGGGAATGATGTTCAGCAGGATATTGACTTTCATGATGAAAGCAGGTGGAATGAGGTATGTGCAGCTTTGAATATTACTGCAACATTTGAAGAATATGTCGGAATTGATGAAAATGTTCACACGGTTGGCTGTTTGAGTGATGACGAAATCATACGCGAAGTTTTGGTAGAAGACACATCTGACGATGATGGGGAATCAAATGACGTTCCAAATGAGCCACTCATCAATCGAACTGATGCATTACGACACTTGCATGATTTGCAAGTTTACTTCGAGTCTGTAGACGTACCGCCAGAAACGTTTGGCAGGCTGAATACTCTACAGAGGACCGTGGAATATCGGAGCAGTGCCATCCAAAAAAAAATGACCTCCTATTTCCTCCCAACCGAAAAAACGAATATTACTGCACTGTAGACAATAATGTATGTTACCTATGCACGTACATATAATGTACACGTATTACATATACGCATATTACCTTACATATTATGTACTGTACTTTGCTATCCAAATAAACAGTTTCAAGTTTCAAGTTTTTTTTTTTTTTTTTTTTTTTTTTGGAACATATTTTTCAAAATAACCTTTATAAGTGGAGGAGAGTCTCTGTAACTGCAACTTTTATAAGTGAAAAACTGGATAAGTGCAAGAAAATACGCGGTCCCCTGCGATTCCACTTACACAAGTTTGACTGTACATATAAAACTGTGTCACACAATAGGCCTGACATCATATTGAAGAGCAAGGCTGAAAAATTGACGTATCTCATAGACGTAGCAGTCCCAAACTCCAAGAACATGAAGCACACAGTACAACATAAGATCACTAAGTACAAAGAACTAGCCATGGAGATAGAGAGGCAGTGGAGAACCAGAACGAAGACGCTGCCAATAGTCGTGTCAGCAACAGGATTATTCCCGAAGAGCACTATAAGGAACTTGACGGAGCTTGGATGCACGACAAAGGAGGTCCGTGCCATGCAGAAGGCTGTTGTGCTGCATACCACGCGCATGGTCAGGAAAGTTTTGGGTGAAGAAGCACCACGTTTATAGACTTGACATATCTTATATCCTCTATAAATTGTTGTTACCGGGTATATTCATACCTGTGATAGGGAGAATAATAATAATAATAATAATAATAATAATAATAATAATAATAATAATAATAATAATAAGGGGCCAAATGGAGTCAGTAGTGGGAGATCCATGGATCTACAGGAGACCCGTCAAGTGGGAATCCACAACCATTTGCTGAGGCTCAAGCCCAATCTGCAGCCTTCACGGGGCGGCCCTGTTAAGCCAAGCAACATAGTTGGGCGGCGACAGATGTGACCAAGAATCCAAACGGTAAGACGCAGAAGAGTGACTCCCTGAACGACTCCAAGGTAGAGTCACGCGCACTAGTAGTGAGGGGAATGGAACGGAACAGAAGGAAAACTGGACAGTAAACCCGGCAAAAGCCGTCATAAGATTGCCTTCTGTAAGAAAGGACCAAGCGGATTTCTTATAGTCGTAACTGGACCGCAAGAAACAAGACACTAGGCCCCAAATGAAGTATAGCCTTCACTTCATAAGGTCGCTAGTGTATACCGAAAGATAGGAGCGATCTAGCATAAAAGAGCCTTCACTTCCGGATGGCCTAATAACCAGATGGGTTAAGTACTGCTCAGCTAGTCCTATCAAACCACACCTGGCTGTAGGTATAAACGGCAACCAAAAGGCAATCAATGGTGCGAACAAGAAGCCAAGCCTCGGACGAGACTGTTGCAAATGCGACACGCGCAGTCGGGACAGTAAGTGTGTCGCAGGCGGGAACCAGCAGTGGACCAAGCAGCGCTGCCCCGCACAGAAGGTCTGCAAGAAAACCCGCACCGAGCAAAGATGATGCACTAAGAGTCTCCGACCAAGATAATCAATCGAGGAAGGCCTCTGCATCATCATCAGGTAGAACGCAGAATCCAAAACGAATGAAATGGACAAATGAAATGAATACTTTCATAATGCGTTCCTACTACAGCAGCACAACAATGGAGACGGACAAAACAGCATACAGGAGTAAAATGTACCAGCAGTTCCATGAAAAATACCCGCAGATAAAGGTTACCGAACAAAGAATAGCGGACCAACGCCGAACAATCGAATGAAACAAACTCTTAACTGAAATGGAGCTAAAAAATATACAGAACCAAGTAGCCAGAGAAATAAGGGGTGATCGGTTGGATAATGACCAAGAATCAAAAGAACCGCAAGAAGAGCCACATGATGGAGAAGAAGAGCAACCTGAGCCAGTAGAAGCTGAAAATATGGAACAGAAATTGAGGAAAAATGTTGAGAATGAATACAGAACTGCATTGACGCAATATGAAGGCTTGGCCCCAGAAAAAAGGCCAAAGTTACCAAGACTAAGAACAACTTGGAAATTAAAGCAAATTACAAAAGAACTGAATGCAATAGTCAAACAAGAAATAACGGAAGACCAAGAAGAAATAACGATGGAACGACTAAATGGAATAGTGTACTGTGCCGCTGTGGCAGCCACGAGAGTACTTAAAGTGAAAATCCATGAGCAAACAAATAGCGTAACCCGGGAGACCGGAGAAACAAAACCACCCTGGGAAAGAAGAATAGAAAAAAATATCGAGAACCTACGAGCTGACCTCAACAGAATGACACAACTGAAACAAGGTAACAAATCAAGGCGATTACGTAACAAGTGCCAGCGAATAAAAAAAGAATACCTAATCCGTAATAAATATGAAACAGATAACAATAAAAGCGAGGAGGTCATAGACACATTGAAACAGAAACTCAGAGTCCAGGCAGAAAGATTGAGAAGATACAAGATAAGTAAAGAAAGGAAGCAGCATAATGCCAAATTCCAAAATAATGAAAAGCGATTCTACGGCCAACTAAGAGAAGATGATATAGAAATAATAGAAGCACCAAGTAAAGAAGATATGGAGGAGTACTGGAGCGGACTATGGACCCAGGAAGTGGAACACACGGAGAATACAACATGGATTAATCAAATCATGTCAGAAGCAGAATCCATACATGAAACAATGGAAAGTGAAATCAGCAAGCAAGAACTGGAAAAAACAATAGTAAAAGCAAAGAACTGGAAATCGCCAGGACCTGATAAGATCCAGAACTTTTGGTATAAAGGACTAACATCAACACACACAGTAATAGTAAAACTGTTCAACGAATTTATACAGAAACCAGACAGTATACCAAAGTTCATATGTCAAGCTTACACATACATGAAGCCCAAAACGGAAGAAACTACAGACCCCAGCAAATACAGACCAATAACGTGCCTCACAACCATCTACAAACTATTTACAGGATGTATCGCAGAAAAAGTCAGAGTACACTGTGAAGATAACCAAATAATAGCAGAGGAACAAAAGGGGTGTAGAAAGAGGGCACAAGGATGTAAAGAGCAGATAGTAATCGATCAATAGGTTATGGAGCAGGCCAGTACCAAGAAGAGAAATTTGACAACGGCGTTTATAGATTACCAAAAAGCCTACGACTCCGTCCCACACGACTGGCTCCAGAGAGTACTTGAAATATACCGGATACACCCGCAGATCAGAAAATGCCTAGGAAAACTGATGACACAATGGAGAACAGAAATACAAGTGAGAACAAAAGATGGAACTATCAAAACGAAAGAAATATCAATACGCCGAGGAATCTTCCAGGGGGACACATTCAGCCCCCTTTGGTTTTGCTTAGCCATGAATCCGCTATCCGCAATATTGAAGGCAAATACAAAACTGGGATTCAGTATCAATAAAGACACCACTATAACACATCTTCTATATATGGACGACCTCAAACTATATGGAAGGACAGAGGAGAAACTAAACAAGCTCCTGAAAATGACAAAAGACTTCTCAGACGACATACAGATGAACTTTGGAATAGAAAAATGCTGTATCCAGAACATAAGCAGAGGTAAATTAAAGGAATTGAGCCAAAACAATGAAATGAACATACCAATTATGAGCCCTGAAGATGTATATAAATATCTAGGATACAAGCAAAATAAAAGAATCGAGCAGAAAAAGATAAAGAAAGAATTAAAAGGGAAGTTCATGGTCAGAATAAACAAAATAGCCAAGACAAAGCTTAATAGTAAAAACTTAGTAAAAGCTATTAACACCTACGCGGTCCCGATCCTGACCTACTCCTTTGGCATACTCAAATGGTCCAGAACAGAGCTAGAAGATATAGAAAGACAAATTCGAGTCATACTAACACAGAACCAGAAACTACATCCCAAAGCAGCAATAGAAAGACAGAACCTGCCAAGAACAGAAGGAGGCAGAGGAATAATAGATCTACTTAACCTACATGCAAAACAGATCTATGGACTGAAACGATACTTCCATAAGAAGAGTGAAGAGTCAACACTGCACGAAGCAGTAGTGGAGGCGGATAGGGGATGCACAACTCTAAATCTTAAAGAAAAGCTCCCAGAAGTTACACCAAAATGGAACCAGATGGCCATGGCAGGAAAAATACAATCGTGGAAGCAGAAGAGCCTGCATGGAAGGTACCCGGCAGAATTAGAGACTCAGGGAATAAACAAGGCAGCGTCGTTACTATGGCTCAAAAAGGGAAGGCTGTTCCCGGAAACGGAAGCGTTTATCATGGCTATACAAGACCAAGTCATCAGCACCAACAATTACCGGAAATACATAATCAAAGAGGACATCAATGACGACTGTAGAATATGCGGGAAAAAAGCGGAAACGATACAGCATATTATTGCAGGATGTGAGAGACTGGCACAGAAGGAATACACAGAGAGGCATAACAATGTGGCTAAAACACTCCATAGAGAACTGATGATGAAGTATAGAATCAAGGAAACAGTTGAGCCGTACTATCAATACAGCCCAGAGAAGATAAGCGAGAATGAAGAAGCAAAGATATACTGGGACAGAACCATAATGACGGACAAAACAGTGACAGCGAATAGACCAGATATTACACTATACGAAAAAAGAACGAAAAAGATATACCTCATAGACATAGCCGTGCCCAACACAGTGAATATAGAAAGAACAATAAAAACAAAAGAAGAAAAATACGCGTCACTCGCAGAAGAAATGATGAGAGGAAGGCAGGTCAGTTCGGTGACAATAGTCCCAGTGGTAATTTCGGCGACTGGAGTGGCACCGCAGCGAACCATAACAAGCGTGGACATCTTACTAAAAAAGAACAAGTATGTGATGGAAGCGATGCAGAAGGCCGCACTTCTATCAACGGCGAGAACTGTGCGCAAGGTCCTGACCGGAAACGTGTGCACATAGTCTATAACCTTAGTCACTAGACTCGTTACAGACTAATATACCAACTAGTATACCTACTTCTAAGATGTACTAAGCCTAGTTGTGGAACCCTAAATAATAATAATAATAATAATAATAATAATAATAATACGACTCTCTTGAGAAATACATACCTACGTATAATGAATATAGACTATTTAAATGATGGTTAGCAACCTTGTAAATCAATTTCCGACAATATTTATTTGTATTCTGAATGGTGAGATACGTTTTTCGCGATTATTGGCTTCTTTCATACTAAGATAATATTCTCTGCTGATGCTTTTAATTATATCATCGCAAGAGTAATTATATAATTATACTTTAAACAACAAGTCAACTTACTACCTACGTAATAATGTTTTCAACTCGTAGATATAACTTATAACATTATGATGTTGCGTTGACGTAGCTAGATGGTACAATCGAGACAGCGCGGCATATTAGCCCAGACTTAGAAAACATGTGCGTGAAATAAAGCATCGCGGCATTTTAGAAATTGAATTGAATATAAACGAGAATAGTTAATAGTCTGCGTGAATTAGCGAGCAGATTTAATTTTACATAAACGCAGATGTTTCGCCCTATTCATCAGATTGGTACAGGGCTTTTTATTTTTTATTTGTTCCTCTTCCCCCTCCCCACAGCTTTCTATTTTTTTTTTCCTATTGATCGGACTCTGATATAACTATTTGGAACGAGTGTGCTCTAAATAATGAGCGTATCATTATTATTATTATTATAAATGTACTGGTATCGCGGACTCAGCATATTGTTATCGGCGTGCACGTCGGTCCAAATTTCAAAATGTGGAAGATGTTATTGAAGAAATTGTGGTTGAAACCAAATTGTGCATCATTGTGCCAGGTGTTCCTGCATGTTCCTGATGCATTTATTAGCTACAGAATCACTGAAATAATGAAGAAAAAGGGGAAAAGAAAAAATGTGAAAAAATAATTGCTGGCTGGTAAAACATGATGAATGTGATGCACTTTTCCCCGTGTAGAACTGGCTCTCATATAAGATGAATTTTATACGAAGAAAGTTGTTTGTAATGTTTGATACAGGATCATAGAAGTCAATGATGACAGTCTCAAGCGTTCATAATTGCATTCTGGCATGAGACAGGCCTAATTTGACTGCAAATTTTACACGTGGAACTGTTATCACGCGATTTAATATCATAACAGCTTTATTCAAATGAAACTTCCACCGCCGTCGAAACCGCAGTCTCTTATCGCAGAGCGCATTACAAATTGTGATTCCAACTTTAATAACAGTATGGATTTTTAAATAAATTTAACCAAAAAATAAATACAATTTATTTAATTATTGTAATAAAATAGATATAAAATGTGTTATATTGAATGCGTATTGAAGACGGGGAAGAGGTTTGTGCCCTGCTCGTCTGTACAAAGTTGAATTGACGTATATCCAAACTGACAATCAGGCAGACTGTATCTTTTGAATGACTAGAAAAGAATGTTCTTTCTGTTGCTGATGACATGGATATTATGTCAATTAAAATTTGTATAGGGCAGGTATGTCGTCTTAATCACAGAACAACAGAACGGTACCTCGCTGATGTAGTTCCAATGAATGAAGTGATAATGGAATTTTTTCACCTTGTTTTCCAACAATTATCTGGCTTTGGCTTTGAACTTTCAGCCTTCAGCTAGCTTTTCAACTCTTCTTGATAATTTTGATAATTTAGCAGTGGTGTAGCGCGAGTGTCGCACTAGGGTGAGCGGTCTGATAATTTTGTACCCGCGGCCCCTTCCCCTCTTCTCGAGAAAAATTAGCAAATTTTCGATTTTCATTTTTTTTTCATTTGGTGAGCGCCGCAACGACCGCAATCAACGACGCTACGCCAGTGTAATTTAGGCCGGCCAGCCGCCTAGGAACGCTATGCGTCAAGAACAAAGAGGATCAGGGTTAATTTACCATTAGAATGTTCAGTGAGTAATCTCAAAATAACTTGAGAACGAAGCAATTTAGGGACAGAAAAAAAGATAATAAAATTTGTAGAACGTAAAATTTTCTACAAATCATCTTCTCTCATAAAAATCGATTCAGATTAATTTAAGGAAATCTTCCGCTCATTACTCAAACCGCTGCAATCGCCCATCAGTTTTATCGTTTTCGTTATCATCTGTCTGGCCCAAATTCTCTCTTCTCTTCTCAAAAGTTCATTCTCGATCGATATTTTTGATGACTCTCACCTCTATTCTGAGAAAGAACTTAGGATTGCAACTCGTTCGTGACTCATAGGACAAGCACGAACCTATAACAACGATCGCCGCTAAACATTGAACAATAATAATGTATTTGAAAGGCTGGAGAAAGACTTCGGCTAGCTCTCCAACTCTGCTTGATAATACTTCATCTCTTCTCAGAAATTTTCATCCAGTTTCGAATTTTTATCGTTGCTGATAATGGTTCGAGTTAACCATAATTTAATTAATTTCTTAAATTTACATTACATCAAGTATTTCAATTGGGCGGTCGAGTAATGTGTTCATGTCTCTCAAGTTTGAATACTTTTGTAGTCTTAGGATATAAATCTAATATATAAAATAGAATGTTTGTCTGTCTGTCTGTCTGTATGTATGTATGTATGAATGTCCATAACTTTCGAACGCCTTCACCTATTGACCTGGAATTTTTTTTGAAAATTTTCGCTTCATTTGGGTCAGGTTTTTGAATAAATTTCGATGTTCTGATTCCCTCGAGGTGGAGTAGGGGGCGAAAAAATTAGGGAAAAACGGGAATTAGGTATCGAGTACTGAAACTGCTTCTCGCTGTACCTTAGACAAACGCGCACGCGTTGTTCCAAACCTTCAAACGCGTTGAGCGGCGCAGTTTTAAAAATTAAGTTATCGTGATAACTCGAGTTTTACTCATTTTTATGAAAAATTGAAGAGAACAAAAATTGTTGCCCCTGTAATTTCTTTTCGAATGAGCCCGATCCCAGATTTTTAGCAGGAAATTTTGTGACTACAGTATTCGCTGTACTTTCATAATACGTAGGTAGTTATTTTATTCACAGTTTTAAAACCGCCTACATACAGGGTTTTACGTACATCCGGTACCTACCTATCTCATACAGGAACCAATATCTAGACACGCACTACGGAAATGACCCTTTTGTTACCTGTTGTCTGTGTATTTTCTTACAGACTGATGAAATGTCAATGGATTTGTCTGTATTCTGCTGCGATACAGGCTCCACGCGTTAAGTCAGCTCTCGAGTAAATTAGTGTGTAATGTAATTCGGTAATTTTAATTTTTGCGCGACTCAGAACTTTGATATTTTATAAGCACAAGTTGCAGTGTTTGGTGTCTAATTTACTTATTTTTGAACTGAACAGTTGTGAATTTTGCAAAACTCTTTCCCCTTTCCTCTTTTTTTTTTTTTCCTTCTTTTCTCCTTTCTTTTAAGCTAAAAGTGTTTAGTGTCATGTGAAAATCAAAGTGAGCTTAACTGAAGAAGAAGAAAAATCTGGTGACAGGTCGTAGTGCATGCAGTGGTTTAGCAAATAGTTTTAAGTTGAAAATAAAAATTAATTGACTGATCACCAAGAGTATTTAAGGGAGCTCTTTACCTACAAAACTCACATACCTACAAGATAGAGATACCTATAAAACACAGATATCTACTCAACACACAGCTAGCGGTCAGGCGCCGCCAACCGCTAGTAATATATGTATAATTAAGGAACATTCGTAGAGACGCGTGCAATACTTTTTCCACTTCAGAAAGAAAACAAAGCTGACGATTTTGAAAAAGCACTTTGTTTCACAATTTCAAAGCTTTTGCGAAGTAATATTCTCGTAAAACGGCATTCCTCAGTCCTAATTTCTACGATATGCATCTGATTATTACTCTTCCTCGATATAAGAATTCTGAACATCCGATATACCAAAGTGTGAATATCAAAATTCTACTCGACTTCAGGGGTTTACTCAAAACGAGCTCTCCACAGTCATGCGGTGTGTTGCCGAGAACTTGAATCACGGGACTTACTTTCTCCGCTTAGTTGCTGTAAACGACCTGACATACTTGAGCAGTAGCCGGACGACCGATCAGTTAAAAGGGAGAGTTGCCTATGTTTGAGCGACGGACAATCAATCTTTAAATTTGATTGATAAAGGCAGTGCTTACAAACCAAGTAGGTAATAAAAAGAAAGAAAAAACTAGAAAGTCCTACATGCGCACATTAGTATGATACAACATAAATGAGTAGTTGTACAGAATTCACTCAATCTCTCTCTCTCTCTCTCTCTCTCTCTCTCTCTCTCTCTCTCTCTCTCTCTCTCTCTCTGTTAGAAGATGAATGGGCGTCAAGTTTTTGCCCTCGCATAAACTCCTCCCAACTGAGACGATCATCATTATATTTTTTCATTTTCGTGCGCTCACACAGAAAAACTGACGCATGTTTACGCGGTTGAAAGAGATAAAAAGAATGATGATTAAGTCAGTTAACGAAGAAGGTTGTTATTTATATTTTGTACGCGTTAATTGAAGTACATACATATGTTCTCGACGCTCGAATATTCTATCCGACTGTCTTCCAAAGACTTGTTATTCTTTTCAACAGTTGCATGTCTTATTGATGTAATCGGAAGACATGAGGTAAATTGTTTGCCACCAAAAAATAAAAGGTATAGGCTTACCGCAGAGGCTCGCTAATCGGGAACATCATTTTGTCGATAACGAATATTTTAACGAAAACACGGATTTCATCGTTGCAGGAAACCCTTACTAGAAATGAATATTTTTAGTTTGGGAACGGTGCGGCACGGGTAAATGTTACATGGATAAGAATTCGAAAAATAATCTCAAAAGAGGTAATTTTTCGTTTGTCTTACAGTTTGTATCAACCACGCAGCTCGTTGATATCAATCCTCTCTGTAATTTCGCAACTGATATTAAACATAGAGTTGAGTTTCTCGAAAATCATCATAACTATTGATTTAAAATCTCCCCCCATCACCCCTACAAATTTGTATTTATTACATGTGCAGAAAGACGTTGACGGTCGTTTCGCTTGAACAGGAATAATCAGACGAGAAAACACTCGTAAGAAAACAACTTTGAAAAGTATAAGTCTATTAGCATCATGGACCAGAAAACACAATAAAGAATTTGATTTGGAATATTTTTTATGTCAAAAATTTCAGCCCTACTGGGTCAAAAATTATGCTTTAACGACGCTGTGTACACTAAAACTAACAATCCGGTTTACGATGTTTGCAAAAAAGTCTCTTTTAGAAGAGTTCCAGGAAATAAACGAATACTCTAAAGGGAGAGTAAACAAATGCAAACCGCAGAAAATAAAAACGAAGGGAGCGCTTTCGGTTAAACAACCATCTTCAGACCTGAAATGAAAGCAACTGACGAACGAATGAGAAGGAAGAGGTATTAAGATCGTCCGAACGAGAAATCACGGTGTGAATCATAAACCTGTTCGATCAAGCCATCTTCCGGAATGTATGAGTTGAGTATAGTGATACCGTCAGTGTTGAGGTGACGCATTATCTCTATATTCTCGAGGGCGATACGCTTACGGTAGGAATTCTCCTTATGGAGGAGCTTTTCGGATCCCCTCCCCTTAAGAATGATGAAACCTTGGCGAATGTTGTTGCGGATCTTGCGGTTAAGATTGGTCCTGGTTATAATACCCAGAAAGTCTGTGCTGATTTGGTCCGTAATAACCCCCTCCCTCGCATGAGTAATAAATTGGGAGGAGTCATTCAGGGTTTAAAGAGGAAGATGAAAGAGGGAGATCTAATCGTCACTAAGGCTGACAAGGGCAACGCTGTTGTAGTGATGGAGAGGTCGGCCTATTCTTCCAAGGTCCATGAAGTCCTACAGCAGTGTGGTGCTAAAGAGAGTGGGGATTTCAGCTTTCCTAAGCACGTTAGAGAAGTTAGGAGTGTCATCAACAGGAGTAAGGCTATTATCAAAACTCCTGCTTTGAAAAAAGCCGTCCTGGTTCCTAACCCCACACCCCCCTCCTCTACGGGTTGCCCAAAGTGCATAAGAAGAATACCCCGATGCGACCCGTTGTTTCTTTTGTCTCCTCTCCTACCTACCTCCTTGCCAAATTCCTTGACCGTTGGTTCAAAAATCGCATTGATTTTGAATCTCCTCATTCGGTCTTGAATTCGGCCTCTTTAACTGATGTCCTCAAGGATGTAAGCCTTCCCCCAGGAACGACCATCTGCTCGTTTGATGTTGTTGGTTTGTTTCTGAATATTCCTAAGGCTGCTACTATCCAGCGGATGGGTGAGCTACTCATCAGTGCCAACATTCCTCACAATGAGTTTCAGGAATTTTTTGATCTCCTGAATACTTGCTGGTTCCCTAACTTCTGTAAATTTGAAGGGAAATTTTTCGAGTTCCCTGAGGAAGTAGGGATCCCTATTGGATCACCTCTAGGCTCTCTTACCTCCGAAATTTTCATGTCTAAGTTTGAACTTGACCTCTTTTCCTCGAACCAGGTGTTACTTAATCATATTCACTACTGGCACAGGTACGTTGATGACGTTCTATGTACCTGGACTGGTCACCCAGATCTCCTTGGTGAGTTTCTGAGGTATCTCAATTCCTGGTACCCTTCCATCAAATTTACGTTGGAAATAGGGGTATTTTCCATTAACTTTTTGGATTTATCGATCTCTATTGTAGACGGTATCCACAAGTTTGGAATTTACAGGAAAGATACTACGACCGATGTTTTAGTCCACGGTGGTTCGTTCGGTCCTGTTGCTCATAAGATGGCTGCTTTTCATAGCCTAGTTCACAGACTGACTCGTATTCCGTTGAGTCAATCTGCTTATAAGAAAGAATTACTTACTATAAAACACCTGGCTAGAGTGAATGGAGTCAATGTCGACGTTGACGTGATGGTTCGGAGGAAAGTTACGAGGAGCCTTCTTGATTCCACCACCTCCCTCCCCCGAGACACGATCCGTGATCGCCGTTTGCGTTGGATCAGTCTCCCTTTCCTGGGGAATTTCTCCCAGCAATTGGGTCGGGCCCTTCGCCCGTTTGGTTTCAGACCCGCGTTTTACAACCATACCACAGTTAAGAGGTTGTTTGTGAGACTGAAGGATCCCATACCGGTTGATGAGAGGAGTGGTGTTTATAAGATGGAATGCGAGGATTATGGAGGCTTTTATATTGGTGAGACCAGCCGCCAGATGAAAGTTAGAGTAGCTGAGCATCTGAAGTCTTGGAAGAAGGGACGCTTAGGGGAGTCAGCTTTCGCTGATCATTTGATTAACAGTGGCCACAGTTTCCGCGAGGTATCCGAAAAGCTCCTCCATAAGGAGAATTCCTACCGTAAGCGTATCGCCCTCGAGAATATAGAGATAATGCGTCACCTCAACACTGACGGTATCACTATACTCAACTCGTACATTCCGGAAGATGGCTTGATCGAACAGGTTTATGATTCACACCGTGATTTCTCGTTCGGACGATCTTAATACCTCTTCCTTCTCATTCGTTCGTCAGTTGCTTTCATTTCAGGTCTGAAGATGGTTGTTTAACCGAAAGCGCTCCCTTCGTTTTTATTTTCTGCGGTTTGCATTTGTTTACTCTCCCTTTAGAGTATTCGTTTTTTCGTTTATGATGGATAGCCGTAACCTTAAGGAACGGATTCGTTTAAGTTCCAGGAAACTTGATAGAAATGAATGAGTAGTTGACGGAGGAAATTTCGAAAAAAAAAAAATAAATAAATAAAATGGTGCAGTGAAAGTTTTTTTCTTCTAGTTTTCGAATAACGTAACCACACATCCCTATAATTTGTATTTATATTAGTAGACTATATTATACTTTTTTATTTTTCTCTCCTCCGTTTTGACTACACAGAGTTTCTTCAATCATATTTTATCATGAAAAATGGACATCACCACGAAATCACGTTTTCATAATAATTATTTTGATATTTTCTCGAATTAGAGTTTGGAATGCTTTCGAAAATAATAGATGACGTACATACAGGTGATAAGCTGTCATGTTAAACTGAAATCGAATCTTATCAAGTATAGAAGTCGCTGCTGAACTCGGATATGGTCTTCAATTTCACCTCAAAAATTTATGCGTAAGAAAATGTAGACAGCGAAATCGCGTTTCGATATTTCTCACAAGTGACGTTCAAGAAAAGTTACTCAATGAAGACTACCTCAACGGTGGGTATAAGAAGTTTTTATAAAATAAAAAAAATAATAACCGATTTTTAATTTATTTTATTTTGGTACTATTAAGTATTAATTATTAATTATACTGTTATATTAATTTTGCTAGGCACCAGAGAGCTCCTTAGCGCTAGCGCCATTACGAAATAAATAAAGAAATAAAGAAAGAAAGAAAGAAAGAAAGAAAAAAAGAAAATAGACAGCTCGGTACGTCCAGTAGAAATCGCTGACGAACCCAGAAAAGTATTACTAATTCTTTGCTTAACACATAGATATCAGCAGACTAGAAATACATTTTTTTTGCTACCTAAACAAATACGTATTTACCTAAAGTTTGTTATTATTCCTTCGACGTAGCCTAGCTATATTTGTATAATGAATTGAGTTATAGGTACGAAATTATGGAACGATCATCTAAAAAGTTTATACATTCCGGTACAAAAAATATAAAGAATCGGTCATGAAAGTTTTCGTTTGCATAAAAGTAGGTGCACCGTTTTTACCTGAAAAGATGAACAAGGTATAAAGAAAGAATGAAGGAAAGAAGGAAGAAGAAGACGACAATATGATGAGGAAAAGAAGTCGTTAAGGTGCCTAGCATGATGATGTGAAGTAATGGCGTTCGAGGAGAGAGCAGTTTGCATATCAAAAATGGCTCGCACGACAATATTCTCTTGTTTCTACTAAGCTATAAGATAGCTATTCGGGACCTGAAACAGGTCATCCTAGAACTCTTACTAGCCAAGTTTTGAACAAGTACGCACGAATATACGCTGGCGTGTATGAGACGAGACGTGGCACCGCCTCCTCATATGTTATATACACCTACTTGTGTCCATCAGAAGCAGTGATTAAGTAAAAAATACTCAACGCAGTCGCGTGAGTAGTACACGACTTTTCTTCCCACAATGCAAAAAACATTGAGAGAGTCACTCCCTCTCTTTAATTTAAATACCAATGACCTGTCAATCATGTCAAACATTTGTAGAATAAACAATAAAACTCAGTTTATAAATTCTATCACTACGATATCACATCAACAGATAGCAGAGTAAAAATACCTATAATCCAATAAGGAAACCTGAATTTTGTTATAATTTAGGCTAAGAGTCATCTAAAACCTACAAAACGTCTCCAGAAAAACCACTCCCCCTCCCCCTGTCCAAACTGTTACGAGGCATATTGTTAGTCTAGTATACTGTATATTAGGATGAGTGGTTCAATTCTTTATCACTTCCGATTTCTGGCATCTCTTAAAGCTATCTCGAGCTGCTATTCCTCTCGTGCACTCATAAATTGCCTTCACGCTATTATATCACCATTTTCTATGCACACTCCACCCCAAAATTCTTCATCTGGGAATCCAGCTACAACGAGATCCCGAAAAACTAAAAAAATCGATGTCGAAACGAAAGAAGCAACCAATCACCCAATAGTCAACCCCTCATTCCTTCCCTCACGCTTCAACCATTCCAAACGTATTAACAAAATACCTCACTTTTCTAGCTAGAAAATTCGGTAAAAATATATAGCACCCAAGCCCGGTTTACTCGTTAGTCTAAGTTAGTCTAATCTCAAATCTCACTCAAAAAAGCCAGTCCAAATTGAAAATAATCTTTCCATCTCTTTTGACACCTCAAATCAACTATGAACCACTATTAATTATGTACCCATACATGAAAAAATGACAAATAAATCAATTATTAATTAAGAGTGAAATCACCCAGGTATAGTCTCGCATCAGCACACTTGATGAAGATTAAAAAATTGTACTTAATCATTCAAACTCAAGGTTTTCACTAAAATCAGTCGAATAACAAATTAAGAAAAATAAAACGTGAACCCACATTTTGGTCCTCATCCCAACGAAATTCAAGGCAAGAGGAGGTCATTTTAGCTCGGCTGCGAATAGGCCACACTCGTCTTACTCATACTTATCTTCTCACTAATCTCGCTCCTCCATCATGCCCTCACTGTCTCCAAGAAAATTTATCAGTTGATCATTTTTTCTCATGCCCCATCCTGCAACCCACTCGAACCCTCCTAAATATATCTTCCAATATCAATGCAGCACTAAACAACAACTCCGAAACCATCGACTCAACCCTAACTTATTTACGCACCATTCAATTCTACAACTTCATATAATTCACCAACAAATTCCGTTCGATCGCCACTCAATTCCACCAATACGTACCTAATTTAACCTAATTCAAGTAATGTTCTAAAATAAGATTGTAACGCCGAGAAAATAACCCTCGTGCAGTTTATAATGCTCGTAAAATAATAATAATAATAAAAAAAAAAAAAAAAACTATCGAGTATGACTAATAATAATGAAAAATAGCTAGAAAAATGAACAACTCGCCATTGCCACTATCCGTTCAAAAATAAATTTAACAAAACAAATAAAATTTGACAAAACAAAATTCAACGCTCTAGGGGCTGTGGGAAGCGAGATACAAGTGTACTAAATTTGAACGAAAAGGTTTCATCGGAAATAAAATCCAATGAACCCTTGGTAAAGAATGAACAAAGAATGAACCTGTCGAATGATGAAAGGTTCTTCATCACAATACACGTACTGATAACGAAAGTGGTAAACGTATAGGAAAATCCGCTTCTCCTAACGTAAGCAGCTACTCGCAGCTATTCGTAAGAAGCTACTCGTAATAGTGAAAAATTTTTCAACAAAAGTAAAAATTTTTCGAGAACTACTCATCCGATCCTCAAAAAAAATGCAGGTGCACATCTTCAAATATAATACTACAATATGGCCGAGTTACAAGAAAATCCATCGGGTAGTTTCGGAGGAGTTACGCGGACAAAAAGGTACTCGAAATACTGCAAAATTTCTCAACAAATTGAAAATTTCTCGAGAACTACTCATCCGATTTTCAAAAAAATTGCAGGTGCACACCTTCAGATATAATACTACAATATGGCTAAGTTACGAAAAAATCCATCGGGTAGTTTCGGAGGAGTTCCGCGGACAAAAAAATCTTATATATAAATAAATATATATACATATATATATATATATATATATATATATATATATATATATGTTAAGCCGAATTCACGCAAATGGAAAATGCGCGCACTGAGCAGCTAAGTTCGCCGAATGTGTGCCGTAGGCAACCAAGTTGAGGAGAGCGCGCAAACATCAACAAAGTTGCCGAATGCGCGCATCTTATATGATTCACTCAATTTTTGATACGAAGTCGGCAGGTTTTTTCTGGTGAATGCGCGCATTCAAAATAGAAAGAAGGAAGTACTCGTATGAAGAGAAGTCATTGTGTTTTATCAGTTGCTATAATGTTGACATCCCAAATTCATAGTTTTTATTGTGTTGTTAAAATTATCGCTATCATTTTCATATAGTTACTTTTTTCGTGATACCTAATATGGAGTCAACTGAATGGACGACTCAGAAGCAGCAGCAGGCAATATGTATCTCGAAGGGAGAGTGGACCGGTGAGAAAAACAGAAAGTATTACCATACTTTGAAGAAATTCGAGTTGGTGGAGTTTGCCGGCGTGACGCGAGTTCAAAGAAAGGAAGGTGGTAAACTCATGGCAACCGTCGACTCTTTTGATACCGTCATCAAGGATATTCACGAATCAATACAACATAAGGGAGAAACGAAGACACACAAAAAAGTGCAAGAGGTTTATGCGAACATCCCTATGTCTGCCGTGAAAAAAGTAATAATGAATTGCATTCGCTGCGTTGAAAAATGTAAAAAGAAATCAGTTCGTAGTGTTGTAGTTCGTCCCATTACCTCATCACAGTTGAATGATCGAGGGCAAGTTGATCTCATCGATTACAGAACCGAGCCTGACGGCAATTATAAGTGGGTGATGCACTATAAAGAGCATCTTACGAAGTTCTCATTCTTACGACCACTCGAATTCAAGCAGGCCGCACTTGTTGCACGCGAGCTCCTCGAAATTTTCCTCTTGTGGGGAGCCCCCGCGTATTGCAGTCGGACAACGGAAGGGAATTCTGCGCAGGGGTAATTTCTGAATTGGCCCCTTTGTGGCCTAATTTAGTATTGGTGAATGGGCGGCCCAGGTATCCGCAAAGTCAAGGGTGTGTAGAGAGATCCAACTGCACAGTTAAAGACAGCCTAACAGCGTGGATGCGGGACAGTAAAACCGCCAAATGGTGCACGGGTCTATCATTTGTACAGTGGGGAATGAATACCACCCATCATATGGCCATAGGAATGACACCGTATGAAGCGGCATTTGGTGAGAAACCACGACTTGGTTTGGGAACCTCAGTTCCTCGCGAATTTTTAGAAAAACTGACGCCCGGAATGTTAGAAGAAGATTTGGAAAGTATGATGGTGGAAGATCCTGAAACAGAAGACAAATTGAGTGTCGAAAATGAGATACAGGTATAATTATAATTTATTTTCACACTTCCTCCATGAGCGTAGGTAACGTAAAAATTGTTGTTGTACAGGTTACTGAGGGGGAGACCTCAGCAGGGATTGACATTAATAACATTCCTGTCTTACTTGTGGAAGAAATGCATACTCTAAATGATAATCCAAGTTCTGGCTTTGACATCACGCTTGACTCAGATTTGGAGACCTTGATACAAGAAACAGAGACAGTTATCGGCGAAGGTGCATTAAAAGTGAGTAATACATCAATTTTCAGAAAGTTCGATTGTTCGCAACCGGTCTCTTATAAGTATAATTTCCTTGCAGATTGCTGGAAATGACGCC
Source organism: Aspidiotus rigidus (assembly GCA_035079385.1). Classification (NCBI taxonomy): domain Eukaryota; kingdom Metazoa; phylum Arthropoda; class Insecta; order Hemiptera; family Diaspididae; genus Aspidiotus; species Aspidiotus rigidus. The sequence continues at coordinate 1,028,955 of JAVHKY010000007.1, read as the reverse complement.
AGCGACTCTGCATTTACAGAACGTTGTGAAGAGAACTCCCGTAAGGAGGTACCTGTGGAGAACAGAGGAATCAAAAGAGTACTCGCAGAAGTGCATGAGAAGTATGTAATGAAATATTTCAAGAGTTAATTCGTTCATGAGTACAGTGTCTAATACAACTTTTTTTTTCAGCACACTGGATGCGACAAGTGAGTACACCTCTCCACTTGCGGAACGTCGAAAAATAGATTCGTCACTTCAGGAAGACGGCTCCAACTCAATGAGTGATGAAGAAAATGAAGTAAACTGCGATACCGAAAAGCACGCTGCTGTCAGTCATCGAAAGACAGCTGCTGTAAATTTGAAGAAGCAGGCTGACAAAATGTTGGAGAGAGGACGAGGATTGTTACCTCAGATTGTTGTCGGTGACAACGCTTTTCTCAGAATCCCGCAGTTTGACCAAGGTCCCACAGATCCTAGAAACTTGGTTGTAGTAGTGCTGAATGTAGAAAATGATTTATTCATTGTTGGAACAGAGCACGGCCGGGTGAACAATCGGTTGGAGCGGAACGCGCTCGAGGCATCGAAATGTAGAAAACCGGCAGTGACCGACGTTCCAGATATTGAATATTCGGTGCGAGAATTGGTTAGTGGGTAAAGGACAGGGGTACAGGAGATGCAACCGTCGCCAGAACTGTACGTCAGGAAGATGTGCTTGCAAGAAAGCGGGAATTCTCTGCAACTCCGCATGCCATGGAAGCCGTACGTGCATGAATGTCAAGTGAAACATTTGTTCCTTAGTATTAGTTATCTATTTCGTTAGTTTCATGATCTTACAAAGATGTATAAACTTTTCCCTTTTAACAAAAACTTGTTGTATTTTCAATAGTGCGCGCGTTCGGCAATTGCGCTGATTCATTCAACCGACAAAAACATTAAAATAATGAATGCGTGCAATCCTAGAAAAAAAATTGCCGATTGCCTGCAGTCTGTACATTTCTGCACGTATTCGGCAAACTTGCTGAAGAATGCGCGCTCTCGCCAATTTGGTTCCTTACTGCATGCATTCAGCAAGACTAATGCTCAGTGCGCGCATTTTCCATTTGCGTGAATTCGGCTTAACATATATAAGGAAACCTGAAATTTTTTTTTATGCTAGTTGTGATCTAGGACCCCTAAAACGTCGAGAAAGTTCATTACCCACTCCCCCTGTTGTCCTTGCTACGGGTGTAATACCTCACTTTTCTAGTTAGAAAAGTCGGTAAAATCGCGAGCGTTCCAAGCAGTGTTATATTGTCGCTGCCGTAAAGAACTTTCAAAGAATGAAAGTAATTGTTCAAAGTTACAGTCTAGTCTACGCATATATTATAGGTACTCTGCGTGTAACAACTTATATACGATACACACTGTACTTATTTGCTGATCGTATAGCACGAATGCAGGTACCAATATTATACATATGAGTAAAATGAGTAAAGAGTACAGTATATCTATTATAGGTACCGTCTATGACGTGTTAGTATATTCGAAATGCGCTGAAAGCGTTCATTATACGTACTTACATGGATTGCATTTTACTGACGAGATTTTTTACGTATAAATTTCGTTATCAACCTCTTGAAACACTGATGCTTTGGGCGGATTACTCAAGTCAAAAGTTTGTGTGTAAACAAACAGTTGTGTTTCTATGTTGGTGAAAATATTTACATACACAGAAACATACTCATATTTTGTTCATAGGCACAACATTTACATTCGCGAACTTACAATTCTGCTGCTCAACCTCTGTTAAGTGCTGTCAGTAGACTCCACGTATACTATTTGCAATAACACAGCGAGTGCATAAATGGCTAACGCGCACGAAAATATACTCCCAACAATCGCTAACCAATCTCTCACATACAGTAAGTACAGGTGATAGGTATGCGCAAAAGATAAGAAGAGGAACATCGCCATGTTGACAAAGTCGGAGGAGGACCAGTTTCAGGAGGTTTCAGGAATGCCGTGAAAGAAATTTAAATCTCAAACATCGAATTTAGATTAATTAAAAAGATTATATTTGTGGAAACGAAAAAATAAATGAGTTTTCGTTTATTTTTTGTCGCTAGCATTCTTGTATTTGATGTTTGATGTTAGAACATCTCTTAGGATACAACACTTAGATTGCTCCTCCTTCGACTTTATCAACACGGAGGCGGTCCTATTCTTTTATCACTTGCACCTAGTTCCTTAGTAAAGGTAATTGTCAAATAAAATAAAAGGAAACATTTACAAACGTGTACAGATTTTCTTATTTTAACGACCGGTTTTGAACCATATATGTGATCCAGTCCACAGAAACCCGCATTGGTATTCAATTACAATCAGGAGAAAAGGGGTCTTCCTTCCTTTGTAAGAGGTATTTTTCTCCGGATCGATATTCGACGCTAAGCGGGTCTCTGTAGACGGGGTCACATATCATATATTTTTTATATCGAAAATGTGATCACATGAAAGTAGATGGTCAGCGAAGCTGAAATTTTAAATTTCTCACCTCTCCAAGCGAAGGTGTATTCGGATACTTTGAAATGTAGAGCGTGACCAGTCTGACCTATATATGTAAGATGTAAAATCTTGACAAATCTGGCAATGCTGTGTTTCCACAGAATCGAATCAAAAAGTCGAGTTCCCGAAGGAAAAGCAGGTCAGCTGACTGCACTCGGAAGGATAAACAGGACGAGAGAGGAATAGCGTTATATGGTCGGAGCTCCGAACTTTGTCCGTGAGTAGGAGAGTAACGCGACTGACAGTGAAGAACATTCACGTTCTTACATATATATTACTAGCGGTTGGCGGCGCGCCTGACCGTCAGCTATGTGTTGAGTAGATATCTGTGTTTTGTAAATATTTGGATTTTAACAGTAAGAGCCAACTTGACAGGTAAAGGCTGTATTTCAGCAAAAAACGGACTAATTCATCAATATTTTACCAGTCGCAATGATTAAAGAAATGGATGGACGGTAGGTAAAAAGACTGCCATATCCCTGAAGCATTACATCAGTCTGTATAGAATCATGAGACGCACTCAGTCGTTTCCTGCCCCTCCTATCGATATTCGAAATTTTTCCAAATCCCACTCCTATCTTCTATAGCTCCGGGGTGAAACTCAATATTTGAAATTTTTACGTCTCGCTTTAATCACATATAGCTCGGAGGTCAAAATTTTTCTAAATCCCACGTTTTTCCGGGGCGGCTGCTCTCGTCATTTTTCTTCAGTTTACCCCCTCCATCAAATAGGTTCCCTGTTGAAAACCAGCCATACTATTAACGCATTACATCAGTCTGCATGGACGCATGAGACGCACTCAGTCGTTTTGTTGTATATGAGAAACAGATGTACTTTTCACATTTCTCTCTCAAACCCGGTATCTTTTGTTAGGTGGTTTCAAAACCTGACGACAATATTCACCTCATGTATAGTTTACTCGTATCACAAAAGAGGAGGAAATTTTCAAGAAATTATTTTACATAAATATCTCCTTTTAAAATCTAAAATTGGATTCATTGCTAACGAAACTACAATATAAAAATGTGACCGAGACAACAGAAACCCGGCCTAGCGTTATCACGGACGCATCTAATTTACGTGCGTCTGTGATAACGCTAAGCCGGGTTTCTGTTGTCCCGGTCACAAATATGAAAAACTTGAATAGTAGTTGTCGAAAATAGCGACCACCAACGTCACTATTTCGACTTTCGATCAAGCTATCGAAATGAACCTATCGAGGCTGTTGAAACCTCCACCCATGACGTCAAATCACGCAAAATCACAAACCTTGCACAGACAACCTAAAAAGTTTGGGGACAAGCAAGGATGAATTGAGCGAAATCACACAATCCTATCTCTGGTTATTAGTGCGTAAACATTGTTAACTTTGCGTTGTGACTGGTGTAGCTAATTTAACATTTAATAATTACTTATATAATATTTGTGAAGATGGAAGATGGAATCTCAAAGGTCAGTTTTCTAATGATAGCTTCTCCTGAAGCGTTGACTTGATCCGTCTTCATCTGAGTTAGCTCCATAATGGTTTTCACTCGATCTTTCAATCTTTCCTTTGCTTTATCTTGTACTTTGATAAGATAATTTACTGGAATTCTGACTCTATATGACCAACGGTAACTCTTTCTTTCTGTTGCCGTTAGGTAAGACGGAAGCCGGCGCCGACGGAGTATGATCGTTATTCTTAATATTACCTACCTTTGCAACGAAGACATCAACTTATAATTTTATCTTAAAGATGATTATTGTTTCCTTTCTTTTTCTAATAAATGCATCCTGTCATTTAGAATGTTTCCTTTCACTAGAAGTAGAGTTAGCTGTCCTACAGAAAATTTCCGGCGCAAGTCCAATGTGACTTGCGTCGGTTATTTTGCGTAGAATGGATCGAGAGTCTGGAATGTTACATACGCGTCCGCCTCCTGGAGCGATCGAACCCTGTTTACCATTTCGCTTCGAGTGGCGCTACAATCGCGATACTCTAATTGAACCGGTAATAGTGAAGCACGCAATCTCAAGCTTTGCTCGCTTCTCCAAATTTACTACTTGTCCTATTCTTTATCAAACTAGGCCGGTCATATCGATCTTCTCATTTCGATGTTAGTTTGATTATTTCTGGTAAGAATATCCGACAGTAGTCTCTATAGATTTATCCAGAGCAACCGGTTTAAATGCTCTGTCTGTGTGAACACAATGATGTTGTATACACATCAGTCAAAATACCGATAGTTCCTAAATTTCCTCCTGTAAATGTGAAATCAGACTCATTCGAAAGGAAATTACAGGGGCTACAATTTTTGTTCCTTCAATTTTTTACAAAAGTGAGTAGAATTCGAATTAGGTATTACAATAATTGAATTTTTATTTGGAACAACCTGTACAGTGAGAAACAGTTTTACAAGTCCAAATTCTTCGTTTTTTCCCATTTTTTTTTCGCTTATTACTCCATCCAGAAGGAGTCAGAAAGTTGAAATTTATCTAAAACTTGAACCGAATAAAAATAAGACTTCCAAAAGATTTTTCACATCAATAGCTAAAAGCTTTCAAATAACAGACATACAAACCTATCATCGTCGTCGCAGTCGCGTTTCTATAGATAGACAGACAGACAGACAAACAAACAAACTTTCCGCTTTATATATTAGATATAGTGTTGCAATTGGCACAACTTAGCTTATAGACTACACAACGATCAAGTATTGGGGTGGGATTTTTTACATGTGAAAATAATAATTTCAAAGTATTAATCGGATAGAATACAGGACAATAACCAGCTTTGGACAATATGGCTGCGATTTTGTACGATATTTTTCCCACAAATGGTTGGCGGATATATTTAACGTCGCTTGGATTACTCGTATAATTATGTTGTAAGAAAAGTTGCATTGTTCATTGTCATGGAATAATTCATTTTCTTCACAGTGGCCTCGTGGTTGATGTGTATATTGTTACGCTGTGCGATGTCTTTGATGGTAGATAATTCTTCGTTGAGATAGATTGGGTTTATTCAGAGGGCTCGACGAATTATGTGTAGGGGTAGGGAGATACTTTGTGACTGTATGAATGGAAGGAATCACCATTGATCGTTATATAAGTAGCTGTCGATTTGCGATAAATATTGGGCTGCGTTATGAAGGTATACATAGAATTTTTCTTCTTCTACATTATCGCGATTGACTCCTAGCCTGAACATTGGGATGAAACGCAAATTTAGCTGGACAAAAATGAAAAAAAAAAATATCTAGGAACAATTTTCATATAGATAGATATGGTTGTAGGTGAAATTAGAGACCTTGTTCAATGTGTCGTTCAGTGAAATACTTCAACACGTTGCCATAGTAACGCGTCAAAGTAGACTGCTTGATGACTTGTTCAGTGTAATGGTTGACATGCATAAGTCCAGTTCTAGTTGCAGCATGGTTGTATACGTGGTAAATATGACTTGAATTGTGTTTTTTCAAAGTTTATTCTATACTCTTTCGATACAAAATTTCTGGGTGAAATTCTTATCCTCGTGTTGAAGATATCAAGCATAATAAAATGAAAAAGTAACTTTATAAATTGAAGTAGGGAACAGGCGCGGATCCAGACGATCACTTTGGGAGGGGAAACAATCCGAAAAAAGTTTAAAGGACCTTTTTTTTTTTTTTTTACATTTCCTTCGATACTACAGATTTTTTGTTGTTTTTTTGGTTTTCTGGGGGATTTTGGGGGGAGGGGAAATTTCCCCCATTCCCCCCCCCCCCGGTGTTCCGCGCCTGAGGGAAAAAAAGTTTCGAGTAGTTATGAAAAAACTTGAGTGCGAATCTCTTTGTTTGTCAGATATTACACTTCAAATTGTAAAATATTCAATCAACATTATTTGGTGAATTATACCTGGCGAGCGTTATAAAATACATAGCAAAATGAAGAGAACCATTTTACTGTCCCATGGAAATTGAGTTTTTTCGTTGATAAGTTTTGAAATCAAATTTGGTTGTACCTTCAGCACTGCTGTTTCAAAAAAAAAATAATTTAGTTTCGATTTGAGCCAGAAAAGCTCTAGCCGGGTAATATTGGTGATCCGGCCTTAGTTGGGAATCTCCAACTCAACTATCGGAAGTTGTTGGGGATAGAATGAAACTCTTATTTCCAAATTTTCAGCCACCTAAGTCTATTCTATCCTCTGTGATGTATTTAAAAATATATTATATTTCATTATAAAAATTCTACAGCTTGTAATTTTCAATGAACCCTGTTGTGCTTTGGAGAGAAAATGAATCATCTCAAGGGCCATTTCATGATAATTCTTTCGAGCGAAAAAAAAGAAGAAAATTCCATATAAAATGCGTATTTTTTAATTAAATTTTTTTTTTCAAGTATGTTGTTACAAAGGGCCCAGGCTGGAAAAAATGTATGTAAGATTCCGTCAAGCCGCAATCTCGGTAATTGCGCTACTCGCAGAGAGGTTTGGCAGGCGTAGATATATTAGGTAGTAGGACGGTTGATGTTATCATCTTCCAAGCTACGACATGTCGTTGGCACACAATCGGAACTGTGAACTTTTTGTTGATTCAGTGTTTATCACTGCAATCTCAGAAGTATTGTTGTATTTCGTGAGCTGTACCACAGTACAGTCTTACATGTATATGAAGTATTGGACGGTCACCTAGAACATATATTTTTTTCAGAATTTTTGAAAGGGTGGAAGACCACCAAAAAATTGAGGTTTGTAAACGGTCGCCGAGTCTCACCAATAACGTCGCGTCGTCTTCGGTTTTGATTTCGCACTTCTCGAATTTTTACCATTTCCAGAGTGTTCCAAAGACTGGAAGATTTATTTAATATGTTTTACGAACTTGGTGGACGTGTTCATATAAAAATTGACCTTATGAATGAACGAAATACTAATCTTCAGTATTCTCCAGGTTGAAAAAGTACATTTTCTCAATTTTATTTCTTTATTTCTAGATCGTTCCAGCGACTGGAAAATTCTTTGAATTGATTTTTTGATCTCGTCGGACGTGTTTATATAAGAATTGACCTTATCGAAAATCGAAATACTACAAACAATCAGAATCCTCCAGTTTTGAGAAAGTTTATTTTCTCAATTTTTTTGTATTTCTAAACCATTCGAACGATTGGAGAATTTTTTTACTAACTTTTTCAAACTCGGCGGACGTGTTTACATGAGAATTGACCCAATCTATGAACAAAATACCAAAATTCAGGATTCTCCAAGTTGAAAAAGTGGATTTTCTCGATTTTGTATCATTTCTAGACTGTTCCAGCGACTGGAGAATTTTGTGATAATTTTTTTTGAACTGAACGGACATGTTTACTTAAGAATCAACCTAATTGAATGACATACCAAAACTCACGGTTCTTTATTGAAAAAGTGGAATTTCTCGATTTTTTATCATTTCTAGACCGTTCAAGCGACTGGAGAATTTTTTGACTATTTTTTTTAACTCTGTGGACGATTTTACATAAGAATCAACCTATTTGATGAACGAAATCTAAAAATAGATTTTTGTCCAGCTAGATTTGCCTTTCATCCCACAGTGGCACTGGGGAGTAATGAAATTTAGGTACAGACCAAGTGGAAGTTTTATAAGCCATTTCAATTTTCATAATTTATGTTTTGATTTTCGTCATTATTGACTTCATATATCTCACTGTGTTGTTGGAAATGGACAGTGAAGTTAATCTTTGAGATTCTTTTAAATCAATAAAGTTTTATATTTTAATTTCAATTGAGCCATGTTCCGTTCTTCTATTCAGAGTTTAATCTACGTACAGGGAGAGAAAGCTATCAACCGACTCTTTTTTGAGTTATTTCCCATGAATACCTGTATTTGAAATTTGTAAAAGTATTAAAAAGATTAGAAATGAAATGAACAATAGAAGAGTAAGTGGAATACCTTACATTATTATTATTATCACAATCAGCTCATAACTGAGAAACAATGAAGCTTAGATATGGGAGGCATGTGTAAATTATTTTATAGCAAATCATTGAAAAGTCGGTGGTGCTTACACTGCTGCGTGAGCTTTTTTATATTTTGAGTGACTTGATATTTTATATCGCGTGTATCCACACTCCCTTTTGTCTTTAACCTAAATGTTATTATTGGTAACATCGTCGGCAGTGCTAAATTTTTGAAGAATGTAGAAAGCTAGCAAAGCTACCACTTGAGAAGACAGATATCTTTAAAATCCAAATATCTACTGAACACGTGGCTGGCGGTTAGGCGCGCCTCCCCGCTGTGCACTATATATTCTACAGTAAATGTTGACATTTTGAATAATGAGGAAATTTAACCGTGGTTGAACGTTATGATTAGAAAGTAGAAAATCCCTTCACCTGAAAATGACGACTATGTCGTTGAAACGTCGTGTAATATAAATTTTTGGTGGTAATAGAGTGGATGTTAGTGCCAATTTTTCTACCTTCTGATTGACATTTTGGTTATTGATACGAATAATCGTAAAAATGTCGACTATAACCACCTGATTTTGGTGAACGTTGACATCGATTAAAAAATGGTGAATTGATCTCAGAAAATAGTAACAATATTGTACCTGTACACTTCAATGCAATAAATGAGAAGGCTGTAGTGACAAATTTATTAAACCCTACAATGCATATACGGTTGCATATAATTATGCAACATTCCTTCTTTTGGCTGGGATGAGGCATTGGATGGTTTGAATGATTTAAAACTTGTAGGACAACTTCATTACAGTCTAAAAAACGTCACTGTACCATACTTCAGCCAAAAAAACTTTTTGAAATACTTTTAGAGCGTTTCGACGCTCCATAAAAAAGTAGCTCTGGAACTCAAATTTATATTTTTTTTACGCGCCTTCTGAACGCTTTTCGATCAAACAAAAAATAGTTTCTCATGTACCCCGACATCAACTAAACAAAAAATTTTCTCTGTACCTAAAAACATAGCAGAACGAGAAATATAGATCTTGAAGTCGTGTTGCATATATGTAGAGTTAGGATTTTTCGGTACCGATAAATTAAAATTCGGTTTTTTGAAATGTCATTTTCGGTATTATTCGGTATTTTCCAAATTTTTGAACGTAAAAATAATAATTACCAAAAAAAATGGTAAAAAAGGGGGAATTTCGCAATAATTACAACCAAAATTATGATTTTCGCAGACATTCATGCTCAGTTTTAAGAGATCTCAATAAACCTCAAAACGAGTGTTCTACCCAACGCAACGTGAGCTTCACGTTCAATTTCTTTTGAAATTAGTAGATTTTCCAAAAACAACCAATTTTTCTCGTAACTCACAATATTTCCGTACTATTTTGCAAAATCTCGCTATTTCACGCGTTGCCAGCAGTTTTTTGGGAATTTTTGGACGTTTAAGTCAATTTTCGGTTTTATTCGGTGGTGAAGTCCATTTTCGGTGTTTATTCTGTTTTCGGTATTTTTCGGTGAAATAAAATTTTTTTCCTGGCCTTCCTACACCCTAAATCGTGTTCATCTTTCATTATTTTTGACTCGTCCTCAAAGGAAATCATTTGACAAAAACCGGCAGATCCTAACTCTACATATATGCAACGTCATGCATTTAAGGTAACGCGCCGAGAGGAAATTGGTGCCCGCGTTTCGATAAGAGTGATTTTATCGTTCACATTGCTTTTATGAGAATGATGCCGATGAATTCTTGAATCATTGTGAAATATCGAATAGCAGAAAATAGACGATGACTAGGTTTAGAATTGCCGCGTTGTGATAACAGTGATTTTATCGTTCACGTTTGTTTTTGTGGTGGAATAATGCCAAATTTTCTAAATGAAGATGAACTACAGAAAATTGTCGATAACTGGGACTGGAATGAGAGCGACGATGATGCCGAGCTTCAGTCAGAAGACGAGGAAGAGCTTCCCAAAGCTCTATCATGCAGTTCGTCGTCGACGACTTCTTCTTCTAGGACTCCACAAAGTGTTACGTCTTCAACTCCAACTACGTCTGGACTAACGGCTCCGATTTCAGAGACCGGTAAAAAATTGAGAGAACTCCAAGGTAATAAAATTATTGAATTTCCAGTGATAAGTGCTCAAAATTGAAAAAGTACCCACGCTTTGAATTCTATTCATTGTTTCTAGATATTACGAACGTAATACCAATGAGTCCTCCAGCTACGCCTGCGACTTTAGCCACAAGGCTGAAAGTTTCAACATGTAAAATCAGCAAAAAATCAAAATCAGTACGAGGTGATAAAATTATTGAGTTTTTCAGTGATAAATTCTCGTGGGCATCGGAAGGATTGAGAAGAAAAGAAAATAGTCGAAGTTTTCATTCCCTTGTCTTTTTCTGAACCCCCCTTACCTGCGAAAATTTTTTTGTGAGTTCGAGGATGTCCCTAGGGTACTATCTGAAAATTGCGAGTTCGCCCCTTTGGATCCGGAGGAAAGAGTCTAAGAGTTTTATTTTGTCGCTGCCAAACACTGAGAGAATTAGACGAGTTTCTTTTTATTTCGTGACAAGCGGAAAATTGTTATTGTACAAATTTTACTGCGTTTTTCCTGAAGATGACGGCAGTGTTCCGTCGAAACGTCGATTGTGTAATTTTATGAATTAATAGGGTGGCGACAAAAGCATTAAAATTCGTACAATAACAGAGAGAATTGTTGAAGCACCTGTTTTCTAACCCCCTTCCTTCCAATGCCACTGTATTGCTCAGAATGAAGCAAGTACGAACACAAAATCATGAATTTTGTTCACTGGTTGTAGATATTACAAATGTATTACCGATCAAGAATCGAGATACGCCTGAGACTCCTACCACAAGGCTAGTAGAGAATCAGCTGTACATGCGACTTCAGCTACAAGGGTGACGACAATTCCACATTCAATGATCAGATCAACAGAGAATCAGCTACGCCCAGGACCTCAACTACTGGGGTGACAGTATTGTATCCAAAGATCAATAAAAGATCAAGATCAATAAGAGGTAATAAAATCGTTGAACTTCTCAGTGATTAATGCTCAAAGCACAGAAAGTACATATGCTATGAATTCTATTCATTGGTTGTAGATATCACAAGAAAAAACTCAAAAATTTTCTTAGACTCAATGCGGAGAAAAAGTAAAAATTTTTCAAGTCCAATCTATTGGACGGACACGCCAGAACATTCTGGTTGTTGACAGTCCTGTTTCATGTATTTTCTTCTACTTTATTTTAGCTTACCCCTGATTCTAAAATTTTCGAGTTCGCGAATGCTCCATCTCCCCTAAACTCTATACCTGATCTCACTCCGAAATGGGCAAGTTCGCGAGTGCAGAAGTTTGCGTGATCCCCTCCTTCTTGACAACGTCACAGAAATTTTCCCAAATAGGATTCGAAAAAATTCCAAGCTCTCCCTTCTCTCTACCTACGGATATCCTAATGGCTCATTCTGAAATTTGCGAGTCTGCCAGACATCCCCCTTTTACAAGTTCGCAAGACGCCCTCCCTCCGCAACCTCACCCCAAAATTTGACGTCCATGTCAGGTCTCACTGGTGGGATTGGTCGGCCTCTCTCTTCACTACCTTAACTTCCTTATAGCCTCAGTCTCTTCGAGAAGCAAACTTCTGTTGAGACTATATAAGATTTTGAGCTCTGCTCTCTCAAAAGATACGAAACACGATCTTTATTTTTTGCTCGCAGAAATTATTTGCTGGGCTTCCCCTTCTAATAGGATTGCAGGTCTCTCTCCAAAACTATTTAGCTTCTCATGATCAGTAATAATTTCTAGAAGTCCAGGATTACAATACTGCTATAAAGTCGTTTCATTGGTTCCAGATATTACAAATGAATTACAAGGAAACAATTTCACTTTGGCAACAACTGCCAGTACACCAATTTCTGCAGGACTTGCTTCAATTATTCCAATAATTTCAGACTGTACTCACTTGTCGGTCACAAAAGATGATTCAGTTTCTACACCAACACTTCCAAGTTCATCGGCTGCATCTCCTGTTGTAGCTACAACAGATGCTCCAAGTCCTGCTCCAGCACTTTCAATCCCTACGCAAGCTCAGCCAATAATTGAAATTCTTGTCCGCGGTACAAGCTCCACCCGAAAATCAAGTGGAAAAAACAACATTTTGTATTGGAGCCTCCGCCCAATTTCATTCAAAATCATGTTACGCTCCCTGTGGCTGACACTCCTACATCGATATTTGAAGAATATTTTCTTACCAGAGATTTTGTTAACAAGATTGCGTTTGAATCAAATCTATATGCTCATCAAGCAAATCCCAATTCTACGTTCAATGTCAAGCCCATCGATATAAAGAAGTATATCGGCATTCTTCTATATTCCTCGATTGTAAGAATGAACAACATGAGGGACTACTGGTCTTCATTTTTGAATTCGGATTTAGTGCGGGAATGCATGCCTCTGAACAAATTTGAGAAAATACGATCAGTATTGCATTTCAACGACAACCACACGATGATAACTGATAAAGATCATGAAAGATACGATCGTCTCTTCAAATTGAGGCCAGTTTTGGATCACTTTAATGAGCGGTTTGGGTCAGTATCTTATGAACAAGATTTATCTGTTGATGAGAATATTTGCGCGACGAAAGCTCGCAATCGCTTCAAGCAATATAATCCGAAAAAGCCCCATAAATGGGGATATAAATGGTTGATGTTGTGTGACACAAAAGGCTTCATTCATAACCTTGAAATTTATTCGGGTCAAGAAAATGACGCAAGATTTCGTAGACCCGATAAACCAGACTTGGGTGCAAGCGCTAATATATAGCTGTACGTTTGGCGCGTGGTGTTCCAAAATTTCGTAATCATCGAATTTATTTCGACAATTATTTTACCACCATTCCCTTGCTTGTTTTCCTACGTAAAGAGTGGGGTATATTTTCATTGGGTACTGTGAGGTCAAATCGGTTTTCGGATTGCAAGTTGCTTGAAAAAAAGCAACTGAAGCGACTACAACGAGGATATAGCATTGAAAGATTAGGTGTCTGGAAAAATACGCCAGTTAGTGTTGTTCAGTGGAAGGATAACAGTTTTGTACATCTTGCTTCAAGTTTTGCTGGCATATTACCAACAGACACAGCTCGTCGATTTGATAAAACAAAAAAAGAACATATCAATATTCCACGGCCCTATATTGTTCAGGAGTATAACAAATTTATGGGTGGTGTGGATCTTTTGGGAAGTTATATCGGAAGAAGCAAAATAAAAATGAAGATAAGAAAATGGTATATGCGAATGTTCTACCACATTGTCGATCTAGCTATAGCAAACTGCTGGATTCTTTTCAAAAAAAAGCACCCAGACCTTCCAATCACTCTCGCTAAATTTCGTCAAGAAATAGCCTATTGTGTGATAAACTTTGCGAAAAAGACCACTACAGGACGTGGTCGTCCTCCTGTAAAACCATTTTCAAAAGTAAGAAGACAAATCATTCCTTCTTCCGGCATTAGAAAAGATGGCAATCGTCCACCTGATTTTTCTTCAACTCGTGGAAAGTGCAAGAATGGCGACTGCAAAGGAATATCGTCAATTCGTTGTGTCATATGTCGAGTAAATTTATGCATCAATTCGCGAAATAATTGTTTTTTGAATTTTCACCAGGTATAAGAATTTGTGAATTCATTTTCCCTAGGAGTGCAAAATGTTTATCAAAAATTGTATCCCATTTTGTATTTTGTTACATTTGCGCTGTTTATATAAATAAGATTACATATTTTCGTTTTTTTACAAGTTTCAAAATTTGTACAGAAAAAGTTATTTCACGAATCTATAATTATTTTTGTTGGGTTTTGCTTATAGGTATTATTGATCGAATCGTACCTAATCATTATCATTATAAAACATAAATGAATAAAGTTTTGTTAGAACAACTTCGTCGTTTTGCTTTTGAAGTAAAAAAAGAAGTAAATCTCAAAACGTTGTACTTGTATTAGCTACCTAATAAAATCTACACGAATACCGGTACGGGAGTAAAATAATACTAAACGTAAATGCATGGTGTAGCGTACCGTACCATATACGCAACGTCACACAAATCCTCTAATGCATAACGTTGCATATATGCAACGTAGAAAAATGGTCCGTTTGGGCACCTTAAGGGACAGCTGGAATTTTTTGGTTATTTTTCTCATATTGTGGTGATCTCATAAAACAATGTAGGATTTTTTTTTTTTTGATTGCGAAAAAAAAATTTTATTCATGCACTCAAGGGTTTGCAAAGACTTGACCGATTCATCTTATCCAAACGATGAGTAGGCCTACTTCTTTAGTGGTCTACTGGCGGCGAGAATTTAATTTCACGCCCGCTCCACATCAAACAAGACGAGAGCACAAAAATGTTGGTTGTGATAGACATCATCAGAATATGAATTTCCCGCGAGAAGCTCCTCTTCCGTCGTTAACTAGCGGCAAGAAATAGCTTCAAACCAGGTCGCAAAATGAAATAGGGCTTACGAGTATGGAAATTCTCGTGGTGATAGGCTTTTACGTGTGAATAATAACACATTTTCCGCGTTTTTATTTAACCATCTTTCATAAAGAGTCAACATTTTCTGAAATGCATCGGTTACTGTCGATAATAATCGGTGCGAACTGTCGATATTTTCCTAAAATTTTGCTGGTTAATAGGCCTATTGCCTCTTTCAATTTTTTTGGTCAATGTCCACACTCACCGGTGATTGCAGTCGATATTAACCAAAAGTCAACATTTACCGTATCATACTCTTAATTATGTATATCCATTATATCTATATAAGTACGTCACATCAACAGATTGATGATTACGCTTCGACCTCTTCAGCAGACTAGCAGACTATTCATCATCGGCGAATACGACTTAAAGTACTCGAATCTTGAAAAATTTTATATTCTCGATGCACGTAAATAAGTCGATTCACGCGACGCGACGCAGTACAGTGTGCGTTGCGGAAACCCGTACAATACATTTTTATCTAAGCGGATGGGAAGCAATGGCAAGGTCTACAACAATGGCCACTCGTATGCCTATTAAAAATTCGGCACAATAATTCAAATTTGAAAAATTCCCTTCGTCTTCTCCTGGGTAAGCGTATATTTGATACCATCGCCATTTGAAATGTACTTTCGACCTCTATAACCATATGATAAAATATTGAGATTGAAACGAACAAGAACACTATTTTTAAGTTTTCCTTATCATTTCTTTATCTCCCTTCACTCTTCCTCTTATTTTCTCATTTAGAGTATCAATTTACTGATAACCCGAAAAGATGACTCCGTACTCTAATCTCATTGTATTTACTATTATCTCAAAGCGGAATGAGAAATTTCTCGATTTCAATTCTACACTGCAAAGAAATCCAAGATTGTGTATACTTAAGACATGAAGAAATTGTGTGCATCATGATAAAAAATTCGATACGATAAGATGTTACATGCGGTAATGCCGGTACAGTCGCGATTTTTTGTTCAAAACGAGTATCAGTAACGTTTTATTTGCTATACTTTTTTTTTGTGTGTATAACCTATGTAAAGTATGTACTAGTCATTATGATTGGTTACTTTTCAATTGGACCAGTCTTACCATATTTTTAGTTGAAAATACCACCAAAATTTTTCTCTGTGTAGTATATCATCCCGGGTTTCTAAGCTTTATTTTTTAAAATGGGATACCTATATTTACGTCTTCCCATTAGTGATGCATCATCCAGTGGATTTGACAGAGAATTTATAAGATGTTTCAGTCTCGGTGTAAGCTGAAGATCGTACATCAATATTATAATAGGCCTGTGTTCTTAATGAGATTTTTCTTAAATTTCCGTGTCGTGCGATTTTCGGCGCGAATATTCACATCAGTTCACTTACCTAATTATTCTTTCATTGATTTAAATACGAAGTCACTATAGATTTGTGGAATTACGAACGATAAAAGCCCTATAGTCACTTGAATGTTTGCTTCAGTCTTCCAATTACCAACTCTTCGTGAGGAAAGGGAGGTATTGTTCCCATTCTTGATATACACAGATATTTCGTTGAATGAAAAAACAGGTACAAAATGTCTCTTACCATCCCCATTCAAGAAAATTTAATTCGACGTTTCGACGCAACCACGGCGTCATCATCAGAAGGAAAAAGAAAACAAACGAATTAAAACAATCCAAAATAATGAACTTGAAAGCACTGTCGTCTTAAAAAATTTTTACTTATGCGACGATCGACGTTTCGAACGTACACACGTTCTTCTTCGTATAAGTAAAAATTTTTTAAGACGACAGTGCTTTCAAGTTCATTATTTTGTTTATGATATACTCGTCTGGACAAGTCCTTCTATTATTTTGTTAAAACAATCCATTCATCCCTAAAATTTTTTGAAAATTTGAAATATCAGTATATTTATGTCAGGTATAGAAGTATACCTGAAGAGACCAATTTTTCAATTTTAGGCAAATTCATCGTTACTTCCGTAAGATTTTCCTAATTTGACGTGACAGAAGTAGATTTTGATCCTCAAAATTTGTCTGTGCGAGATCTCAAAGACTTCTTGGTTTGTTTCAAAATGTCAGTACGAGTATGTTTCACTACAATATCTGAAACAGGTAATTTTCTAACATTAAGAAAATTCATCGCAGCACTCGCGAGATTTCTCATTTCAAGGTCACCTATGGGCGTGCATGTGTGTAGCTCAGCCGAGATGCGTAATCGTTATTTTCATGCTTATTGTTAGACATTCCATCAGAAGAACGTTGAAAGTAGACGTCAAGATATTATGAGAGACTTGAGGAGAATTTTCGCCGAATGTTCTTGGCAATTACATTTTGTTGTGGTATATATGGGACGTGTGTTGTGTTTTACACCCAGAACGAAGTGAATGAGGATTGCGATACGAGTGCGAGAGATCAGATTTAATTCTATTCCTTCGCAGATATTATCTCTTTCGCATTGACTCTTTGGCTGTACGTATTATGGTGTAAGGGATTTACGTAGATGCATAGGTATCTGGCTGTGACAACCGGACGCTACCAAAATAGCGCAATTCGAACATCGGATTATCATCGAAAAGTAGAAACACACGGAGTCATTAAAAACAGATAAATCGACGGCGATCACGGCGCAATGAGATCATCAAAGAGGTCGATATACCTAGGGCCAGGGTCTACGGCCGAATGTATATTATATGGAGCACACTCGAGGGATTCCGTATTCAATCGCCCTCCAGTTTTCCCCGTCGTATAATACTTCGTAATAGTAATTAATTAACGTAACGTATAATGTCTATGAAGTGAATAATTAACCGCCAGTTTTGTTTCTTTTATAATAATAAAGTCAATCTAAAAATACTCAAGTTCTTTAAATTCGAGGGAAGCTCATCGTATCGTTCACCTGACTAGGACCTGTCAGCTGGTCATCGCAGTGTATTTGACCCGTGCTTGACATTCACTCAGTTTTTGGCGTTAGCAATGAATGCAAACACTTACACACATCCTCAAAAGAATTTTATCATCATTTGAAATGGACCTAAGTCAAATTTCCATCATTTTCTTGTATTCTTATAAATGGCGTTATGAGCAATAGATGAAATTTTTTAGTCGAAATCTATTCAAGAAATTAGCGAGGGATTTCGAAAAGTTATAGCTATCATGCAGATAATTAGGTTATGAAGACTTTAGTATTGCTAAGGGAAATCTTTTTCGGCGCGACAAGAAATATAGAATAAACGACAACATTTCTGAGACAGAAAATCTTTTTCAGCGCGACAAGAAATATAAAATACAAAAGTTTTGCGACATAAATTCAAAAGCGATCTGTGGAAGTAAAAAATTAGGTACTTTTTAAACAATTTTCCAGATTTAGCCAAGAAATGGTCCGAGACTCGTAATCTCAAGTCAGTCAATTCAATACATTTCAAGGAAAATCCCGATATTCGTTTACGACAATTGACAGAAGGCTGGCAATGGGCCTCAGCGAATCACACTGTATTGGAAAAGGTAATATGTTCTATACAAGTTCGTCAACTCGTCCACCAATCACTAAGAAGATGCTCACACAATACAAAAAGAAGGAGTGTAAATGGAAGTCATTTGATGAATTTGTTTCGTAGAATTACGGCATCTGGGCTATTTACATTGACCGCGATGATATTCATAAGT
This sequence comes from Aspidiotus rigidus, assembly GCA_035079385.1. NCBI lineage: Eukaryota > Metazoa > Arthropoda > Insecta > Hemiptera > Diaspididae > Aspidiotus > Aspidiotus rigidus. The sequence continues at coordinate 1,010,316 of JAVHKY010000007.1, read as the reverse complement.
CGACTTGCACGTGCCCTGATTACATAAAACATTTAGAATGCAAGCATTTGCTTGGGGTGCACATTCGGTTGAAAACAGTGAATGTTCCTGCAGAAGCCAAAGTAATACCACTGGGTGCGAAACGCAAGAGAGGACGACCCTCCAAGGCGAAAAAAGCTTTAATACTTCAGTAAACTTGATGATGTACACAGTACCTACTACAAATACTTACCTAATGAATGTAATTTTAAATTTGTCGTTTTTAATTTTATATTGCTTAAACTTTTTAGCTCATGAATCAATTTTTCGCTTATGAATCAATTTTTTAGCTTATGAATCAGTTTTTTTGTCTTCACATTATTATCTTGTATCCCAATTTTATGATTTGCCTTACAATTATATTTTTTGTCGTTCATTATAAATAATAGCTACTTATTTGTCATCTTACTATATATGTAGCAGTTTTTTCCATTTTTTTTGTCGTGTTGATAAATGGCACCCGATTGCTAATAGGTAAGTTATTCTTCCGGCCATTTTCTGTTTTTCCTTGAAGAAAAGTGTAATAACGCAATTGCTGTGTATCGTTCCTTTTCTTCTTTGATTCAGGACTAAAAATTATTTTCAATTTTCTTCATTACATTAAGGTCATTAATGATATGAAAAAACTCATATCCGGACACAAGACGAATTCTCCTAAAGGGGGTAGCACCAATTATGAGGATGATGGAAGTAGGGGAAAACTAGTTTTCGCAATGGTGAAAGAAAAACAGACGTTCCACGCTGTGTCACTCATCTTTTGGATAAGTAAGTAATCTTCTCACAGCTGCAGAATTTTTAACAGTTTCTGAATCCTACAAATTGTAATGGCAGTTATCGTCACTTAAAAATGTAAGTCGCACCTTAGAATCAACTTGACTCGCCAAGCCATTTTCGATTTTCTTCATAAAAATATCGTAATTATCCAAACTTTGCATAAAATTGAAGACGTCGAGGAAGAAAGTGAATAAGCAAGACAAAATGATTATTGTTAAGAAAAACCTAATTTTTGAAAGAATATATCTTTGAATTAGGTTAAGATTAATGACACTGACCTATTTCTATTTTTAATCGATACAGTGTGAGTACGAAATCAATACGAAATCCAACAATCGCCGAAGACAAATTCATAGCCTGGCCTAAAAGAAAGTGTGGGCGGAATTTTATCTGCAAGTGTCATGTAGGAACTCAAATAGACTACGATTCAATGGAGATCACAAACATGAAAATCTGAAATTGAACTCATTCAATAGGAAATTACAGAGACTACAATTTTTGTTCTCCTAAAAGGGTCATCGCATAATAATTTCATTTGTGAAACTGCGACGTCAACGTGCTAACGTAAACAAGTATGAATTTCAGTCACTGCACTGTTATATAATCGATTAATCGTGACCTCGATAGTTCGAAAGAATAACATAATACCCTCTCTCTCTCCCTCTCTCCGTCTACTTTGACACTGTATCAAACTTGATAACTTGTTGGATATGCAATCGCAATAGAAGCGAGAGTACACTATTGAACCAACACTGCAACAGTATACTAATTAACTACTAGGTAGTCGTTAATCCGGCCGTTTTTACGGGTTCATTCCAGATCTTCTTATACTTCCAATCCGTGGCTTCAGAATTAGTAGGTATTATCATATCTGTAACTGGCCGGCTTCTTTCTCTTCATTACTTACAAAGTATAATTGGAAATACTGGGATATACGATTGGTTGGAGGCAAAAGGGTCCCAATGCGGTGATAAACTTTTCCTCAGATTTTAAAAGCGAGAAAATCTTATTTCACCCGACAGACAAATAAAGTTATTGCTAACAAATTCTACCGGTACTATTTTAGTTAAACATGGAACATGGTGATACGTTCCCAAACCCTTTCTCAAGAATACTTTCTTCGTTCTTTCTTTGGCCCTTTCTCAACGTGAACAGTTAATACAAAAGTACCTAATTAAGATTACTGTACAATGATACTGTCTGTGAGCGATTAGCGGGCGGCTATTAGGAATGCATTTTCCAATGAGGTTTTTCCCTATAGACCCGGTAGGGCCGGGCCTACAGCGGCACTTTTTGGGGGGCGGCAAATTTTGAATATTTTAAAGGGGCGTCAAGAAAATTAGAAAAAAATGAAAAAACAAGGCGGCAAAACTTGACCAGGCCTACAGCGCCACAACACCCAAAACCCCCTTTCGCGCGATCAACTTCACTAATCAAAAAATTCAATTTGTTCTCAAAATTGACTTGTAAATATATATAGTACGGAGCGGAGGAGCATGTAAGTTTAGGCTCGAAGGAATCGAATTGGGAACCTTAATCTTCCTTTTCTTTCGAGACTTTGCGACTTTTGCCGCTTTTGATCTAAATTGATCTCTTTACCATTACGAAATAACTATACTCGTATTAATACGTTTTATGAGTCGACAACTTTGAGCAGATTATCAAAAATCATAGCACGTAACAATTCGTTGTCATTGGGAAGAGGTTCCATGAAAAATCATGGGGAAAGAGCTAAAAGAGTGAAAGCAATACCTAGCCAATATACGCTAGACAAAATTTGAAATTATTTCTCACAAACATTCAAGTTGAGAAAGAGCGCTGTATAGGAAAGTAATGATGGCAAATCATCAACCCGATTCTCTAATAACTTATATTTGGTTGTTTGTTAATGTACGGTACGTATTCAGTCCATTAACATGATACGAGTAAAACGGAAGTTTATTTTGGAATCAAGAATAAACGTAGATAAGCAGTAGCCAATACACGGTTGACTCTGAAGCTTTATTACCACTTTTTCGCGTATTTTTATTCAATTTTAGATCTATATTACTAAAAAATGGCTTGTTTGCTGTTATCGCTTATCAACCAATTGGTTTTTTGTATATCCGTTTTTTACCGACTTTTCGAACGAGAAGTCAGGTATTACTCCCGACACAGTTGTGACGGCGAAGCCCGGGAAAGAATTTTCTCGACGTTTTAGAGGTCCTAGATCATCCTGAGACTAATAAAAAAACACTCACGCAGTCGCGTGAGTAGTACACGACTTTTCTTCCCACAATGCAAAAAACATTGAGAGAGTCACTCCCTCTCTTTAATTTAAATACCAATGACCTGTCAATCATGTCAAACATTTGTAGAATAAACAATAAAACTCAGTTTATAAATTCTATCACTACGATATCACATCAACAGATAGCAGAGTAAAAATACCTATAATCCAATAAGGAAACCTGAATTTTGTTATAATTTAGGCTAAGAGTCATCTAAAACCTACAAAACGTCTCCAGAAAAACCACTCCCCCTCCCCCTGTCCAAACTGTTACGAGGCATATTGTTAGTCTAGTATACTGTATATTAGGATGAGTGGTTCAATTCTTTATCACTTCCGATTTCTGGCATCTCTTAAAGCTATCTCGAGCTGCTATTCCTCTCGTGCACTCATAAATTGCCTTCACGCTATTATATCACCATTTTCTATGCACACTCCACCCCAAAATTCTTCATCTGGGAATCCAGCTACAACGAGATCCCGAAAAACTAAAAAAATCGATGTCGAAACGAAAGAAGCAACCAATCACCCAATAGTCAACCCCTCATTCCTTCCCTCACGCTTCAACCATTCCAAACGTATTAACAAAATACCTCACTTTTCTAGCTAGAAAATTCGGTAAAAATATATAGCACCCAAGCCCGGTTTACTCGTTAGTCTAAGTTAGTCTAATCTCAAATCTCACTCAAAAAAGCCAGTCCAAATTGAAAATAATCTTTCCATCTCTTTTGACACCTCAAATCAACTATGAACCACTATTAATTATGTACCCATACATGAAAAAATGACAAATAAATCAATTATTAATTAAGAGTGAAATCACCCAGGTATAGTCTCGCATCAGCACACTTGATGAAGATTAAAAAATTGTACTTAATCATTCAAACTCAAGGTTTTCACTAAAATCAGTCGAATAACAAATTAAGAAAAATAAAACGTGAACCCACATTTTGGTCCTCATCCCAACGAAATTCAAGGCAAGAGGAGGTCATTTTAGCTCGGCTGCGAATAGGCCACACTCGTCTTACTCATACTTATCTTCTCACTAATCTCGCTCCTCCATCATGCCCTCACTGTCTCCAAGAAAATTTATCAGTTGATCATTTTTTCTCATGCCCCATCCTGCAACCCACTCGAACCCTCCTAAATATATCTTCCAATATCAATGCAGCACTAAACAACAACTCCGAAACCATCGACTCAACCCTAACTTATTTACGCACCATTCAATTCTACAACTTCATATAATTCACCAACAAATTCCGTTCGATCGCCACTCAATTCCACCAATACGTACCTAATTTAACCTAATTCAAGTAATGTTCTAAAATAAGATTGTAACGCCGAGAAAATAACCCTCGTGCAGTTTATAATGCTCGTAAAATAATAATAATAATAAAAAAAAAAAAAAAAACTATCGAGTATGACTAATAATAATGAAAAATAGCTAGAAAAATGAACAACTCGCCATTGCCACTATCCGTTCAAAAATAAATTTAACAAAACAAATAAAATTTGACAAAACAAAATTCAACGCTCTAGGGGCTGTGGGAAGCGAGATACAAGTGTACTAAATTTGAACGAAAAGGTTTCATCGGAAATAAAATCCAATGAACCCTTGGTAAAGAATGAACAAAGAATGAACCTGTCGAATGATGAAAGGTTCTTCATCACAATACACGTACTGATAACGAAAGTGGTAAACGTATAGGAAAATCCGCTTCTCCTAACGTAAGCAGCTACTCGCAGCTATTCGTAAGAAGCTACTCGTAATAGTGAAAAATTTTTCAACAAAAGTAAAAATTTTTCGAGAACTACTCATCCGATCCTCAAAAAAAATGCAGGTGCACATCTTCAAATATAATACTACAATATGGCCGAGTTACAAGAAAATCCATCGGGTAGTTTCGGAGGAGTTACGCGGACAAAAAGGTACTCGAAATACTGCAAAATTTCTCAACAAATTGAAAATTTCTCGAGAACTACTCATCCGATTTTCAAAAAAATTGCAGGTGCACACCTTCAGATATAATACTACAATATGGCTAAGTTACGAAAAAATCCATCGGGTAGTTTCGGAGGAGTTCCGCGGACAAAAAAATCTTTTATATACATATATATATATATATATATATAAGTAAACCTGAAATTTTTTTTATGCTAGTTGTGATCTAGGACCCCTAAAACGTCGAGAAAGTTCATTGCCCACTCCCCCTGTTGACCTTCCTACGGGTGTAATACCTCACTTTTCTAGTTAGAAAAGTCGGTAAAATTTCGGGTATCCTTATATATTTATAAGATTTTTTTGGTCCACGCAACTCCTCAAAAACTATCGGCTGTATTCTCGTAAAGTTTGGTCAAGTTGTAGTAGATTATCTGAAGTTGGGCATGTGTATTTTTTTCTGAGATTGGATGAGTAGTTGAGTAATCCTCAATTTTCCTTGAATTTCTCAGTGTTGTTTCTCAAAGAATGTCAGTCTTATTATCTTCATATCATTGCATTATGTCATAGTGGATTCAATCTTATTGCTCTGTAATTTTTGTATCGATTCAAAAAGTGGTTCTTGAGTAAATCTCAAAATATGTATAAGTAGTCCACGTATAGAGCCATAAGAGCTGAATCTCGCTTGTTTATTTTATTTTTGAGTCCTTTCGCCCGATGGTACCTGATGCATCGTACACCTATTGGCTGTAAAAACTTCTCATTACCCGTCATACATGATTGAAAAAATTCGACGTTTATTGGGTACGTTAAACAAACGTTGCGCTTAAGCGATGGATTGAATAATTGGCCGTGTATTTTCTAATTACTGATTTATGTAGGTATGCATAGCATTTTTTTTTTTTTTTTTTCTATGTTATCGCAATGGCTCGTGGTCTGAACACTGGGGAGTAATGAAATTCAGGTAAAGACAAAGAAGTGGAAGTTTCATTGGCCATTTTAATTTTCCTCATCAGCTATGTTTTGATTTTTGTAACTATCGACTTCATATCTCACAGTCTTTCTGGAAATGGACAGTCAGGTTAATACTTTGAGATTCCTCTAAATCACCGAAGTTTTATATTTCAATTTTAATAGAGCCATATTCCGTTCCCGTTCTTCTATTTAGAGTTTAATTTACGTATGTGGAGAGGAAGCTATCAATCGACTCCTTTTTGAGTTATTTCCCATGAATACCTGTATTTGAAAATTATAAAAGTACCTATTAAAAAGATTAGAAATGAATTGAACAATAGAAGAGTAAGTGGAATACCTTACAATTATTATTGTCACAATCAGCTCCTAACTAAGAAAATGAAGTTTAGATATGGGAGCATGTGTAAATTTTTTTATAGCAAATTATTGAAAAGTCGGTGATGCATACGCTGCTGCGTGAGCTTTTTTTTCGTGGGCTTGCTTGGAGACGCAAGACTTTATCAAACGATTGGCTTTTCGTGTATGCGTTTTTTTTTTTGTTTCTAAATTACCTAGCAATATTCGACTACCAGTACCCGTTTCCCAAACTATAAAATTAGCTAAGATTTGTGTACTTTGCGTCCTGTACGTTATTAAAAAACTGCAGGTATCCGTTCTTGAAAAATTCTGTTCTCTCTTTAGTCTACCTGCAAAATAATCTTTTGAATTTTTTTTTTAAAGCGCTATTTGCTTAGTGCATTGGGAAATAAAGAAAATCAAATGGCTACTTTTTTTTTCCTTTATATCATTTTTTCCAGATAGATATTTCAATATTGTATTGTAAATTTATTAATTTTTTTTGCTTCTATCCTGAAGAATTGAACTTGAATCTATATTGCTGAAAAAAATAATGAACTGTTTGCTTAGGGCTACAAATAGAATGTACCTATCTATCCCAAATTTTAGAGAATTCATATCGAGAGACATTTACCAATTTGAAAATTCTGATTTGGTGGCTAATATTTTTGTCAATTACATCCATTAGCCCATAAAATGAAAAAGGAAAAAAAAGAGAGGAAAAGTACACATAGAAAAAAAGAGAAGTTGAAAAAGAAATTCAGTTGTAATGAGATCAATGATTATCATTTCCCACCTCCCCCCCCCCCCAAAAAAAAAAAAAAAAAAAAAAAAATTAATATTATAATTATTTGAAATTACCCTCCGGATTCACAATGTAAAAGAAGGTACAAAAGAAATAATATATGCTTCCGTATGAGAGGATGGGTTACTCCAAGGCAAAGATGACAAACAATACAAAATTTAAAGGAAAAGGTAGTGCTTATGGGTGAGGGACAAATGTATCCAAAGCTATGGCAAGAAAGTATATGACCACGTGAATAATCAATCAGGAGTGTTATACAAGGGACAAAGGGTTGGGATCGTTCATAGACGTGAGATGATTGAGTCAGATTGTCATTATTCAAGTTACGAAGCTTCTGTTAATGAGTTTCTAGACTGAGTTGAAACAAACATATGATCATAAAAGTGTTCAAACATGATACTCTTGAAATATTATTTTGATGTAATAAAGCTTCAATATTTTCAAAAAGAAGCATAAACAACAAGAAAATTATTCTGGAGTACACAGATGAATCAGTATTACCTTATTAATTTTAAGGCATTCAACAGGGAACCTCTTGTATTGGGGAGGGGGTCTCTTGAAGGAAAAATGGGGTTGACCGCCATCCAGAAAAACATGGAACTTGGAATTTTTTCGGGCTATGTATGATAGGAAGGGGATTTGAAAAAAATTCCGACCTTCGAGCTATATAATAAGATTGGGGGGCATAGAAAATTGCGAGTATCAAGCTGTATTTGATTGGAAAGAATTCCGAATAATTTCTTCTTTTGAGCTATGTATGATAGAAGAGGAACTTTGAAAATCACTACTCTCTTAACACTATTAAGCGAGGAACGCAGAGACCTTTTCTATGGATGTAATTGGTTTTAACAACGAGTCAAAACCAAAACATTTGAGAAGTGAAACTGTAATTGAAATTTATATGTGTGATTTTTAATATTAATTATAATATGATGGAAGGTAGACTTGGAAAATTTTGATTTCCAACTTGCAAGCTATACTGAATGGTAGAAGGAGCACTTTGACGGCAGACGGCGGGGCGCAAAAATTTTCAAAAGTCGCAAGGCCCTCTAAAGGACAAGTTCTCTGTTAATTTAGAGCTATAAAATATGATAGGAGGGGGTTAGAAAAATTATGGCTTCCTTAACAAAGTTAAACGAGGAAAGCAGAAAAGCTATTCTATGGGGCGCATTGGTTTTAAAAGTGGAAGTTGCTCTTTCATGATATATAATATTGTGAAAATTGGAATTAACATTATGAACTCCTTTGGTGGATGAAAAATTCTAATTTCTTGTGTTACCCAGTGTACATAATTTGATACTGTATTTGAAATTTTGCTGAGGGCAACTTCTGTATATTTGAATATTGGAACTTGACTAACATAGTGAGATTTTTTTTTCACTTCTCAACTCTCGATTTGTATTCTGTTGTCTATTGCAATTTTGAAAGATCCGTACAGTTTTGTCTTATTTAATTATTACATAATATGGAACGAGTGACTTTGATACAGAATTATGAAAGTGATACAGTCAATTGTATTTTATCGATGTTGTTCTCAAATGTGTCGACACTCAGTGAAAGGAAATTGGAAAAATTTCGACATCAACATCCACTATCTAGCCAAGTATACCTAAATTGATCGGAGGAGAATTTAACAAATTTTGACTTTATACTTTCCAGCTATACGCAACAGGTGATAGAGAGTAACTTGGAAAAAATTTAGACTTTTGACTTCCGGGGACTTGGAAAAATTTTTTCACCGGACAGTGGAGTCAAAATTTTCAAAAAGACCCCCAATAGAATAAGTTTTCTGTTGAAATTTTAAATGTCGAGCCTTATCTGTTAGGAGGGAACTTGCAAAAATTTCCATTTTCGAGCTATACCGGATGAGGCCAAAAGATGTTACCAGTTAAATGGGAGTTTGCACTAAATCTGTTGTAGCGTAAGAACGCGAACTGTAAGACGTAAACATCAAATCGATCTAATTTTATCTTCAATTTGCTCCCCTACCCAACGTTCTATAACTTTTCTGAGCCGAGTTACGGACCAAAATCTCCCGAAAATTGACCAACTTGCCAATACATTCCAAAATCAGAAATTGAAAATTCCCCCATTTTCAAGCTTTGTATGGTTATATCAATTAAGTATCATTTTCGGAATCAGCGTTAAATTTCACTTTCAAATCAAGTAAAACAATGGAAGTTTGAACAATTTTTAATTTTTTAGAATTTTGGCAAAATTGTCAATTTTTGGCACATTTTGGTCCATAACTCGGTTGGGAAAAGTCGTAGAAAGTTGGGTAGAGGTACAAACTGAAGATAAAATGGAGATACAAATTCGTAGACTTGGAGTTTACGTCCAACGTTTCGCGTTTTTGCGCTACAACAAATTTAGTCTAAATCCCCATTTGACTGGTAACATCATGGGAGGAGGGTTTTAGAAAATTTCGATTTTCTAACCATACAATATAATATGATGATAAATTTTGAATGTCGAACTACTCAAAAAAAAAAGTATAAGGAAAAAGAGTCCCATAAAACAGGTTCCCTGTTTACGCAGTTACTGAAGAAAACCCCAAACAGTTAACTAAGGGGGCTGCGAGTTTTTTATTACAAGTTTTTTAATAACGTACTTTATTTAGGATCATTATAATCTTCAGAAATAGCTTGAGAGAAAAGAATTGTACATGTGTACCATGGCATCCTTTCAAAGTAGTGCTGTACTACAACAAATTTTTAAAAGGAGGGTCCTTTAAAAACTTCGTCATCGTTGAAAGGACTTCTGGATGACAGTAATTTTGTTCACTACTGATGGTGACAAATTTGCCGAAAGCGCATTTTCTTTGTAAAGTTTATAAATTATATACCGTATGGTCTATTGTAAAAGTATTTTATTATTTTAATATTATTCAAAATATCGAGGACTTTGGATGTCCACGACTATAAAATTCGGATATATAATTTATTCTGCTTGTAGTTGTAAGAATAACGTATTCCAAGTCTTCGCAGTCTTTAACACTTTGAAAAAAGTTTTGTGAAATGATATTTCGATTCAACTATCAAAAGTTGAAAGTTGATATTGTCATTCACGTAAAATTGGCTCAAGTCTAGAAGAGGAAAAAAGAACTGCATCACTGTAAGTTTCTTCTGCAAAATTATTTTCGAGAACTTTCTTCAAATTCTCCAATGGATTTGCTATGAATCAACGAGAATGTCAACGGTTATTGAATTTCCATCTCAGCAACTGCTGAAGCCCCTTTTGGCAATTTAAAAACTTTATAAAACCTTGAGAAGCTTTAATGAATTTTTTAAAAGTATTATGGTACGATTAGTGCGCCTTAGAATGTGAATAAATAAAATCATAATTATTGAGAAAATGGTATTTTCAAAGGTACTTGACTAACAATCTAAAAATAATCCTGCGACTCGGCGCGCCGTCTTGCTAGTTAAATAATAAAAACCATCCTCGACACAATTTTTTCAATATAAAGTGAAAATTTCATCGCGAATTTTTTAGGATGTGAGCCGAGATTACTCGTTACATGCGATTTTGGTTTTGTTCTTATAAATAATTTACTATTTGTGTTTCGTAAGTGTAATTAGTAATTACATTTTATATAGTCATTATATGATTAATGATTGTATTCTTCGACTGGACTGGCCTTACCATAATTTTAGTACAAAATTGTCAGTTCAGGGTTGGACAGTACGCAGTCACGTACAAAATAGGCGAATTGTTTTAATTACCATTCGAGATGTGCTGTATCTGCTTATCACCGATCTGGAGAATAAGATCTTTGACTAGACCGAAGTGTAAGTGTGTGCGTGTGTGAAGGTAATAACTAGAGACTGGATTTTTTGGCACTAAAAAATCAAAATTCGGCGCAAAACAAGGTAAATTTGGCTTTATTCGGCAAAAACGTTTGAAGATCAGAAAAAATTCACGAAAATTTTTAAAATACAGACATATTTGTCTTTTTCTACAAAAATTTCTTATATTATGCATCACAAGAAGGTGCTTCTTAAAAAATGTCGACAGTTGTACTTTTCTACATAAATTTCTTAGAAGGTGCTTCTCGAGATTACTCTGAGTGAAGTTATATCGACAAGAATTAGGACGGCTTATCGAGGTTCTACTGCATACTGCTTTACGCTTTTGCGTCGCGTATGGACAGATCAAGTATTTTCGTTCTGAAATAACAAATTCGTCATTTTTTGGCGTTTACTACCCATTTCGGTATTTCTTTCGATTTCGGCATTTTTCGGCAAAATAAATTTTTTTTCCTATGGGCCCCAACTACCACAAAACGTACTTCTATTTCATTTCTACTCGCCTGCCTTCAGAGGGACTCATTCGGCAAATGCCGAGGAATTCGGTCTCTAGTAATAACGCTTTGTTGCAGATACATTCAAGTATAGTTGCATTCAAGAAATTTTTCAAACAACAAGCATTATCATTCTAGAACCAACTCTAATGATTTAGTTTTCAAAAATAATTCTAAAAATTGTACCGTTATATATGTACATTCAAAATTTCTCCAATAAAAAAAAATTGATCCTCGATACGTTAATTCTACTCGTACTTGGTAGACAGCATCCTATGTGAATGGTATGAGTATACAGCACGCACGTACGCACGTACGCGAAAGTGAATGCGTAAAAGGTGCATAAGAATATTGTGCTGTAGATTTTAGCTATTATATTGTGTAGTATGGCATGGTGAACGGATGAATGAATGAATGAATGAATGAATGGTTGAATGAATGAATGAATGAATGAAGGAAGGAATAGAAGAATGAATGAAATGAAACTTGAACGGCTCCGTGGTGAAAATAAATTACCCGGTTACCCCAATAAATATCTCTTTCACCCCCTTTTTACTATTGTTAGGAAAAGAAGACTTTTATTGAGGGTTAATTTCATCGTGCGTTCCAATCTGTCGTTTGAGTTTATCTTTCCACGTAACGTCTTACATTTTGCACTGCGCCAGCGCTATACCGCGCCGTACCGCGAATGATGTTTGAAAATCCGCATATCTTACCGAAAATACACGGGTAGGCGTCAACTATATTATACACTTCATAATTGTTTGTGTATTATTATAAATGTACAGCATTACGCTAACCTATATACACATATAATATTTTTTATACCTAACATTACATTCAAAAATTGTTCTTACTCGCGTGCCTTGGGTGCGTAATCGAAGCACATTTCTCGTATAGGAATGACTTATGACACTGCATCCTCTACTGAAAGATTTCAGTTCACTGAATATTTGAGCAGGGTGTGTGTATTTTTTCGTCTATGGTTTATTTCATCTGAATTCTGGTATTTATTTGGAGATTCCACTCTGGGTCTAATATATTATGAAATGCATTCTTTTTAGCTTGATTTTCTAGTGAAGTACTCAACATAGAAGAGTATTCTATAAGGTCATAAAAAATGAATGGTACAATCCACCACATTATGTCACTCGAAGTAATCCTTTTTTGAGTATTTCTCCACGTTCATTCCCACTCTTTACAGTTTAAATTATAAAATCTCACTCTAGACCAAATTCATAGTTCGCACGTTTTCCCGTCACTTTTGAAATCACATTATGAAGAACCTTGGCTACGATGAATTTGTGTGACTGCGATTTCTCTAGTAAGAATGAAAGAGGCAAGTTCGCTCAAGGTACTGATATTTGATGTAAGAATCTCCTAAGAGAAATTTACCTTAAAGGATTGCGAATATGGCTCATTGAAAGACTATCGAAGGGTCCTTCTCTTCAAAGCAAAATTTCATCTTTACATTTTTAATAAGTGTGCAAGCTTATCAGTCTAGTAAAAGCTGAAATCTCACCACCTTATTATTTTGAATTTCAGTGTAAAAAACCACTTAAGAAATGTACTGGGAGGAAATAGCGATTTGAGAATTCTCTGAGGTTATTAAAGTCAGAGACTTGATTTTGAAGACTCCTGAGGAGTGGATGCTTCAATCAAAAAATTAAGAAATAAAGAAAAAGAGTAAGAAATCGGTTTAGTAGAACGAAATAGACATCTCATCATCCTTCAAGTTTTCATTTTTATTTGTTTTTTTTTTTTTTTAGTTCATTCTAAGACATAATTATATCGAGATTTCTGGTAACCACTTATGCGCCCTCGTAAATTTACAAAAAGTCGCATACCGTTCCTACGTGTCATTAGAATTTTATTAAAATTCACAAAACGATCGAACCTACGTGCAATAAAACATAATATGATAATTAATAATTGACAGGGCCAGTAAGATGATTTTCTGCATGATATGTGTGTAAAATTATTGTTTCTTAGAAAATTTATTGAAAGAATACCGAAGACGACTTTGATAATAAGGAAAATGTAGACTATAGAAAAGTATGGAATTGAATTTGTTCTTTCTGAGGCAAAAACATAATCTTTTTTTTATAAAGAAGAAGAATGAAGTTTTGTCCGTGAAATGTATCATATGTCATAGGCTCACTTGCAATCTTACGGATGGTGCAGATTTTCATTCTAATCCATAAACCAACGCAAAATAGTCGCGATATTCAGTATAATTTTTGATTTGGTTCATGATTTCTTTTTTTTTATAATCCTGTAAACTTGCTTCTTCTATTCCTCCTTCTTTCATCAAAGCCGTATTTACAAAGGGGGCCATTTCCTCCAGAGATAGAAAATTGGCTGAAAATTAAAAATTCTTTCAAAACTCTCTCCAGAAAAATGTTTCCGCTCAACCCTCCATCGTAAATTTTCTGTTCGAAACACTTCCCTCAAAAATTTTCTAAATACGCAACTGTCTCTTATAATCGTATGCCATTTACAAATATATGCGTATGTAGCCAAATTTTCAACGGAATAATACCTGGGAATTTTGATCAGGGCTTAATACTTTCTGCAGAATCACAGCCTATATACAAAACGTTGATTGAGTGGAACGTTCAGAGTGACGAAAATTGATAAGAATCTGGTTTCAATGTCCTAAATATAAGTTTATGGGGTCTAGCCTTGATAATAATCCGCGACGAATCGAAAATCACGTCATGAATTCATTATGTGGAAATCGCAATGAAATTTCAAATATTTTGTGATCTTCTACGGTTAAGAAATTTTTGAGTGATGACTTCTTAAGAATTAAGTATATTTGTGGAAACTGGTCACTTTGCCCCAGACGTTTTGCTATTACCGTTGATCATAAAATGTATATAAGCTGTCAAAAAAAAAAAAAAAAAAAAAAAAAAAAAACACTCCACATTGATTTGTGTACATAATGGACAAAAAAACCTAGGTTTATCATAATTACCTTCGGTCGAAAATATTTCCATCTTTATGTGTTAATCAAATTTGTGGTATTTTAATTTTTTTTGCGTTCTACATTCTAAGTTTATCAGTCGTAAGAATTCCTTAAAATGAAGTAACCCAATCTCAGGCTAGGTTTGATCAAGATTGTAAAATTTTTGGTATCAAACAACCATAATTACTTTTTAAATTTTTTTTGCGCCTGGCTTTAGCAGCTTTAAATAACCAAAACGAGGATTGCATTTGAAGATCCGGCGTCCCTTTTGTACATAATATAGCACGTCTTATCAAACCTTGGATTTTTTTCCGCATTTACTTTCTAAAAAGCGGCCAAGATCATTATCATTCACGTATTCCAACAGCTCATCAAGATTCGATTTTTAGCCAATATAATTCTGCTGAAAATTTTGTATTCATTGTAGCGAGATAAATCTTCGTGATAAATCGATTGTGCAACGAATCTTCCACAATGAAACATTTCATAGGTACTTGTCAACTCGTAGCTACCTTATACATTCGTATTTGTTTGGTTCGGGAAGGTTTTGAGCGATAGAAAAAAATTAAAGAGAGCTCTTATAAGTATGAAAATACAAAAAACAAAAAGACAAAACTATAAGAATTTGAAAAAAGTTTTATTGAAAATATTAATCTCTCTTCACCTTGAGTAGTACATTGTAGACGTTGATTATCATACATAAAACAAAAAATTAAGGTGTGTTGTTGATGATCTATTCAATTGGTGGAGGTCCAGAGCGAATTACAAAAGACAAACCGAACACAAAAGTATACAGAAGAAATAAGGGTGTTGGAGATATAATCGCTAAGTTTCGTATCCTACATTGAATTTCCTATTGGTTTCTGGGCTTTGCGTATTAGTATATTTCCCGACGGAGGTGATGATTTCACCACTGAACTTATTATTTCACGATAGGTTTAATTTATTGCTATCTATATAATAATCAGCAATAATATTCATTTCACAGAACGAGTCCTCTTTACAAAATATCTTATAGTTTTTATAATATTTTACGCAACAGTTTTTCGAGCCGGTAGCACGTTCCATTCATCATTAATCAGTCTGCGTCAATTTTATATTCTCAATTGTACACTTATTCACATCATATTTTCATTTTTCACTTTTCAGTTTATCAATAAGTATAGACCAGCATTTGAAAATTGTAGAGAAGATAAATTATCGTCCATCGGTTTATCTTCATTAACAAAGCTGAAATCCAAAAATGTGATGCATGGTTGAAGGAAGCAGTACTGTTAGATAGAAAATAAATGTTATCTGATAACAGTTATTAGTGCAGACTAACTGGATAGGACATTGATTGCGTGACGATTTAATTTAGTCAAATTTTCAAGAATTCGAATTATATCCCTATGCCTACTCGCGATGCAAGACGCAACAGTGAGACAAAGAACCGTTGATTAGGTATACTATTTGTACATATTAAAACATAGTACTACAACGTCGGGCCGTTGAAAAGAATTATCATTTTTACTATAATAATAGGTATTGTTTTATACTGTAGTAATTTTTACTATTTGGTAGCGACAGGTCCGAATGAACTAAACAATAATACGCGACCTTTTTTTCTCTCTCTTTCAGTGAATGTGAACAGTGAACCGGTAGTAATGTTACCGGCCATTATGTAGCCCACCAATGAGATCAAGTAAATTATAATTTTTTATGTATAATCATCTCTCTTCATTTTTAACTTCATTTATTAGCAATAAATTGACTTGAAATTATGAAATACTCTTTTATTTGATTAGTTGTAACACATGTGTAAATATCAGTTCAGTTGGACCCAAAAGTGTAAACATTTCATTCATTAAACAGTTATTAGCTTAAGAATAGTGTTAGGCTAAATAGGCTTAGTTGACTCAAAATGAAAGTATACAATCGCAATGATGTGAACAAACGGGAAGTACAAATAGCAGAAAATTCGATTTAATCGGGGCTTTGGAAGCGAAATCAATTGTTTTATGATATGCCGATAACAGAAGTATGTACACGAATAAGTATTTTAATATAATTACTTATTATGTACAAAATATCGATAAGTAGTTGCATGTTTTCGAGATTTTCATTGGGATTTCTGTACCGCGTGTAGTCTCTATTCCTTTGCTGCTTCCCACTTGGCAGACTTCCGGGAAGAACAGATCGTTTAATTCGTATGAGGCAGAAACTATTAGAAAAGTGACGGCGTTGGTGATTTATCGACGTTGACAATTTTATAACTGGCACGAGAAGAGACGACAATTATGAGTCCGTCGCGACGTCGCATGCATATAGTACACATATATGTGTACCGTACACCCGTCAAACTATCATCGTACTGTACTGTATTAGATGTACCAGCTACGTTACAATAGGCACCCTTTACAATCATATTATTACATGCATTGTAAAACAATTCGGAAGACGCGATATAGGTATTCTGCGACGCGGCGGTGGCTGCGCAAAAATGGTAGGTACCTATTATTTAATTATTTGGTAGGTAATTAATTTGCGGTGAATAAAATTATGTTATGTCGCCGTCGCGTCGTATTGATATATAATATTATTGGTATATTGTTGTAAATATAAAAGACGTAATACGTTATAATTTTATCTCATTAATATACGCCAATCATTTGTGTGTGCATGTGTGTTGTAAGTGTGTATTGAAGGAAAAGCGAAGAGACGGATATACGCGTATTTCTATACGACTGTATTAGAATATGGTGCGTATTAGGATATATACATACTGCATTAAACGTACTCGATTATGTGTACGTACAATACCGATATACATATTATAATATTGCGGTGTAGCTTATACATAATATCTTTTTATTTATGCGTATATAAACTATATTATTTATAAGCGGGTATACACTTATATAATATTTACTGTACATATTATACGCGTAAATATTTAGGATAGATATACGATGAATGTATAAAGTTAAATATAGTGTCTTACACTTTTTTAAATTTATTATAAAGCTATATCATCTCCTGTATGATATGATGGTTGTATCATATCTACAAAGTCATTTCTACGCTTGCGGATGTCAAATAACAGTCTAGAATTAACTTATTTGGCAATGATAACAATTTGACAAACGCGATGTTTATGTTCTGGTGCGTTATTACACGATTTAAAAAATGTATACATACTCTATACATCTTCCAAGGTTGTGCATGTACGTGCACGTGTTGTTGAGTGTCATGAGTATAAATATCGTCAGATCAGGAAAATTTTTAAGAACTTTTCTAGCCTTTATAACACTATTTTTGAGTTAGCGAATGACTTTGTTCTCCTCAACTATTCACACAGATCATCGCACATATAATATACAAACTCAAATACAGCGTGTTTCTAAATACATACTAAGTTTTGTCTTCGTAAAAACCGGATTGAAAGTTATATACGTAGATAGAAATGGGCTAGTTGTGGAAGTATAATAATATGCGACTAGATGTACAGAAATTAATTTTGGTCAATCAGTTTTCGTCCGATTTTGGAAACGACAAATTATTATAAATGAAAAATTTGCATAGGCTAACCAAAATGAATATGTTGCATCTAAGTCTTAGTAAGATATTATGAAGACAAAAGACAGGGGCCAAATTCGATAGAACTTGGACAATTTATGTGATTTCGATGGAATACACATCTACTTTGGTATACCTATACTTTATTAACATTAGGCATGTTTGTATAGGGACCGTGTTATCCGTGCTGGCACGTTTAGATTTGCCCCACTTTAAGGAAACGTACCCGTATAAAATTTGCGATATTTTACCTTATTTGTTCAAACGTACTATATCGCTTCCCATAAAAAATACTTAGGCACGTTTCGATCATAAATCATTATTTGAATGTAAGGAAGAAAATTAATATAAGAAATTTGAAGTTGATATTCAGAATCTGGAAGTTCTAAAGTATTTGCAAAATGTTCCTTTGGTTTCTTATTTATTAATGGTTTTTAAATAATAACGAATGATCGAAACGTCCCTATGTATTTCTTATAGAGTAAAATTTTTGTTTTGAACACAAACGGTAAACTGGGGTAAGACTGTATTAAGGTGGGGTTTCAAAAAAATACGGTCTATTGAGGAGGATGCAACGTGATGCAAGGAATATTTTTTTTTATGCGATATTAGTGCGATCAAGACGTCAAATTCACGAGTATTAGGTACATACCTAATGAGTAACGTCCGCATGCATAATTATTCGTAATTTTCTTGTATAATATTACAATAGTTGAACTGATGAGTAACTAGTCGACGAAGATACTTCTACACTCGTCTGGGCATCAACTGTCCTATACTTTATAGCTACTCCCTACACGTGCGTGTGTGCATGACTCTGTGTAGTCGTTCTTAACAATAAATAGTTAGGATTTCAAAAGAGCTTATTCATATGTTCTTCCCAAAATAAATAGCTATGCGTTCATCGCCTTACATCTAAATGAGTGAAGGGTATAGGTCTTACTCGCGACTTAATAATATTATTATGTATACTTTCGATGTCGATGTCGTTATAATCTAATTTAGCTCATTTTTTCCTTCTTTTCATCATTATTATCATCATTGTTGTTGTTGCAATCAAGACATAATGCGCGTAAAAAATTAGCACGCAAACGATAATCAGGAATTTAGGTTTAATGTAACTGGCAGTGCATGGATGCGAGCTTCTTGTTCAATGTGAGTTCGCGATATAGGAATGAATAAACATTACGTCGAAAGTATCATCGTGAAAATCACAAGCGCAAAATCTATAGCTTGAAAAATTATCAGAATCTCATGGCTTTTATCATCTTTCTACTTTCTACTCCCGTCTAAGTAGTTTGTGATATCATATCAATCTATACAGACTAGTGACGTAAAATCTCGTATCAACGCATGTATATCGTTATTCGCGATAGAAGAATGTGTGCGGTAATGTGTGCATGTGTGGGTGTGTAAGTGTGAGAGGAGGGGGGAGCGGAGAAGTAGCAGAAAGAAAGAAAAAAGTGCACTCACTTTGACCGAGATGAACTCTTTTCATCCAAGGATAAATCTGAGGTGGATTACCGGAACTCGATTTACCTCCCGCTGACGAGGAATTTGTTCCACCGGGTGATGAAGACTCAGAGGAGGCGGGAGATGAGGAACTTTGTGAGGCGGGTCCGGTACTTTGATGAGCGGCTGAGGGTGGCGTTCCGGAACCGGTGTTTCCAGGCGTTCTCGGTGGCGCTTTAACGACAGGCGTCGAAAGAGGTGACGTTCGATTTGGTTGAGTCGTGGTGGTCAAGTCTTGCGGCGATCCCAGACCATTGGTGGTGACGGCGGTGGTGGTAGCGGCGCCTACGTTCGCTGGACTGTTCACTTCATATTTACAGCTACCGCTTCCTAAATTGGTAACTGCGGTATTATTGTTATTGTTCAATATACTGGGCGATAGGGCTCCAGGCGAGGCGAGTGACTGATGATGCTGGTGTAGCTGTTGCAGGTGGATTCTCTGGTGTTGCTGGGCCGTGTGTAATTGCGTGTAGTCCATCATTCCGCCGGGTGATTGTTGTATGTATTGGTTGGCGTATTGTTGTGCCGGCGAATAACACCCGGCCGTGCCATATGACGGTACCACTCCGGCATTCTGGGCTGCGTAATAGTCGGATGTCGGACTACTCGTGTCCAAAGGCGAGCCACTCGGACGCGATGCCTGCCCTTGTTGATAACAAGAGGCCAACGAATTCACAAATTGATACGAACTCATGATTGCGCACGCACGTTCTCTTCTTCAGATTTTTCTATAGTACTACAATACTATCATAAAGTAAGAAAACGAAATGAAAAAACACGAACGATGAACAAGAAAGCACACACATACACACACATACACGCACAAGTATAGTAGGAAAAGAAAATCGAAACCGGAACCGAAGCAAAGTAGAAAACACCAACTCACATCGCCGAACGCTATGTCTACGCGCACTTTTTTTATCTTTCCTTTCGTGTTTAACTTGCGTGTCCTTTCTTCCTTTTTAATTGCTATCTGTTTGTTTGTGGGCGGCAGCGTGCGTGGCGAACTTACCCGCGAGAAAGAGAAGAAAAGAAAGACCATTCGCGGAGCAAAAAATTGGGAAAGAATCATACGACAATAATATAACTAAACGAACTAAGTGAGCTCGAGACAGAACACCATCACTGCGTGTGATAGAGTCGAAATAAGAATTCGCGAAAACTCATCACCGTTACAAAATATGCCCAGCCCGAGCAGAGTCGGGTCGAGTTGGATTCGAAATTATCTTGTCGAATATTTTCAAAACTAGCGCCGCGTACCAAACATATTCAATTTTTCAATATAAAGAACTCAATTAAATGCCGCACACAAAGAAAAATTTTGTCGTCGAGTAACAAAATGAACGTAGAAAAAAAGAGAATAAAATCAAATCAAATCAATAAATAACTATAATTATTATAAATATGAATAGAATGCGTAGTATTTACGAATAGCGGCGCGCGGTATTCGAAAATATAGATTCGGTTTATTACAGCTCATTTTCCTGAGTACTACGAGAAGGCTTTATCGGCAATCGCAAACTCGACAACTCGAAACGAACATCACCAATCAGAATATTTTCTCGCGACTGGATTGGATCATCTACGTACACACGATGACGTTTCCCTCCTCCTCCTCCACCTCCTACCCCTCTACCACTCGTCGAACATGCTCTTTCTTACGCGAAAGAGTGTGTATCCGACGCCTGTTCTCGTCATCGTTCGCGTTCGCCACTGCGGTAACGTTCGAATACGAGTAAATCGAGTACGTAGGGTGGATCTACAAATGTAGAAGTGGGGGTTACCAGCTGTCGGACCACGTGTTTCCTAGTGCCCGCCTCGTACTAATATTTTGAGGTAGCTAAATCTCAGTGCAAGAATATGTTGGACGAAAATACTGTTGCGCCAACGATTATTATGTTATATTATTATGTGTAGCATTATTATTGATATTTTCTCATTGCTACTGTAGTTTTATCTAGCCGTTTCTCAGGTTACTGTACTAGGAGTACATTGCACACGCTTGTTGCATTTTTCTTCCCTCTCGCATCCCTCTTTCTCCTACATGTTTTATCACTCTTGCTTTTAATTTTCTGTTTATTATGTATGCAGCATCAGTAAGTATGCTGTAATTATTATCTGATCGTTGAACTGTATTTGCGCGCGTAATACATCAGATTTGCTCGAGAAATTTTGTCTTTTATATTCGCTTCATGATTGCGTAAGTATAGAATAATTTTTTCCCCCGAAGAAGAAGAAAAAAAAAAAAAAAAAAAAAAAAAAGAACAGAAGAGAAGAGAAGAGAAAAGAAAAGAAAAGAAAAAAGAAAATATTTCTGATTTACCATGCACGCTAATGATGGCGTGGGGCAAAAGTAAGTTAGACTTAACAGCCACGCCACCGTTGTGCGACGGCGACTTTATTGAGCAATCATCACTAGTGCAGCTAAGTCAGTACAGTGGTATCTTAGAAAATGTATACGTATTGAATAAAATTTTTACCACTCCCTCCTATCCCTGAAAGGTGAATAATATATGAAATACCGATCGCGCTCTCCAATTATACTATTAAAACACAAGGATATAGAGCTGGAAAGAGAAAAATGAGCTTTACAAAGACCAGACCTCTACGCAGTTGCCGCTTCTGTCTTGAGTTTTTATTGTTATATAAAAGGTTTGTAAATTGCATGGCGACCTTGTACGAGTCTCATTATACATTTTTGAAATAATTAAAAAACTTTAAAATATGATTCAATTTTGATTGCAGAAAGCTTCTAGAAAGATTATATCGTCACAATTCCGGTGGTCTTTGTAATACGCAATGCAATGTATAAAGCTCCTTTTTTTTTTCTCAGCTCTATTCTTGTGTTTATCTGTAATTGGTGAGCGTAGGCGATATTGTCATTTTATCAATTTTTTTCTTATCCGAAAGAGTCCATTCCATCAATTTTTGTAACCATTATTTTTATTAAAGTCAAAAAAGGGCTTAAAATGGTAAGACGATGTCATGTAGCACCTGCTCCTTTGATTGGTTCCCTTCGGGCTTCAAAACACAAAAGTCTGAAATGATTAAAAAAAAGAAAAACATCGTATCGTGTTTCTATTTTTTTTTTCTCATAGGCGTGAATTTTTCAAAATCATGATATTCTTGAAGTCGTAGACTAATGCAAGCTGATCTCTCACGATGTCGTCCGCCATTCATTGGCAGGTTAGACATCAATTCGCGTACAAAGTAGAATATTGAGTACAGGAAAAAAAATCCAAAATTGGTACCATCCGATTGTTTCATCGCGTTATTTATAGGTTCGTGCTTGTTCTGCGAACCACAAACCAGTTGCAATCCCTTTTTTTTCTTCTTCTCCTTTGGTTCAACAGACAGTCGCATATTACGCTGAATGTAAAAGTGTGGAAAAGTGTGATTGTGTTAGTAAACACACATTCAAACTATAACATGAGCGATCGGTTTGTGATATTTATTGTCAATATAAGGTCGAAGCTCGTAATACTACATGTCTGTCAAATATTCATTGTGGGGAAAATAAGTTTTTGCGTCAGAAAGTAAACGACTCGTTTCATAAGCCGAGAAAACAACACTGTTGAAGAGCAATCTAGTCAGCTGCTCGTCTCCAGTTGGTTCTAGAAGTATTTTACACGCTAAATTCAAATCCGTTTTTCGCTATCACATCACGTTTTTGAGTAATCCCGTAAAATATGAAAAATCTGTTCCGCGAAAGACGGTATCTTTTTGGTAAAAGCTGCAGGCTGTACACTGATGTATAATACAAAGTATGCTATCCCCGAGAGAACAGCAGAGATGGGCTACCAGTCTATAGCTCGAGTAATTCATAGTGGTAAGGTACGAGTGCGCTAAAGGTACATAGAGGGAGCTGTCGTAGCTTCTGATGACAACCCTTCCCGTACGAACACCAATCAAAAATTACACGACAAAAAAAAAAAAATTGAAAAATGTATGAACAAAATTATACGATTTTAGAAGTATTTTCGACGCTGATCACGATGCCGTTAACGGTTTGTCGAAATTGGCTCTGGTTATCGAGAAATGATCATAATTTATGAAGTTCCCGCGACTCCTTGCGACGCGCAGTGTACGTTACCCAGCTATCGAATTTCGCGAGTACGAGAACATACACTGCGCGTCGTTACGATTCGCGGAAACTTGATATGTTAATTTCTCGATAACCAGAGCCAATTTCGACAAACGATCAACAGCATCGTGATCAGCGTCGAAAATACTTTTAGAATTGTATAATTTTGTTCATGCAATTCTGAACATCGTTCCAAAAATAAATAATATTAACACTGTTGAGAAAATTTTTCGTTTTGGATTGAATAGGTAAATGAAATTTTAGTTACCCTCATTAGATTAAGAGTTTTACCCTGCTACCAGTTTGATGTGACGTGATGGTGATCAGACTTTATTACCTGAGTTTTATTGTTCATTCTACAAATATCTGGCTGAATTGATACACTGG
Source organism: Aspidiotus rigidus (assembly GCA_035079385.1). Taxonomy (NCBI): domain Eukaryota; kingdom Metazoa; phylum Arthropoda; class Insecta; order Hemiptera; family Diaspididae; genus Aspidiotus; species Aspidiotus rigidus. Next base: position 986,382 of record JAVHKY010000007.1, on the reverse strand, counting down.
TATTTATTCTAAAAAAATAGTGGGTGTGATGACTCAATTTAATGAGTTTTGAAAGTGTGCATGAGAGGAAAAGTCGTGTACGTCATGCTACCGCGTGAGTGTTCTTTAAAAATTATTTTCTACTTTCGGATATTGGTGCGGTGTGGAAAACAAACGGGCTCCGAGTTATGGTTTGTTGAAGATACCCACCATCAATCCAACCCGTCAAAATGGTGCTCACAAGTTAATCTTGGAAGAAAGAATCTGAACGACGATGCGGCGTAGCCTAAGCTGCGACAATCTCTACGATTAGAAAGTACGTGGGTCATCTGGTATTGTTCAGTATCATTATTTTATTGTTGAATAACAGGTGTATTAAACTCGCGATGATATCATCGATGAGCTGATCGTTGGCAGTTGTTTATTTGCTGACTCGGTCTATCGCTCTGCTTCTGTCTATTATTACGCTTTTTCATCGACTATTTGATGTTTTCCCAACTTCTCTCGCGGCGTCTGCTTGTCGGGGTCATGAACCTAATATCTGATGGGGGTCCCTTCAGTGGTGTAGCGAGGGTGGATAGAGGAGTCGAAACCCCTATCCGGACACACGATAAGCCTGTACCAAATTTTATTCTGAATAATTTTTCTAAAAATTTTTTATGATGTATCTTTTCTTCCACTTCTTTTTCAACACCGCCAGAAAAGTTTTTCAGATGCGCCACTGGGTCTCTGACGCCACACAGCGGGAAGGAAAATAACACTACATAACAACAAAAAAGAATTGGAAAAGGCATGAACCAAATTATACGATTCTAAAAGGGTAACATACACTGCGCGTCGCTACAATTCGCGGGAACTTGATATGATCATTCCTCGATAACCAGAGCCGATTTCAAAAAACGGTCAACGGAATCGTGATCAGCGTCAAAAATACTTTTAGAATCGTATAATTTCTTTCATGCATTTTTCATTTTTTTTTTTTTTTCTTTCTTTTTTTTTCTGAGTAGTGTAATGAAGCATCAAGTTCTTAAAATAAAAAGGAAAATTGGCTTTTATTTCCACTTTGTTCTTAAAAACGGTCCGACGTTTCGATATCATCGATATCATCATCGGGGAACAAAACTGAACTAAACGAAAAATTGATAATATTTAAGAAGAGAAAATACACTACAAGAAAAAACCGAAAAGTGAATAACAATGAATACCGACACGTTATAGATGAGCCGTTAATATCTGATTTAGAATTAACATTTTTTTCTTGTTCTTAATGATGTTGACGACTTCTAGTATTCTTCTTTTTTTATCATTACTTTCTCTGCCTATAATTTTAGTAGAATTAAAATTAAATATATGGCTCGCATTGAGGGCATAGGAGGAAAGAGCAGTGTGATAAGTATGATTCTCTACATCATTCTTGATCTGGGAGAGTCTTATTTGAGTCTCACCAATGTAAGAAATGGGGCAACCAGAACAGGAGATAGAGTAAAAAATTTTCTGGCAGAGCCAAATAAATAAAGATCATGTTTCATGTCCAACGTAATCGAGTTCCCACTCTCTCTGCTTCATGCAGTATTATACTAGGCTTATACTAGAACTGACTGCCAGGAAAAACATTTACAGATTCAAGTATAATCTCTTTCACAATGGTCAGGCAGAAACCGGCCCCTTCCTGTGTTGAAAGTACTACATTGAACATACAATGCAACAAAATGCGTGAGAATTACATTTATAGTGTATTTCTTCGTGCTGTGCTCTTGTCGTATCACTATTAACTTAGAAATCGCAATTCACTTATTTGCTCCAGTTACAATGTACACTTTTCTTGTGGAATTCTGTTAATATCTCGTGTATTTCTGTTAATATCTTGTGTATGAGCCTTCCTTGCAATCCCTTTCAAAACTAGGTAATTTACTTTTTTTTTTCTTGTGCTCTTTTTCTTGTGAAATCTTCTTTTTTTTTGTCTTATGCAGTTTAATATTCCCGAAAGATTTTTCCTTAGTAAGAGTAGTTTAGTACATCATTTGCACGCTATGAAATTTTACCTAGGTAGTTTAATACTCGTCTACGCAATTCTTGCTTGTCGACTGCGTAACACACTGCACTATCAATTCCAATTGATATTTTGCACATCCGTTTGACAATACCACTGTTTCGTGCTTATCTTTAGTACATTGTGTTAGTATATGACATTATGGTGTAGGTAGGTAAAAGCATCAGGTGGCGGTGAGAAGAGGGGTGGGAAAGAATTAAGTTTGTATGCTCGACGACCTTTCACGCCTAAACTCGCGGCGGCGAAATAGATAAACGTGACGCGCATTACCAACAATCCGTTAAAATAAACGGAAGCCGTACCGGCGCCTAATTGTGATCTCCTTAATTAACTGACTCTTGCGGTCTATTTTGCTGTACGTAATTCAAAAACAAAAGAAAGAAAGAAAAAAAAAGAGAATTATAGGAGGGAACCTATATTGAAGTACCATTCTTAAGCGCGTGTATCTTACAAACTTCGTCTGTGCCCATTCAGTAGGTATTACAGTATCGCACTGAAAATTCAAAGACGCTGATGTATTCATTTGTTCGCCCTCCCTCAGTTGCGCGAGTAGTCCGATCGCGAGAGCGACCATGTAATTTGCCTTCTATACATCAATAAAATGTGCCCGAGACCCCGTGACATAATTTTCTAAGGAAATACACGGCAGTTTCAAAAGATGCCGTTCAATGCAGAAGCAACATTGCCGTCGCCGCACCGCGCTACCTGATGATGAATTATTTTTAAAAATATCATTGTGTAGCAACGCGCGTAACCTATAAGTACGTAATACTTTACTTGGAAATTCGCGCCACGATTGTAGCTATTCAAGCTGTACTTTACTAATACAAACTACGCGCGCGCCAGTATACTGAGAAATTGAAGTTCGGCAATCATCATACCGAATCCTGGGGACCGAACGACGATCATTTATTTAGCTTTCAAATTATAGTATTATACGTACAAAGTGTATTATTTATTATTATCATTTTTTTTTACATTTTTTATGCAGTTACATGATATTATTACAAAAATACTTGTTGCCCTCATGGGCGAAAGCTACTCTCAGCCTTCTCCATTCCAGTCTTGTCTAGGCCACTCGAGTTTGTGGGTTAAAAGGGAAATGAAATCGTCTATACAGCGTATTTTACCGATTGAAAAGTCAAGTATTTTGTCTTTCTTTATTTCGTTTTTCATATGTTGAGAACCAAAAAGTTACTTGTTCTACCCAGATGTTTCCCTCCCTCCTTGTACAGTGTCCTGCCCAGTCCCGTTTGCGATATAGACATTCCTCCACTATATTTTTGTTATTCTTGAGCATATTTTTGACTCGTTTTCTTCTTATTCTTATACATCCTGTTTTATTTCCAGCAGTCCCCTTTCCCTTTCCATTTTCCCTTTCCTATTTTGTTTTTTTTTTTTGTGAGTATGTCGTCCGCAGTTTTTAGGTTCGTGTTCTACGAGCTCGAACATATTATAATTGTTTTTTTTCTTCAGCATAGTTCAAGTCCCGGTCGTCTATAGCGCTGAATGTAACAATGCGAATAAGTGTGCTTGTACTTCGGTCGCGTATTAATTATTTAGTAACGTTGATCACCTGTTCTTCCTTCTTCGTATTTCTTACTGCAGATAATTTTAATCACGATTACCGTCCTATTAATTACATTCGCTATTCAAATTTTTATTTTCTGATGTATATAAGTTTGATTACGTTAGTTGTGTGTTTGCTTTTACGGAATAGAATTTAAATGATAAGAGTTGAATTGACATTGTTGCAATATTCATACTTTTTATGTTTGCGTACGCGATTGGTTTGTGATAGGTTTATGTTCTGCATAGTAGATTTCATCACAACACATTTTCATGCGTTATGTTATTTCATAAGAGAAGAAAAGACCCAAGAGATAGATATTCGAGTAAATCAAGGAATGATATAAAAGCGTGGAGTGATTGTTTAGAATAATTATGTTATATTGATGAGCGAAATCAAGAACAAATGCGATAATTTTATTCATATAAGAATAATAGAATAGAAGTGAGTAGGTAGCAGTGACTACATAGAATTCGCATCAAATTAACAAGTTTAATTTCAAGTGTTTGTTTTTCCTTCTAAAAAATTGAAGAAAGTTCTTTCTTAAGAAAGAGGTGAAAGTTATCAAAAAGTAGTGAGTTATGCAGAGAATATCCAGCAGATCAGTTACCTTCGCGCGCTGAGAAATTGTAGGAAGCCAAAAGTCCTGTCATAGAGAAGAAGTGTGGAGATGCACAAGATAGGAATGAGTAAATAAAAGTTCTGACGCGCCCCTCCAGAAAAAGAGGTCAAATTATTATAAAAATTGACAAAATTTATATCAATGTTTACAACTTTGTAGTGTTTTTTTTTTTTTTTTTTTTTCTCATTTATTTGGTAATTTTTTGCAGGTCGGTGCACCGGCTCTGTAATCAGTAGTTATTTGACCTTTGGTTATTTGATCTTTTGCCTGTACTCACTGTGTAGTGCTAGCGTATACGGCTGCTTATACTCAAAGTATGAATCAACTTATGTCATAAAAAGGTAGTGCTGCACAAATAGATATATAATTTTATTCATACTAGAGGAGAGCCAGGATACGTGATGTATACAGAACACTACACACAGTGAAGCAAGTACAATTTAGTAGCCTTTTAAACGATAAGCTCCCTCCTCGCTGAAAAATAATATACATCTAGCTAAGGGTGAAAAGAATCGAATAAATGAATGGTTTTAGAAACATCTATTATAGTTGGTTACATTTCGCGTTATTTATACACATGGAGAATGATTTTATTTATATACGTTCTTTTTATACAATCATCGGGCGTTTAAATACAAGATGTTACACGCTTCTTCATTAAACGAACGTAAATATTAAAATAACGTATCGCAGTCTATATAATATGAAAATAGCCCTATTCAATTACGAGCGTTGAAAGAAGATGATAAAAGAAGAAGTATAAAAGAAACCAAACGTGTTGAATTCGAAGGATCTATGATTTTGAAAATCCAACGTATAAATCTATCCTATCAAAAGTAATTCATTTATTTATGTTTGTTTGTTTGTTTATCTATTATCGGGACTCATAATGAGTGAGTGAGGTGTAAGTAGAGTACTAATATTGAAAAGGGTTTTTTTCAATTGTATACAAATCTACTTTATTAGTTGCTTATTCAAGAGTACTTTCGGGTGTTATCCCATCAACAGTTGTGTCGCAACTGGAGAACAAGGCCTTAACCATGAGTTTTTATAGTATAACACTGTGATCTTACTTATTGGCTACAACAATGCTGTGTTGTGATTGGTTCACTTATTAGAAACTTATTCTTACAATAATATGACATTGTCTACATCGGTGAGACTGGGAGAAAGTTTGAGATCAGGAGAAAGGAGCACAAAACGTTGAAGGAGAAAAATATGGCAAGTCACTGTTTGGGAGACACTGTAACGAGGAAGACCACGATGGAGAGGGAATATTTGAAGTCATACACGTAGAGAATCGCACAAAGAGAAGAAAATTCTGGGAACAAATGGAGATAGCAAAAGCCAAGAGGAAGAAAGCCTGCCTCTTGAACAATGTAATCACATTTGACAGCGAAAAATTATTCGGCCTGGTGATTGGACGAGAGAAGAAGAACGGAACAAACCAATGAGACGGCAGGAATCCAGGTAGCCAATAGAAACGCAACATTTAGGACAATATATTGAACCAATCACGAAGCAGTATGTTTTAGCCAATAAGAACACAATGTCATATTATTGTAAGAATAAGTTTCTAAGAAGTGAACCAATCACACATCTGCATTGTTATAGCCAATAAGATCACAGTGTTATACTATTAAAAACTCATGGTTAAGGCCTTGTTCTCCAGTTGCGACACAACTGATGATGGGATAACACCCGAACTATTGTAAAAGCAACTAATAAAGTACCTAGATTTGTACAATTGAAAAAAACCCTTTTGTTTATCTAGTTTTCTAAACGCTCCCTCTCTTCTTTTCTGGCCCTATTGTTTAATTTTATGTCGTAATTACAAATCAGAAAGTGCGAAATGCTGCATGATAGTACGTGCATATAGCGAATATTATTGTTTGATATGTTCTTGTTTATTGGTAGCCTATAACGAAGAAATATAAAGAGGAAAAAATAGGTTAGAGACAGGTATCATTGTTACAGTTGATTTTCTCAGAAATTTCTCAAAGTTCTTGAAGTTGTTGAAATTCTCGACCTCCAAGAAATTTTTCAAATTTCCCGACTAGCCTACACCTTCAACGATGCAGCGCTATCAACATTATTTTACTAAATTATAATTACCTATTAAAATTACTCGATAAAAATAATATGTATAAAATGAAAGCGAATTAAACATAATAACTATTAAAATTAAATCGAAGCCCAGCGAGATGCCGCACTAGACCAATACCAACAAAATTATCGATCCTTATCATTTTTGTTTATGAGAACTAGTTAAATGATCCTGTCGCGTTTGATTACTACAACCGGTCGTCTTCGGAATGTACCGTTACGGTGTGTGTGTGTGTGTGTGTGTGTGTGTGTGTGTGTGTGTGTGTGTGTGTGTGTGTGTGTGTGTGTGTGTGTGTGTGTGTGTGTGTGTGTGTGTGTGTGTGTGTGTGTGTGTGTGTGTGTGTGTGTGTGTGTGTGTGTGTGTGTGTGTGTGTGTGTGTGTGTGTGTGTGTGTGTGTGTGTGTGGAGGGGGGATAAATTTACACCTCTTAGTTGGCTAAGTGAAATTGGTATTAATATATAGGTAGAAAAGAATAAAATTCAAGTTTTTTCACGGCTCTGCCGTCCTTTATTGAGTAATAAAGATATATGACCAATAAACGACGGCAGAGCCGTGAAAAAACTTGAATTTTATTCTTTTTTCTACCTAAGTATACATTGAACCGTCGCGACAAGTTTTTTCCTATTAGGGTATTAATCTATTTGGAAATTTGTTCAATATTGATATAGATTGAACATTCGTTTATTGTATGAGTTCGGATTTGACATTCAAATATTGGTACAGTGCACCGGAGGCGCACGCTTTCGGCTTGTACAGTATAATAGTATGATTTTTTGTTCTTTTTTTCACTCTGATTGGCGCGTTCGAATTTCTTAGTTCCTTCTTCCTTCTTTTATTCTTTCTTCTGCCTAAACGTGGACAACTCTTTTAGACTCCGTCGTTTTGTGATGTATTTTTTTTAGCTAGACTTAGACCCTTAAGTCTACTGTTATGGTTTTTCGAGTTTTGCAGCGCTACTTTTGCAGAATATTAAAGTTTCAGATTTTTGTCACAAACTACGTGCAGTAATGCGTTATCAGAGAAAATTTCAGCTCTCCAGGTTGAACAGAGGTACGAGAAATATGGCGGCAGAAAAAAGTGCGTCCACGTCATGGATCATAATATAGATTCTTTCACGTTTATTCAATTGAATCAATAAATTCATTTCAAAGTAAAGTATACCGAAAAAATATATTTAAAGTTTTACCTGCATTAATTTGATAAAAATTAATTGAGTACCTAGTTATTGAGTTTTCTTTAGTTTGAAACGGGAAGCGAGTAGCCTCTCATCGAAGACGTAAGTTATACCTAAATAATCTTCGATTTTATTCGATTTAAATTGTATAACATCAGTATAGGTCATTAATCTTGAATTGATTTAAGGATATGGTCTTTCGACAACTGTTTAATTAGAATTTGGTTTTTCTCAGCAATAAAGGAGGCTAATTAAACGCTTGAGTTGGTCTTTCTTCAGCTCTAAGCAGGCGATAGGATTTGTGGCAGGGCAAGTAATTCCGATTCTAAGATGCAATTTTTCATAGAAATTTCTGTTTAGTTATGAAAGTAATTTTGCAAGATTCGATTAAAAAGGTGTGCATCGTTCATTGTCATATATTTTTCGAGAACGCAGTCGTCCGAAGAAAGTTATGCGCGCTTTATCAACTCAGTAATTACTCCTGTACGTAGCTTCTCATTAAATTTATGTACTTGATTAAGATTTTTCAACATTTCCACTTTTTTTATCGCTCGTTTATTTTTTTATCATTATGATTCAAATGTTGATGACGCTTTTTTACCGACTTTGTATTGCATTCTTGGTGAAATTTTTATGAAACGGAGGCCTCTTTTCCACGCAGCGCTTCAATTGTAACATTGGCGTTTTAAATTCATATACACACGCATGTACTTTTATTTGTGCGCGAATGTTCTTGTTTGGTATTGGGTCGATTTATATGAAATTGAGAATTATAGAAGTTTTATATTTGTACTAGAGAATAGGATCATTGTTTAGAAAATTGGATTGGTAGTTTTTGAGATTTCTCTGTTTTAATCTACAAAAATTTGGAGCGGACCAAGTTGAATGTCAGTTTGTTAACCATCCCGCGTTGAAAAGAATGAGCGTTGCCACGGAAAATGAAGACTTTAGGAGGTATCGAAGTCTTGCACGTGGTGGAATTTTTGGTTTGGGATATATTTTCTCCACGTTTCAGTGTGTCTGGATTGCGATTTTAACATTAGATCAAATTCATAGATTCGTATGTACAAAAGTATGTACGTATGTATTTTTTGTGTGCAAAAAATTTTCTTTCTCAGAAATGGGAGGGGTTGTAAGTTGTGTATTATGCGTATCATTACACGAGATTGAATAAAAAATAATGCTTGGCAAGTTTTGAAAATGAATTGGTATCGGAAAACGGTGTCATTTTGTTGTTATTAACAGATGATTTCATTTTTTTAGTGTAAATATACTTGGTTCTTTCATGGTTGATGATTGAAAATTTTTGACGGACATTTCATTCATTGAAGCGGGAGGGAGAGGGGGCTATTCGGGTGTGGATAACTGATATAGAAAATTGAATGAAAATAATACGTACAGAGCTTTGAAAATGTGCTCATTTTGGAAAACGAAGTTTATTTGCTGTTGGAAATGAAAAAGATATGATGTAGCCAATAATGAACAAAAAGGAAAAAAGAAGTAGAGATGCAGGAAAATAAGATAGGGAAAGTCGCTTTTGCTTTTTCTTTTTGTTTCTTTCATTAATTATATTTTCCGCACATAAATGTTTTTTTTTTTTTTTTTTCGTCCTTGATGAGTGCTGATCTGTACTACCGTTGTGATAATTGTTTTCTTTCACATGCCGATAAATGTGTGACTTTTTATTTTTAGATATTTCTCCTTTTTTGTATATTTTTTTTCGTTTGATCTTATCCATTTGGATCCTCCATTTAGAAAGCCATGGTTCCATTTCACGCAGATGTTTTTGGAGTTTTCTTGAAGTTGCTTGATGGTATTTGTTTGTCGCAATAATAGCGATCTGCGAACGTACAGATAGTTGTTAATTCATCATCGGTCGGAATGTCCGCAGTATAGAGTGTGAACAGTAATGGGCCGCAATGCTACTATCCATTTTCTGATACCTGTGTAATACAAATTTTTTAATATTCTTTCGTTTTGTGTATTTACTTATTTTGAGGTAGGAAAAGTAAGAAATTCTGAATTAATTATTATTTGTGAACCAAATATTTTTGTTAAAAATGTAAACAAAAATAATTGTTAATAACCTCAGTGAATTCTCTAAATAACTCTACTCTGGATGTTGAAAAATATTGAGGCATGTGCAGGTAACTTTTCTCTGCATCCATTTTTTTAATTTTTAGGCTAACACTAAGAAATAGTTACTTTTAATTTTGTTGATTATAAATTTTGGGTAAAGTACATGTGGACGAATAGCAGTAATACTGGGGTTCTATGTTGTTAGAGAGATACAATATCTTTTTTCTTTTCTTGGTCGTTCTCTTTGTTCGTATCATCTTCTTCTTCTTCTTCTTCTTCAGACTCCTGTATCCAACTCTTATGATTATTTATTAATTCTATATTATGTCGTCCTCCTCTGATCTGCAAAGTAAAGGAAGAAAAGCGTTTCAATTCGAAGATGAGTGGATTAATTTTCCCTTTTCTCTTTCTCTTTTTCTCTCCATAAGGTCAGTATCATTGGTGGCTATAGTCAATTCTAAAGTAGGCCTACATACACAAATGAAAAAATAAAAATGTAACTTTCTCACACTTTTATTAGTTGTAGCTGCCTAGTTGTTCTAATGTACCACAGAATACTGGCTTTCGGGAAACTGCAATTTTTACTGTTTCAGTCATCAGCCATGATTAGTTCTATGACCTCTCTTGACTCATAGAAATCAATCATCGTCTTCCTCTGTTCTCGAGTTGATTGTGTTGAGATGTTGAAAATCCCTTCCTTTATCTAGCTCAGTTGTATCAAACTTTTTCAACGCCCTCAATATATTCTTTCGGATCCACCCATCTCCAACTAACAGTTATTCTTGACATCGAGTCCTAAATGAACAGAGAACTTGTTCCACGGGGGCTTTTTGAAAAATTTTTTGTGCGCCGTGGCACCAAAAACTTGGAAAAATTTCAACTTTCGAGTCATAATATATCATAGGAAGGAAAGGGACTTCAAAAAATTCTTACTTTCAGACTATATACACCATGATATAAGGGACTTGAGAAAACTTAAGAATCTTCAAGTTTTCCATTCCAATTCTCAATACCAAAATCAAGTCAACCCATAAAACAGTCGTTTAGCTTCCTTAAAGAACCTATAATTTTTTCTTAGGTCGCTCTTCTATAAGGATTATTCCGTTAGACCTTAGTGACGTTAAGTTTTTCTCCAGTTTGTAATCTTGTCAATTACCTTATCTAATTTCGATTTGTTCCATAGTGGTGCGACACATTTCAACAGAAACAAAAATAAAGTTTACCCAAGTCACAAATTAAAATAACACAAGTTAGGAACCTCTTCGATCGACGGTCATTAGTCGGTCGAAAACGCTCCAAGCTTGTATTAATTCAATTAGCGATTTGGGTATACTTTTTTCTGTGTGTGGTATATATTCTACCTAATTTAAATTAAGGTTTAATAGGAAACGTGTTCTATGGGGGACGGGGAAGATTTTTAAAAATGTTGGCGTCTCGTCATTTGCCAAGAATGATAGTTGAAATTTTTTCAAGTTATACTCTTATGATAATCATATAGCTCGATGTACAAAATTTTTTGATTCCAACTCCTATGATGGTTCAATTTCTTTCAATTCCTCTCTTGTCATATTATAGCTTGATGTTCGATATTTGAAATATTTTCGAATCCAACTTCTTTGATAGTTAAAAATTTCTCACGCCTTCCTCCTATCATATATTTCTCGAAAGTCTAAAACGCATCAAACACTGCACTGCACTGAAGGGTAGTACGTGTCGCGCTTCGCAACGAGCCGCGGCAACTCAACATCAAGACTGCAGAAGATAACGAGGTAATCATGAAAAACAAATAAAGGCATCGAATTCAGCGTGAAATATACTTTCAGAATCGAATATTCTCGTTCTTGACCTCTTTGAAAATTTTTTTTGTTGAGTTGTGTTACCGACCTCCCCTATTAACCACTTACAACCTTGAAAACTATTATTATTTCTTAGTTGTAGCTTCTAGGTACCTATCACTCACATAAAAAATTTTAAAAAATGCGAAAAATTTGGGCATTATTAAAGATAAAGGGCATGTATTTTTTATAATATATATGAAGCGAAAGTGCTGCGTATCGTGTTTGTTTTTTGTAGAGAAACATGCCGTTATCAAAACTGTGGCGAAAATGTTTTACCAGTGGCGAAAATCAAGTGGTGCCATTCGGACAATTTGTGAACATTCTTTTTGAACAATAACCAATTTAAATTGTAGGCCTAAGGTGTTCCTTTCCATATATTAAAAAAATTTGGGATCTATCCTTTTCACAGTTCGTGCGGGCGGTCTACTGGACGGATTTGCTTCATTTTTTTTTATTCTCTTCAGAATAACCTCTAGATTAGCCATCGAGGACTACTTAGTACCTCACTTCAGGTGTTCCCCACTTATCTGCATTTGCGTTTTCTCCCCATGTATTTCTTATGGGAAATTTTTCATACATAAATGGTTGAACGCAATGACAGTCCGCCAGGCCGTTCCACAGGGCCGATTTGCTTCATTTTTTTTTATTCTCCTCAGAACGACCTCTAGATTAGCCATCAAGCATTACTTAGTGCCTTACTTCAGGTGTTCCCCACTTACCCGCATTTGCGTTTACTCCCCATGTATTTCTTATGGGGAATTTTTCATACATTTGGTTGTTTGAACGCGAGAAGCGTAGCTATATTTAGTAGCAATAGTGCGTATGTTGACTCATCCAGCAGTGAGAGAGGCATGAACTTGAACATTGGTACCTTCTATCCTTTTTATATATATATATATATATATATATATATATATATATATATATATATATATATATATATATATATATATATATATATATATATATATATATATATATAAAATAACTTTATGACAGTCCGTCTGGCCGTTCTTCTCAACCAATTTGCTTCAGTTTCTTTAATTTGTTCATTTAGCACACCAGCTGAGCCATTAAGGATCAGCAGCCGCTCGACTTAAGGCGTTCTTGAATTTTCCTCAATTGAGCTTTTCACATATTATCTATCTATAGGTATACTGAAAAAAATTCAGTAAAACTTAATAAAATTCACCAGACATTCCCCCTGGACAGATTGGGCTGATCTTTCCTTTGAATAAATGCTTCCGATCCACAGATAAGCCATTACCCATTGGCTGACCCGTTCCTGACTTCAGTTTTGGGTAGTATTGAAATGCGATTTTGCCCTGTACATTTCTTATGGATATAGGTATTTTTTAGATGAAATTGAACAATTTTATTCAGTTTACCAGCATCAAACTAAGCAAATCAGACTGATCTTTTTTTTTTTTTTTTTTTCAATGAATGCCTCTTACCAACAGATTCGCCGTAATCCACTCAACAAGTTACTCCGCCTTCCTCACAAATTATCAAAAAATCGAAACGCAATTTTTCCCTGTACATTTCTTAAGGGGGTATTTGTGAAAGGAAAACGAACCCCCTTTTCCAATTTGCCAGGGACTTCAATTGAACAGGTCGGGCTGATTTTTTATACCCTCCGATCCACCATCACTCCTTGATCAACTTAGCCTCCCTTAAAGCAAATTCCCAAAACATTAAAACGCGGTTTCACCAATTACACTTCTTATGTGGATATATTCCACCTATAATAATATATTCCCCCTGTCCAGGTGTCATAGTTGAATTATATCATCAATTATACTGATGCTGCGGAGCAGCACAGGTCATCTAGTGTATTGTAAAAAGTATTGTTTGTAATTTGTGTTGAAAACAAACGATATTGGAACTCGTTTATCTACACTCGCTTCGCTCGTGTGTCTACCTACCCTGCGCTCGTTTCAATATCGTTCGTTTTCGCCACTTATTATAAAATGTACTTTGGCACGCGAAAAAAACAAGTAACCACGCAAAAAATAGATGCTTTTACAGAGAAAAAAAATGTTTACACAATATAACAAAATTTGAACGCGAAAATGAATGAATTCAAGAGATAAAATAAAAACACTCATGCGAGCTGTCGCGTGAGTAGTACACGACTTTTCTTCTCACAATGCAAAACTCATTGAGAGAGTCACTCCCTCTCTTTAGATTAAATATCAATGGCTTGTCAATCATGCCAAATATTTGTAGTATGAACAATAAATCTCAGTTTGTAAATTCCATCACTATGACATGCACGGAACCTGAACAAAAATAAATAAAAATAGGTACAAAATTGAGAAATGAAAAAAAAAAAGACCTAGCCTAATTAACTATGAAATTATGAATAAAAGAAAAAAAAAAATAAATAAATTCAGAAAAACTCTGGGAGCCAAATATGTATTAGTTTTTTACGTTTAAAATTCTAACTCCAGTTATATTTAACGGAATCCATTCATTTTTTGAATGAAAGTTAATAGTCTAAAGAGCAATCCTACAGAATTTTTTCAGAATTTTTGGAACAATTTTTCGACATGAAATCACGTTTTTAAATCTTCAAAATAGCATTTCCACCCGTGAATTTAAATGTGCGACCACAAAATTTTTATATGTTGAAGAGGACACTGCTATGCATAACTCCTTTTTTATATAGAATTTTCTGATTGGTGGAACATTGTTAAAATTGAAGCGATTTGATCCGGGATATACGCATACCGGTCTCGCGGAGTTACACGACGCGCAACGCTATGTGGCACACAACTCGGCGGCACACAACTCGACGCGCGTTGCATCGTCACTCTACCCGCGAACCGGTGTAAGATTGGATAGGCCCCGTAATAGGACGGGCAAAGTCACAAAAAATCGCAAGCTCATGACCGAAGACAGACTTTAGAGTAACCTGTCTTTTTTGAGTGCTAATTCGCCTATACTATCATGAAGCATTCTTGCATCTATCGATGTACAGCATCTGGATCATAACCGTACCCAACGACGTTGAGGAAAAATCTTCGTGTACCTGCCCTTCGTTTACTAAGCAGGTTATTTGAAAATACATTCTTGGTTTACAAATACGTCAAAAATCTGTCGCCGTATCCGAGGCGAGGCGACGAAACAGCTTTCGTTGGGACAGAGATTCCAAAGCGAAGCGCGAGTTGCTTCTTCAGTAAGAAGTGTAATATGGGGTACCGGGTAGTTGGTGGAATCATAATACAACATTTCTTTTATGTATCCACAATTTTTTATTGCGCTATCTACAGTTCCTTTTAGCAAATTTTGATGTTCATTTTTATTTTTTTAACGCAGCTGCGGATATGGGGTAGAAAATTATTCAAACGTGTTAACTCACTATCTTATTGCGTGATTATTTTACCAATGTTCTATTCATTTTCTTATTGCTGACTTGATATTCTTATTGCGCAATATTATATTTAAATGTTCTCTTCTTAAAATATTGTTGGACATTATTAACGCATGTGTTTTTTATCTATTTTTATTGTTCATTTCCTCTTTTCTACCGGGCCGAAAAATGGGTACCTTCACAAAATACCTATACTGTCCTCAGCTTACTCTTATTTTAGGAATGATTACTAAAATATTTCTATGAGTCAATGCGTATTGTTGCTCACTAAGATTGAATTTTTCTGATCATGACGCTAGCTTATGAAAGACGTCTTATAGCCGCTACATAAAAAGTAACGTGGAACGAGACGAATAAGTTTTAGCGGCGTCGATGATTTTTATTACCGGATGACTCTCTGTAGGAGACTTTTTAGAAGAGAGCCTTACTCGCACATACGGAGATTTTGGAAACTGCTCGTACCATCGTAACCATCACCGCTCGTTCGTTCCACGTGATGCCATCGCCGCGCGCGTCCTTCGCCTAGATAGAGGCCTTCACCTAAATGCCGCTTTTGCGAGTACCTGCGACACATATCGCAGCTATAAATTTTCACCGTTCATCACTAGCGTTACGCCGCGTGGACGCGTCCAAACTCGAACCAGATGTTGTTGGCCGTTCTCTCATTTCCGGGTCGCCACTGACCTTTAAAAAAGAGGGTGCAACGAATGGTATGTAAGTATCATAGTGTAACAATATATATTTGCACTGGAAAGAAATGTTAAATCTTAATTTCCGTACAGTCATATATAAGTTACGTCAACGTCATCTTATACCAATATGCGTGTTTCGATGCGGCTCGTAAAAGGCAACCTGATGATAGGACAGTATTTGTCGCGTCGCGTCACGTTAGCATTTCTTTTGAAATATGTACGAATGTCGACCGATTTCCTGTGATAACGTCACAAATTAAGTTATTGAGAGAGCAAAACAATGCGCAGTCTAGCAGTCTCATTCAAACGTATTAACTCTCAGGCCAAGATCGTAGTATGAATAATTTTAAATGAGGAAGAAATATGAAATCAAAAATAGGCTATCTACCTATTTACAATGTGGATTGTTCTCATCAATTGTTGTCTTCTTATTCTTGATTGTGCAATATAAGATAGATTGATCTATTACAGGGTTGTTTTACTTTGCTTTAATTTTTGGTCAGCGTTATTTGTAGATACAGTATAGTCTACAGGTAAAACGGTGTTCGTAGATATACATTACCATTGGCTAGTAAAATCAAAGCTTACTTACGGAGAGCTATGCTCCGCGGTCTGGACATAGATCAAATTCGAGGAAATGAGACTTATGGACAATCTGCTGACAACAATCCGTCGACATAAGGTTTGTGTCGTCGCTGCTAAATCGTGAGGCGCATACGGGACACCAGAAATAAAAAGCCTGGTCTTTTGCCGGCTTTCTGCTCTCCCTTTGCAGAACGTTTCTTCCCCTTGCAATACTGAGCTTTTCGATCAGGGCTTGTCTTGTTGAACGAGCATAATTGCCTCTCAGCCTGTTTTGGTCGAACCCGAGCTTTCAGGTTTGCACAAAATGTAAGGCTTTCAAACTTGCTCTTGGGTACTGTTTCACAGGAGAGTGGATAATCGGTTGAGGCGCTGGGACTCACTTCAGTATTCTCATCCTCTCTTTCGTGGCACTGACTTTCTACTGCTTTTCGTGTACCAATATTGTCCCCTGCTTACACAAGCTTAGCCACCTTCTTTGTGGCTGTCAATTAGCCCATGAATTGCTCTGTCCCGTGGCAAAAAGCTAGGCTGGTAATTTCGATAACATCAAGTTGTATTTTTCCCTGCTGTTTAATGTTCTTTCAGACTGGTCATTAATATCGCTGACAAATAGATCACCTTCTGGACATTCTGTTATCCTCTATATTTACTGTATCTACGAATACCGTTTTACACGTAGAAACTGTATCCACAAATGTGACCTGCGATGAGAAAAGGATGCTCATTGCCCATTGGCACAAACACCATTTTTCTCAGATTGTACACCTTATCAGAGAGAAATGGTGTTCCTGTCAGTGGGCAATGAGCATCGTTTTCTCATCGCAGGTCACAAGTACCGTTTTACGCGTAGATACTGTATTTAGAAATAAACACAACGTTAATTTTACCGACTTTCCCGGAGCAAGGTGAATAGGGGAAAGGGTAAATAAACTTTCTCGACGTTTTAGAGATCCTAGATCACAACTAGCATAAAAAAATTTCAGGCTTCCTTCTATATATCTATATCAGATGTTTTTGTCCGCGAAACTCCTCCAAAACTACCAGATGGATTTTTTTGTAACTTGGCCATATTGTAGTAATACATCTGAAGATGTGCACCTGCAATGTTTTTGCGAATCGAATGAGTGGTTCTCGAAAAATTTTCACTTATTTGAAAACTTTCTCACTATTACGAGTGCTTACAAATAGCTGCGAGTAGTTGCTTACGTTACGAGAAGCAGATTTTCCTATCCTTTTACCGTTTTCTTATCAGTACGTTATGAAGAACCTTTTATTATTTAACAGGTTCATTCTTGGTTCATTTTTGACCAAGGGTTTATTGAATTTTATTTTCGATGATATTTCATTCAAATTTAGTACCCTTGTATCTCGCTTCCCACAGCCCCTAGAGCCTTGAATTTTGTTTTGTCAAATTTTATTTGTTTTGTTAAATTTGTTTTTGAACGGATAATGGCAATGGTGGGTTGTTCATTTTATTTTCATTATTATTTTTATTAGTCATATTCGATAGTGAAAACCTTGAGTTTGAATGATTAAATACAATTTTTTAATCTTCATCAAGTGTGCTGATGCGAAACTACCTTGGTGACTTCATTCTTAATTAATTATTGATTTATACGTCATTTTTTCTTGTATACATAATTGATAGTGGTTCATAGTTGATTTGAAGTGTCTCAGGAGATAGAGATTATTTTCAATTTGGACTGGCTTTTTTGAGTGAGATTTGAGGTTAGACTAACTAGTGAATCAGGCTCGGGTGCTATATATTTTTACCGACTTTTCTAGCTAGAAAAGTGAGGTATTTTGTTAATACGTTTGGAAATGTTCAAGCGTGAGGGAAGGAATGAAGGGTTGACCGGTGGGTGGTTGGTTGCTTCTTTGGCTTCGATGTTGATTTTTTTAGTTTTTCGAGATTTCCTTGTAGCTGGATTCCCAGATGAAGAATCTTGGGATGGAGTTTGCATAGAAAATGGTGACGATGGTGTGAATACAATAGATGAGTGCATGAGAGGAATATGAGCTGGAGATAGCTTTAAAAGATACCAGGAATCGGGAGTGATAAAGAATTGAACCACGCAACTTAATATAAAGTATACTAGACGAATACTAGTCTAAGATAATGTATAGGAAAAAGTGATTGTAAAGCTCTTTTTCTTACCAACTTTTCTAGCTTGAAAAGTGCGGTATTACATCTGTAGCAAGATTGACAGGGGGAAGAAGCAGTCAACTTTCTCGACGCTTTGGAGGCCCTATATTACTTTCAGAATGAAAAAAAATCCGATTTCTTTATATAGGCCTATAGCTATTTACGCCTAAAAAATTTTTGTTTGTCCGCGGATCTCCTCCAAACCTACTGAATGGATTTTTTCGAGACTTAGATAAGTTATAGTCTCATATCTGAAAATAAGCACCAACAATTTTTTCAACCGCGTTTCCAATTCAGTTAATACGATTCTGTAGGTTACGGTTAATCATGTTGGGAGTAATCGAAATATCAATTTGCAAAAGATCGCAGAAACAACAGTTATAGTCTCGTATAGCAGTTAGGGCAGAGGGAGGGGGAGTGGTTCTTCTGGAGACGTTTTGTAGGTTTTAGATGACTCCTAGCCTAAATTAAAACAAATTCAGGTTTCCTTATTGGATTATAGGTATTTTTACTCTGTTATCGCTTGATGTGACGTCATAGTGATGGAATTTAGAAACTGAGGCCAATTGTTCAGTCTACAAATATCTGGCATGATTGACAGGTCATTGGTATTTAGTGACTCTCTCAACGATTTTTGTATTGTGAGAAGAAAAGTCGTCTATTACTCACGCGACCGCCTTAATTTTTTTTTTTAATAAAACTCGCTGAGACTGTGCCTGCTAAAATTCGCCAAAAATTTTAACACAGCAAGCATAATACGAGTATCGAGTAACGTCACAAACCACCTTTCGATAGGAAACTGTTATTTAATTTTTTTTTTAGTTTGAGATGCATAGGGGAAGCAAAAGTGCCGAACAGTTCAACTTACAATAAGAAGCTGTAAACATTAATGAAATTCAATGTTAATTAGGTACTATTTTGTAAAATAAAATTGACAATTTGGTTTTCTGAGTAAATAGCTTCCCCAATATATGGATGATTTCTTTGTACAAATTACTCTACACAACAAAATAAAAAAATTGAAAAATGCATGAACGAAATTATACAATGCCAGAAGTATTTTCGACGCTGATCACGACGCCGTTGACCGTTTCTCAAAATTGGCTCTGGTTATTGAGAAATAAACATATCAAGTTCCCGCGAATCGTAGCGACGCGCAGTGTATGTTACCCAGCTAGCATCGAATTTCTCGAGTAGGAGAACTCACAGTGCGCGTCGCTACAATTCGCGGGAACTTGATATGTTCGTTTCTCGATAACCAGAGCCAATTTTGAAAAACGGCCAATGGCATGGTGATCAGCGTGGAAAATACTTCTAGAATCGTATAATTTCGTTCTACCATTTTTCAATTTTTTTTTTTTTTTGTGTAGTGTAGTGTTATCTATAGGGCTGCCAAACCTATGTAAATACATATAATTTTGTGAGCGTTATATCTCATTTCTGACAAATACGTTATCCGACTCAGGTCATATAGGGCCTCCGTGCGAAATTTATAAATGCATATTTTTGCATATTTCAAAATAAATGCATATTTACCCTATAAATACATATAAATGCATATTTTGGACTATGAACACGTATTCTATCTGAAAACAAAAAGAAAACTTGCCGTCAACACGACGGTGTTCACAATAATGTAGAAAAATTTCAGAGGCATGAAAATTCTTGAAACATTGTGATAGGTAGATGAACTCCTGTGCTATGAATAGGCCTATACGAGATAGCCTACTTTGTTAGATTCAGTTATTCCGCGAAAATGCCCCAGGTATACCCCTTCCGCCTAAACCCATTTTAACTCGTTGGGGTACTTGATTACAAGCATGCACGTACTACGCAGACAACTTTCAAGCAGTGAAGAATGTAGTGGACAAGTTGAAGGCCTCAGATGCTCAAAGTATCGGACGTGCGCAAGAAATGTTTCAGGACAAAAGTATTAAAATAACTTTGGCATACATCAAGAGCACATTTGGGTATCTACCAGAAGCAATCGAAAAACTAGAGAAACGAAACATTCCTATATTTCAGCAGATCAGTTTGGTGGACGACTACCTGACGAAATTAGGAATAGTGAAAAAGGCGGAATTTGCGGTGGAGCGATTGCAAGGAATATTAAGTGGCAACCCTGGTCTCCAAGGAATGAGGGAGATAGCTCGCGTTTTGGGAGGGGAGCACAGTGACGAAAACACGGAAGACGACGTAGGAAATCTCGAGCCAGGGGAACTGTCAAATTACCAAGTATGCTCCGCTCACATCGTGTGATGTAGAAAGGAGCTTTAGTGTTTTCAAAACGATATATAGAGATAACAGACGAAGTTTCGAATTTAAAAATTTGAAAAAATATGTTTTAATAGCCTGTAACAATAAAAATTTTACTTGACGGAAGTTATATAGATTTTAAATGTAATTTTTGACTCTCAAATGAATACATATATTTACATATTCTAAGGAAAAATAAATGCATATTTTTACATATTTCGAGGAGCGTAAATGCATATTTAAAAAAAATAAGTACATATTTTTGGCAGCCCTAGTTATCTATTATCTTCTACTTATTTCACGTGGTGAAACTTCTGCTATTGATGCTTTATGATGTTTACTTTTTAATTGGTTAATGAGAAACATTGCTCTAGTATGGCTTGTGCTGGTGTCTTTTGGAATTCTATTTAGTTTGAAATAATTCAGTAGCGTGTATTATACAATCCAATTGTTTCTTCTTCTAGATTTTTCTCAAAATTGTTCTCATTTACGTTCATGTTTGACCGCGGCACATTTTGTTGCAAAAATTGTGCTAATAAAACACCCACATCGTTCATAGCATTTTTATGTTGTCCATGTTTTTTTTTCACCTATAATGTTGACAATTTAATCACAAACGATATGAAACTACTACTATTCTTCATTCTTTTTTAAAACTATCTTCATCGCCACTGTGAAAGTCACGACTCTCGCAGGTATGTATATAAGACACAAAATATTCTGGGAAACCTATTTAATACTGATAGGCTATTATCTAACATGCACACGTATACACAACATTGGCCTTATTAATGATACGCAAAGGTACGTTTGCGATAATTCTCAAAGATGATTTGTGCAGTGTTGGTCGTTATACATATAGCAAGAAAAAAGAAATTCACAATGTTCATAATCTCTGAGCAAAAATACGTGATGGTATGTCCTTAAAATTCGTGCTGGGCAACACAAAATGGCTTTATGCTGATTCAGTGTCATCACTGCATTAAAGAAAAATTGATTCATAAACTGGATCATAGGTCAGTCTCACGTGTGTTAATAAATATATGGGATAATTATTTTGCGCAGCAAAAAATATGGAATAAACAGTGGACTAATAAGTCTGTAAATAATAGATGTAAACAGTAAGTCTGCAGAAATCAAGCAGTAATTTGATCGTCGTAATTTAAGTTGTGTGAACAGCAATTAATTCATGATTCAACAGTAATTTATCCGATTGAAATTGAAGCTGTGTGGGATTCATAATTGTAAGAGACTGTTTGACGAGTATATAATACCTGTACTTCTTTTTGAAGTAGGCCTACATGCACTCAATTTTAATTCTAATTCGTAATTTTCCTTCTTTTATGTTCATTACATACAAGTATTCTATCTTGTTCTGTACCAATGTATATGCTTTCGCCCCGCGGTATGATTTCTGGGTTATAATAGAACATAGATTTCTGGGTATCACTTTTTTTTTTCAGGCTTCAAAAAGAAAACTATATTTTACTGTATCAAAAGCTTTAGTGTAGTCCATAAAGGTAAAGTGGAGTTCCATATTAGACTCCTGAGATTTTTCGATTAGCTGATAGATGATGTGTAAGTTTGTGGCTGTCCAGACGTGGAAGGGGGAACTTTTGAAATCTTAAGAGGAATAAAAAAAGGCGATTCCCTATACTCAACACTGACTGTTTAACATTACCTTGGAGGAGGTTTTTAAAAATCTCGTGTGAGACGATAAAGGAATTGATATCAATGGTAAGAGATTGAATAACTTACGCTTCAGACGCGATGTAGTGATTATAGCAAACTTGAAAGAAAAGCTTGATGAAGAAGGGTTAAAAGCAGGACTACAAATTAATGTTGAAAAAACTAATATAGTTGCAAATGTGATGCGCTTCGAGAAAAGGGACCATAAATCGGCAAACGAACTTTTTTTTGGGCTATCTGTATGCCCAAATAAAAGAATTGTTTTTATATTTTAAGAATGGAAATGGGTAAGGCAACCTCAAACCTTTCATAATAGTATATTTCTAAACAAGGCGGTAAAAGGAAGGTTTGATGGTTGAGTGTCAAAAGTTCGTTTTACGAGCCTAGCGAGTGGAGTAAATTACACGAAACGTTAAACCTTCCGATACCGCCTTGTGTTAGGAAGATGATTGAAAGTACGCTGTACAAATGATCGTTCTTTTACGAATCGTCGTCAACTGATACTCGAAGGCTATTGGCTAATTCACTTTTTCTTCACACTTTTGTAGTCGATGATAGAAAGCAAATTTACCCGCATGTATTCGATGGTCAAAACGGCGTTTTAACACATGTATTATAAAAAGTATTTTTCCTTGTGTCACCAAATGAACGTAATCTATGAAAAAATAGTACAAACAGTACTTTTTATGATACATGAAGTGAAAAGGAACACTCAGGCCTACAATTTAAATTGGTTATCGTCCAAAAAGAATGTTTACAAATTTTTCGAATGGCACCACTGACTTGATTTTCGCCACTGGTAAAATATTGTCGCCACAGTTTTGATAACGGCATGTTTTGCTACAAAAAACGAATACAATACGCAGCACTTTCGCTTATATATTATAAAAAATGTGTTTTTGTTTCACAACACTGACGGTGAAACCGCAACTTTTCGCCACTTAAAACGATGGCGAAACTGGGTTTTATCGTAAGTAGTCCGTAAAACTGTGGTGAAAAGTAAAAACTGTAGTGAAAAACGAAGAACTGTAGTGAAAAGTGGAACAGTGGCGAAAATGTAGAGATAGAACTGCAGTGAAAACTGAGGTCCGTGAACTCCATTCTCTCTGAGGTAGGTGAGTCGGTACGATGGTATGATGAACAGTGTTGCAAGAACTTCCAAAAAAGCGCTGTGAACTTCCATTTATTCTTCAGTGCAGCCAGCTTCCTATTATTTTATCGTTTTCGTGACAAAAAGTTGCGGTTTCACCGTCAGGGTTGTAAAAAGTTTAATACTCGACAAGCGGTGAGAACTGCCCGCTTATCGTGTAACATACTATTGCTGACATTGAAATAAAAAGTGGAAGTATCAAAAAAGTCGAAGACGTAATTTATTTAGGGTAAACGATCAGCTTCATAAGTAGAAACAAAAAAGAGATAAGAAGAAGAATAAACTTGAGCTGGAAAAAATACTGGATCTGAAAAGAATATTCAACTGTAATTTCAAAATTGTAAATATTTAATACCTGTTTTGTTTCCGCTTTATACTATGGACCACAGACATGGTCTTTAAAGAACAAAAATAAGAAAATGATCCAGGTGACACAGAACAAAATGGTAAAGTCCATGCTGAGCACAAAACAAATGGAAAAGATAAGGATTAAAAACATAAAACAAACACTGCCAAACAATTATTATAATACTGTCGAAAAATGCCGAAATAGAAAATAGAACTGGGCAGGGCAGTTAGCAAAGAGCGGGGAAAATTGGGTAACAAAAATCATGTTCTAGTACTTGAAACACAAAAAAGAAATAGGGGGAAACAGAAAATAAGATGGGCTGATGATTTCTACAAATTACTTACGCACAGAATGTTTCACCAGGGCACAGAGTAAACCTGAATGGCAAAGGCTGAAAGCAGATTTCTCCCGTCCCGGGACCGATTATTATTAAGGTTATATATAATGGCACGCGAAAATGAATATTTGAACGCGATGATTTTTCACAGTAAAAAATACGGAAAATAACTACTTCTTATATTTGATTCACGCGACGATGTACACACGTCCTTATTAATATAATTTCACGCGACATCAACTTATAATATCTGAAGAAAAATAAAATATATTGTTCTTCAGAAGGATTGATTCATGGATTTAACGTACATTGATGAATATTGTGAAAGTGCTAAGAAACCAAACAGAAGTACCGTGGTACGCAAGTTCAAACGAGAGGAGAATAAATGTGACCTGTGTTGAGAAAAGGATGCTTATTGCCCCCTGACAGGAACACCGTTTCTCTCTGATTAGATATCCAATCAAAGAGAAATGGTGTTCCTGTCAGGGGGCAATGAGCATCCTTTTCTCAATGCAGGTCACAAATGGAAAACGTTCGACAATTTCAAGCGATGGAGGATGGACATTCGGATGATTACATTGAATCGGGATGGTTCCTAAACTTGTACATGCCCGATTTTCAGTAAAAAATCCATCTGTCAACATTCTCTGGGGGTACAAATTCAACAAAAACGTGTGGTGGTACCCTCAGCTGCTAAACTGGTGCTTCTTGGTCACAAAAGTAAAAAAAAAGAGGCAGACCAGTTCTGGTCAAGAAAGCTCTATTAATATAATTTTTTTCTTTTTTTTTTCTTGTTAATTATACAGTTACCGGGTACCAGTATAATTTTGCGTGCTGTCGGATCCTGTTCATTGCTTAAAATCTCGTTCTGTATAACAATTGTCACGGCCAATACTTTTTTTGAGTGTGATTACCCATCATTTATTGTGTACTTTTTGTTTTTGCTCTACTTTTAATAAAAAGTTATGATTTTCCTGCTTTTTTCGCGTGATTTCATTATTTCCTTCGCGTGCCGATAAATGTAACCCTTAATAAAGTGTAAATTTAGAATAGATACTCGTATTATCTTGGCTTGAAAGCAATAAATAAATATTGAATAAATAATTAAATAAATAAATAAATAAATAAATAAATATAAGATCGGAAGATCTTTTAAAGGAAACCAACACGACTTCAAAGAATGCAAATTTTATTAATGAGAATTCTTAACAAAAGCCGTTTGGTAACTAATGCTGCAGGGAGCGAATAATGCGAAGGCATAAAGCGAGATGCGTTCGAGTCGAACGAAATAAACAAAGTGAAATACAGGTCGATATAAAAAGGAAGTACAGTGACCAAACATGAGTAAGCGAACAAGTCGCGAAAGGAAAAGTTCAAGTTATGAACGGAAAGCTAAGATGAAGCGAATAAATGAAAGAGAACAGATTACGTGCGAAGGATGAGTCAGGGTGAGTAATCTTACATAAATAAATAAATAAATAAATAAATAAATAAATAAATAAATAAATAAATAAATAAATAAATAAATAAATAAATAAATAAATAAATAAATAAATAAATAAATAAATAAATAAATAAATAAATAAATAAATAAATAAATAAATAAATAAATAAATAAATAAATAAATAAATAAATAAATAAAATCTTGTTCACTCTCACGTCTCTCGTTGATACCGAAATTTAATTAAATTTTACGTGCGGCAAATTGAGGATCCGGGTGGGGTGGAGACTTTGACTTACTTTACGGACTCAGAAAAAGTTTCGGAGGTAGGGATAGAGCGAGGAGTTTCCGACAGAGTTCGGGATATGAAAAAATTATCGAAGGTTGATTTTTCATTTTGTGATGAAAAATTTCTGACCTTTAAACGACATGAATACTGGCAGCAAGATAATTGATCCCCCCAAGACAAAAGAGGAGCAAAGGGCGTCTCACCAAAACAAAACACTCACTACACTGCTTGTAAGCGGTAAACAAATTTGTTATTTTTGGTTTGTTTTTTCTACAGAACTCAAGGAGGCAGTAATCTTTGACCGGAAAAAACTTTCGTATAGTTTTTAATTTAATTTAATTTTTTTTTCTCTCGATAAAATTTTCATCAGCAACTGACTGTTCATAAAAATTGTTTTTTATCTGAGAAGTACGGATGTTGAAATAAATTCGACCCTAAAGATGAATGCAACGTATTTGAAACGTTGGTCCAAATTGTGTATAATATATTTTTTTGTGAAAGGCAGTACCAAATAAATTCTAATTTAAATGCACACCCAACATAATTTTTTTTTGGTGGGTTCCATCCAATATTTTCATTTTTATTTTTTCGAGCGCTTTTTTTATTTCCCGAAGTGCGACAATAGATGGAAAAGTGGGCAAAAAAAATAGTATATTACATAACTAGTACAAATAAACTGAAAATAACTTTTGAGCCCATAATTTGGGAAATGAGGCGAAGTCGAATGAAGCCAATCGCACGTGCGAGAGTCATTTTTAACTTGTTCGCGCGAGTTTTGTACAGTACTTTTCACAACAAATACGTGAAAAGTACTAAAAGTATCGCGAAAAAGCTACTTTTCACCATGAAGTTGTAAAAAATTCATTCGTATCGCCTGCAAGTTTATACAAAGTAAGCTTTCAAGAACGTTTTTTTCTACCCGAAAAAAGCTGAATACTTAGTCGATAACTTGGAAAATTTGCAGGGATAATATAGAATATTGATGTAAAAGAATGAGCAAAATCGGTTCAGTCGTTATCCAGTGACCGAGAAAAATTCATATCTTCTAATATATAAAGCAGAAAGTTTGTCTGTCCTCCTGTCCGTTTATAACTCGAGAACTACTGGGCCGACCGCTTTCAAACATTCAGGATATATTGTCCTCATCCCAGAACAGCACATAGACTCATAAAAATAAAAATTTGACGGGGAGGTGCTGAGTAATTTCAAAAAAGGGCGAAAACAATGACTTTTTTCAATATAAAAAAACGTGGTGGTGTAGCTTGCCATCGAACGCGTTGTTCCAACGTTATACTCTTCAAACGCGTTGAGCGGCGCAGTTATAAAAAAACACTCACGCAGTCGCGTGAGTAGTACACGACTTTTCTTCCCACAATGCAAAAAACATTGAGAGAGTCACTCCCTCTCTTTAAATTAAATACCAATGACCTGTCAATCATGTCAAACATTTGTAGAATAAACAATAAAACTCAGTTTATAAATTCTATCACTACGATGTCACATCAACAGATAACAGAATAAAAATACCTATAATCCAATAAGGAAACCTGAATTTTGTTATAATTTAGGCTAAGAGTCATCTAAAACCTACAAAACGTCTCCAGAAAAACCACTCCCCCTCCCCCTGTCCAAACTGCTACGAGGCTATAACAGTTGTTTCTAATAAAATAAAAGAGCTCTACAATCATTTTTATTTCTCATACGTTATTCTTAGCATATTACACTACTGAATAGCTATCCTGTTACAAAGATTCTATTACGTGATTCTCAGATATTTTTCAACGCTGAACACAAATCCGTTGTCCGTTTTTGGCTAGCACGTCACAATTTTTAGTAATCACGATAAATATTCACGTAATCATAACAAATAATCTCGTCTACGTGCCGCGCGCTGTCGCGGAACGTAACAAGCGTTTTCAATAGCGACGCTGCTATTGTTGATGTGTTTCGCGACGACGCGCGGCAAGTAAACGAGAACCTTAATTGTGATTACTAAAAATTGTGACGTGCTAGCGAAAAACGGACAACGGATTCAAGTTCAGCGTTGAAAAGTATCTGAGAATCGCGTAATAGAATCTATGTAACAGGATAGCTGTTCAGTAGTGTTATTAGTCTAGTATACTGTATACTAGCGGTTGGCAGCGCGCCTCGGGCGCGCCTGACCGCCAGCTGTGTGTTGAGTAGATATCAGTGTTTTGTAAATATTTCGATTTTAACGGTAAGAGCTGAGTTGACAGTTAAGGGCTGTATTGCAGCAAAAAACGGACTAATTCATGAACCGTCGCAATGATTAAGGAAATAGATGGACAGTAGGTAAAAAGCCTGCCATATCCCCGAAGCATTACATCAGTCTGTGTAGAGGCATGAGACGAACTCAGTCGTTTCCTATATGAGAAACCGGATGTAATTTTCTTAATTCTTTCTCGAACCCAGTACCTTTTCTTAGGTAGTTTCAAACTCTGACGACAATATTTACCTAATGTATAGTTACTCGTCACAAAAGAAGAGCAAATTTTCAAGAAATTATTTTACATAAACGTCTCCTTTCAAAATCGAAAATTGGATATGTAAAACTCGAATAGTCTCTGTAGATTCATCCAGAGCAACCGGTTTAAATGCTCTCTCTCTCTCTGTAAACACAATGATCTTAAATACGCATCAGTCAAAATACCAATAGTTCCAAAATTTCCTCCTAAAAATCTGGAATTGGGCTCATTCGAAAGGAAATTAAAGGGGCAACAATTTTTGTTCTCTTCAATTTTTCATAAAAATGAGTAAAACTCGAGTTATCACCATAACTTAATTTTTATAAATGGGTCGCTCAACGCGTTTGAACGGTAACGCGTTTGAACGGTAAGGTTGGAACAACGCGTTCGCGTTTGATGGCAAGCTACACCACCACGTTTTTTTATATTGAAAAAAGTCATTGTTTTCGCCCTTTTTTGAAATTACTCAGCACCTCTCCGGCAAATTTTCATTTTTATGAGTCTATGTGCTGCTCTGGGATGAGGACAATATATCCTGAAAGTTTGAAAGTGATCGGCCCAGTAGTTCTCAAGTTACAAACGGACAGGAGGACGGACAGACAGACAAACTTCCTGGGTTATCTCGAAGATAACTCCTGTCCCCAAGGGTGATGCCTCTCAGGAGGTGTCGAATTATAGACCAATAGCGCTTTCCCCTGTACCTGCAAAAATTTTCGAGTCGACAATTTTTCTACAGTTATATCAAAAGACAAAGCATAATATACCAGTACAGCAGCATGGTTTTGTTAAGAGCAGGTCGATTTATACAAACCTGATAGAATTAACGCAGTATATAGGAGAAGTATTAGATATAGGTACTGAATCACAGGTTGATGTAGTTTACACAGATTTCCAAAAGGCATTTGACAAAGTAAATCACGAAATATTGTTGGAAAAGTTAGATGCTGTAGGATACTCTGAAACTCTTTTGGACCTATTTAGATCATATTTAGAGGGTAGAAAACAGTATGTTATGTTCAAGGGAAGGTTGTCCTGCCTCTTTGCCTGCCCATCTGGAGTACCACAGGGGTCTAATCTGGGTCCGTATCTGTTTCTACTGCATATATCTGATATCCATGGTGTAATCAAAGATTCCTCTTGCTTGCTCTACGCAGATGATTTGAAACTGTATAGGGAGATCAGAGATACAAGAGATGAATATCTGCTGCAGCAAGACTTGAATCGGATAGTCCAGTGGAGTGATTTAAATAAGCTACCCCTTAACATTGGTAAATGTGGGAAAATGACATTTGTTTCGAAAAAGAAAAAGCATCCTGCTGCAACAGAATATCACATTAAAAATATAAAATTACGTAATTATGAAAGGGTTAAGGATCTGGGTGTTGTCCTTGAAAGTGATCTAACCTTTGTGGAACAAATTCGATCTACGTCCTCCAAAGCGAATAAGAATATGGGGATAATAATGAGACACTCAAAGCTCTTTGGGGACGCAGGTACAATTAGAACATTGTACTTGGCGCTGGTTAGGTCGATCTTGGATTTTGCCAGCCTGGTGTGGGCACCGTTGGGGACAGGAAATTCAAAAACCTTGGAGCGAACTCAGAAACGTTTCCTGAGGTTTCTGTATTTCAAAAATTTCGGTTACTACGAGTCAGGAATAACGTACTGCGAACTTTTGGCAGGATACGAACTGACAACTCTACAAATACGGAGAGATTTAACAGTCAGATTATTGTTTTTGAGACTTGTTGTCAACGCTAAAATTGACGCACCTCCCCTGCTAGAAAGAGTCTGCCTTTTTGTTCCGTCTAGAATTGGACGAATACGAGCCAGTCTGTTCAATGTTCCGTTATGCCGAACCAAGCGTTACGAACTAGCGCCATTACATCACGCGCAGTTCCTATTCAATAAGCTCCAAAAGATAGACAATACTATAGATATATTCTTCGATACTAGAAATGTTTTTGGAGGGAAAATACAGGAGGCATTGTGTGAATTCTACCGGGGTTGTACGTAGTCCCAATTAACAAATTAACAAATCAACAATTAACAAATTAACAAATTAGATATGCAAAATGTAGAAGGGGGAGGGGGGAGGGGGTTACAGAAAATCATTTCTAAGTGGGTGTAGCCCGGATGGAACGGGAAATGAGGCCTCATAATTCATAATTTATTATTATTATTATTATTATTATTATTATTATTATTATTATTATTATTATTATTATTATTATTATTATTATTATTATTATTATTATTATTATTATTATTATTATCATTATTATTATTATCATTAATATTAATATCATTTATTATTATTATCGTCATTACTAATTTAAAATGTATTTAGTGCTGCCCCATAATTGGCCAATCTGGCTGTGCTGCGCAGCACTTTAATATAAAATAAATAAATAAATAAATAAATAAACTTTCTGCTTTATATATTAGATTAGTGCTGAGTGGTTCAATTCTTCATCACTTCCGATTCCTGGCATCTCTTAAAGCTATCTCCAGCTGCTATTCCTCTCGTGCACTCATAAATTGCCTTCACGCTATCATACCACCATTTTCTATGCACACTCCACCCCAAAATTCTTCATCTGGGAATCCAGCTACAACGAGATCCCGAAAAACTAAAAAAATCGATGTCGAAACGAAAGAAGCAACCAATCACCCAATAGTCGACCCCTCATTCCTTCCCTCACGCTTCAACCATTCCCAACGTATTGACAAAATACCTCACTTTTCTAGCTAGAAAATTCGGTAATAATATATAGCACCCAAGCCCGGTTTACTCGTTAGTCTAATCTCAAATCTCACTCAAAAAAGCCAGTCCAAATTGAAAATAATCTTTCCATCTCTTTTGACACCTCAAATCAACTATGAACCACTATTAATTATGTACCCATACATGAAAAAATGACAAATAAATCAATTATTAATTAAGAGTGAAATCACCCAGGTAGTCTCGCATCAGCACACTTGATGAAGATTAAAAAATTGTACTTAATCATTCAAACTCAAGGTTTTCACTAAAATCAGTCGAATAACAAATTAAGAATAATAAAACGTGAACCCACATTTTGGTCCTCATCCCAACGAAATTCAAGGCAAGAGGAGGTCATTTTAGCTCGGCTGCGAATAGGCCACACTCGTCTTACTCATACTTATCTTCTCACTAATCTCGCTCCTCCATCATGCCCTCACTGTCTCCAAGAAAATTTATCAGTTGATCATTTTATTTTCTCATGCCCCGTCCTGCAACCCACTCGAACCTCCCTAAATATATCTTCCAATATCAATGCAGCACTAAACAACAACTCCGAAACCATCGACTCAACCCTAACTTATTTACGCACCACTCAATTCTACAACTTCATATAATTCACCAACAAATTCCGTTCGATCGCCACTCAATTCCACCAATACACCTAATTTAACCTAATTCAAGTAATGTTCTAAAATAAGATTGTAACGCCGAGAAAATAACCCTCGTGCAGTTTATAATGCTCGTAAAATAATAATAATAATAAAAAAAAAAAAAAAAACTATCGAGTATGACTAATAATAATGAAAAATAGCTAGAGAAATGAACAACTCGCCATTGCCACTATCCGTTCAAAAATAAATTTAACAAAACAAATAAAATTTGACAAAACAAAATTCAACGCTCTAGGGGCTGTGGGAAGCGAGATACAAGTGTACTAAATTTGAACGAAAAGGTTTCATCGGAAATAAAATCCAATGAACCCTTGGTAAAGAATGAACAAAGAATGAACCTGTCGAATGATGAAAGGTTCTTCATCACAATACACGTACTGATAACGAAAGTGGTAAACGTATAGGAAAATCCGCTTCTCCTAACGTAAGCAGCTACTCGCAGCTATTCGTAAGAAGCTACTCGTAATAGTGAAAAATTTTTCAACAAAAGTAAAAATTTCTCGAGAACTACTCATCCGATCCTCAAAAAAAATGCAGGTGCACATCTTCAAATATAATACTACAATATGCCCGAGTTACAAAAAAATCCATCGGGTAGTTTCGGAGGAGTTCCGCGGACAAAAAGGTACTCGAAATACTGCAAAATTTCTCAACAAATTGAACATTTCTCGAGAACTACTCATCCGATTTTCAAAAAAATTGCAGGTGCACATCTTCAGATATACTACTACAATATGGCTAAGTTACAAAAAAATCCAGCGATTGATAAGTGCACTCATACAAGTGTGATTTCAATGGACAACATGTTGGAGATGGTGGGGAAGTGGTCGCGAGGGTGAGATCCAGCATCGTGCAATTGTGTACAGTTTGCTGAAACATCAACCGTCCCGCTACAACTTTGGACAGACGCCTACAATTGGGCACAATGAAATTCCGCGATTTTACAACATGATGGAAAAAGTTGTACGCATTACTTAACCGCATCATCTAGCATGAATACAGCAATTACACCAAGAATGCTGCAGAAGCATCAGAAATGTGACAGCAAATGGGCGGACTTCAACGAGTTTAAATCATGGCGGACGGAGCTCTGGGCTCTTACCGTATCAGCCTCTGGAGTTAAATGTACATGCCCTACATACTTGAAAAAACGACAATTTAAACATGCGCTAGGCATCCAAATCCGACGGCAGAAACTAAGACTATCCCTTTGGGACAGAAAAGGAGAAGAGGTCGTCCCGCGAAGGCCAAGAAGGCCCTCATTGTACAATAGTTAATTGTGTGTTTGTTTTTAAAATAGGAACTGAAATTATTTTTTTTCTTGGGTACAATTATGTTGTGTGACATAAAATTGTTCCTGTAGGCATATGTTTTCTTATGAAGCGAGACATTTGATTTCTTGTGCATTATAAAAATTTGTAGTCCTAAAAATTTTTTTTCTCGTCATCAATAATTTCTTCTTTTGAAACATTTATTTTCTTGTTCATTATTTTGAAATGCTGCTGAGTCCCTTTCTTTATCTTGTGCTTCCTATTATTTTTCTCGGGCCGATAAATGGGTGCCTAAATTTACTAACCGCACAAAATTACAAATTTTATTTCTAGATCTTTCGACTATACGTAGTCATCATCAAGAGGAAAGAACGAACCCTTTCTCTCTCGTACTTAGTTGAAAGATCTTGAAATTAAATTTGTAATTTTGGTGCGGTTTGTAAAAAATGTGATATTATAATTTGATTCACATATCGTCAAAGATGTACATTGTGAATGAATATCGAAGATTTAGCTCAATACAATGCGCGGTTCTCGAGGTTTACGCAAATGAACAAACTAGATAAAAAGAATGGCTTATGCTTATTTTTGTTGAGGAGAGTATCTAGTGTGGAGTCACAGTGGTATGGAGTCGTGCCGTCATGTAGGATAGTGTTCGAGTTCTGGAAAAAACTTTACAGACATGAGTGCGCATGTATTGACAATGATGATGATCTTAAAAATTTGCAATTCTATAGTAACTAAGTATACTTTCACATTGTTATGGGATTATTATTTTTTTTTCCTCAGGATAACTCTCGAACTATATTATTTGAATAGAGGATTAGGACGTGCGAAGCGTACACCCCGGTGGACATCGATGAACAATGTAACACCTTGCTGCAAATCGTGATTAATGAATAATCGGTCTAGACGGATGCAGCACTCGTACTTTTATTAATATTAATGGTTTCGGTTGAACTCCAATGTACATTGTTCAGAGCTGATCACTGTAAAAACCAGGAGTGCATGCTATGGTCGAGTCTGGCTAGCTTCTTCAACTCGTCAAGCGCGTAAGATGGAGCGGTAGGTATATATTATGTACCTATATACAGTAGGTATGTGTTGTACGATTAATGGTAGGTATATACTCGAAAAAGATCGATCAATAATTCCGACAATTATACTGCACGAGATGCAGAATCATTACTTATTTTATTTCTACCCCCAGTTATTAGGCGTGGTAACATTTCGCGCATTGTCTAACAGGTGCGCATAACATATTGTGTGTACTAATAATTATGATGTAATACATATGCGATTTTAAATTTTGCGTGTACGTACATCTACAAAGAAATTAAGTATACGGTATATATTGTATAAATAATAAAGATTATATTCTCAAATTACAATGTTAATCCACCGAAATAAAATCTTATAAAATTGAGGTATGCGTGTAAACAATTCTTTACGATAAGAGGGAAAAATTCTTCCTCGAGTGCAGAAAAGAAACAAGAGTTCACCTTATGCGCTGTTAACTTTCGGGATCTATTTCATAGAGAGTAAGGGGAAGCAAATCATTTGCGGAAATTGGAGTAGATTCGATCGAATACACTAGTTGTCAATTGCGGTAATACAAACCTTGCATTCGCGGCGAAAGAAATGTGTTGCATTCTTATCATTTGCGGCAAGTAAATTCATGTTCATGATATGCAGAGAACGAAGTGGCGAGATTGTGCGAGTAGGTACTATAAACCTATCTACAGTAGATAGTATTTGAAGTGCAGTCACAGTGCACGGACAAATAATTACGAAATGGAATTACTGTAGTTCGAACTTTAACAAATCGTAATGAGGAGTGCATAATTTATAAAAATTTTAAATATTTGCGAAAAAGAACTATGAAAGACGGTAAATTTCGTGGGTCTGTACAAAAAAGGACTGTAATGGCCAAATAAAAACGGATAGTGCTGTGAACGTAATCATTGAGAAAACTGGTCACAATTATGACGGAATTTCAGAGAGGCAAGTGCAAACAATCACTATTGAAGGAGCCTGCAAGAGGAAAGCCAGCGAAGATGTCGGTGCCCGGCCGAGTAAAATTATTCGTCACGCATTACAGTCTATTGAGAATACAGTTGGAATGAGTTCGAGGAAAGTAGTGAGTAATGATTTACTGAATATACGATTAGCCATGTATCGAAAAAGGAGGAAAAGTTTGCCGACTTTGCCAAAAGATATTTCAGAAGTATTTCAGCAACTGCGAAGTTCTTCAATTTTGACGGCTAGGAATGAGAAATTTACTTTTGTGAACGATGACTGCCAGATTGTATTCTTCACGTGCGAATCAAATTTGAAGTTTTTGTGCGAGAATTCTTCTGTAGTTCTTGCTGATGGAACGTTCTATACGGCACCGAAACATTTCAGTCAATTGTACACAATTCACGCGTGGAATCCACGGACTAACGTTTATATCCAAACCGTTTTCTGTTGTCTACCTTCGAAATCAACAGCGTGCTATACAGCTATGTGGTTTGGCATTCAAACATTGTGTCGGAATCAATTTAGGCCTGGAACTATTCTCCTCGATTTCGAAACTTCAGCCCATGCCAGTATTAGACAAGTGCTTCCATCCTCCGTTTTGAAATGTTGCGCCTTCCACTTAGGACAATCTTGGTTCCGCAAAATAGTGAGTCTTGGATTTAAGGACGACTACATCGAGAATACAAGCATTGGCAAGTCACTGAAATGGTTCTTCGGCTTACCATACTTGCCACCACATCGCATCCTAGACGCTTTTACGGAACTCGTCTCCATAGTCCCTCCTGAGATCAGTCCATTCGCCGATTATCTCTGTGATACATATATTGAAACGGATTCCACCTTTCCCCCAATTTTGTGGGCACATCCACCATGTTTCCGGGTCCCCGCCACTACCAATGGCGCAGAAGCTTTTCATCGTCACTTCAAGCCGCACTTCACCTCACCTCATCTCATCCGAATATCCACCTTCTCTCGCACACCTTACTGGAACATCAAGCAGAAACATATGTTAAGATGCAGACAACTCAACCTGGACGAAAGCGTTTAAAAGCTGTAAAGAGAATGGACACCATAGCTACTCTGTGGGAATCACTTCTTCACGGTGACATTTCTGAGGTCCATTACGTCAAACGACTAGGCTTCTTGAAGCAAGCCAAACCTCTGTTATTTTTGTAAAAGTGTAGTTCTTTTGTTTTTCCGCATATGACACCTGCACATTGCCGCAATCGAATATTTAATTTTCCGCAAATGAAAATTTTATTTTTCCGCAAATGAGACGTTTTACCCTACTTCTTTCCGCAAATGAAAGTCACCGGAGTAAGGAAGGAGGAAAAAAAAAAAAAAGACGCTTACGCATTACCAACTTTTCATTTCTAAATTTAACCACCCACTAAATTCAACTATGTTGGTACTCATAGTAATCAGAAACATACGTGGCTATTATCTTAGATCGATTAATTACTTTGAACATGCATCTTCAAAGTTGATAATTTTTCTATCTTATAAGGTTCTTCATAAGGAATTCTTTTAGCCAGTAAATGTTATGCATATGTAATAATTTTCATGATTTACCCAATACGATTGTGAGGACACTAATGAATCGATTTGATCCATTTCTCTTGAGAATTACTTAGAAAGCAAGCATTCATCCCAATAACCCCAAAATTTCTCGTTAACTACGTTGAATATACTGTATCATGCAGTCATGCGAAGATGATTGGTTGGATGGTTTCCGAGAATTGGCAATAACAAATTTGAGAGAACGTAGAAATAACCAACCAATCCACAAGAAAAAATCGCATGCACAACTCCAGAAACATGACCATAATTTGAACAAGTTTTAAAATTTGAAGAAGATCCACTCATTTGTTTTGGAGGAGTTGAGCTGACAAAAAAAAAAAAAAAACGTTATGAGTAAATAAATATATGTGACCTGCGATGAGTGACAGGAACACCATCTCTCTCTCTCTGATTAGATGTCCAATCAGTGAGAAATGGTGTTCCTGCGCCAATGGGCAATGAGCATCCTTTTCTCATCGCAGGTCACATATTTGTATATGAGGAAACCTGAAATTTTTGTATTTGTCTCACAGTGATCTAGGACATATAAAACGTCGAGAAAATTCATTCCCGGGCTCATAACCCAAAACTGTGTCGGGAGTAATACCTCAATTTTCAGTCAAAAAGTCGGTAAAAATTCAAGGTTTTAATGAGAATGGGTGCGTAGAATTTCTTTAAGAAAGAGTTTTCCCTCATCTATGTAATTCCGAGTATGTTAATTTCAATGCAAGAAATGCGCGACGAAGAAAACGAACGGGAAAGGTAAGCTATATAATATTATGTAGGAATTGAAATTGCTGAAGAGCTGCCGACTAACTGTACATTACATTGAACGTCTTTACATCAACGGAGAGAGGGTCTCTGTCTGTCAAATATGAAGACAAATGAGTTTGGTTCATTTTATTTATTCATTTTCTTTTTCTCGCATACGTATTACGCACAATTTTTTTCGCAGCTTCGTTTCCCTGCACTCTCTGCCTATATATTTCTACATAGTATTCTATAGCTCAAGATATATACGTTCCGATATTTCTTCTTCCCTGACTCCCTCCCTCCCTCTTTCCTTTTCTTTTTCTTCTTCCGCGCATCACTTGTATGAGCGTAGGTACTCGATACCGAAAAATCAGGGGTTTCGAAGGTGTGACGAAGAAGAGACATCCCTTCTTGTATATTGCATATCGGTTTTAAACCAACATCATTCATTTTAAACAAAGTCCGCGTTTACAAAAATATTCAAAAGTTATTCCAGCGTAAAATTAATTAACGACGAGCGAACGCTTGATTTCTATAAGCAAGCATAAAGTTCAACTTGTCACGAGACGCTCTACGTTAAACTTTCGTGAAGAATTGAGGAGAAGCAAAAGAAGAATTCCCGTTGATTTTTCCTTCTTCTTTCAATAATATGCTAACGCAGATTCATTGCAGTCGTGCGACGCGTTTTAAATAATTAATATTCACCGGATGGCATTCTCTCCTCTACATATATATTAAACTGCACTACACAAACTTTACATCCCTTTTTTTCCGAACCGACGACAATATGCCTGCGGACTTCCATTCTCTGTGCCCCTCTCGCTACACTTTTAACGTTTACCGATTAACTAGGGTCAAAAGACTGAACGAAACTGGGTTATTGTTAGCTACTATCAAAGCATTGTTAATGCGCGTACATTGTCAGACGCTTATATGAGCAACCCCATATGTTGTTGCACAAATTCCATTTTACACAATCGTAATGAAGGGAGGGGAAGAAAGAAAGAAAGAAAGAAAGAAAGAAAGAAAAGGACAGGAGGACTACAAAAGGAAAAGAGGGGGAGAAGAGAGAGAACATATCTAACACTTCGACGTTCACTTTACTTCATTAAAAATCATTAATTTCAATTCGTCGACGCTTTGAAATAGTGTTTAATGAACGATAGAGAACGTGCAGGAAAAATTGTGATCGGAAGAAATAACGCATTTGCGCATCAGGTGAAAATACGTTGGAATACCTAACTAATATAATCTGAATTTCTGCTTTGTGAGAAACAATTTCCAATAATGAGAAAAGAACTTTCTGCATAATGTTTTTTTCCATAAAAAATGTGTTCTGTCTTCCAAATGCGCAAGTACCAAGGCTAATTAATGATACTACAAGTAAAAAATATATTCTATAAACCCAGTACAAAAAATATCGAATGAGTGAAACAAAAGAGAAGAAACAGAGTTAGAGAAATTAACGGTCCATACATCAAAAAAAGCTCACGCAGCAGCGTAAGCATCACCGACTTTTCAATAATTTGCTATAAAAAAATTCACACATGCCCCCCCCCCCCCATATCTAAACTTCATTGTGTCAGAAGCTGATTGTGATAATAATAATGTAAGGTATTCCACCCACTCTTCTATTGTTCAATTCATTTCTAATCTTTTTAATAGGTACTTTTATAATTTTAAAATACAGGTATTCATGAGAAATAACTCAAAAAGAAGTCGATTGATAGCTTCCTCTCCCCATATACGTAAATTAAACTCTAAATAGAAGAACGGGAACGGAATATGGCTCTATTAAAATTGAAATATAAAACTTCGGTGATTTAGAGGAATCTCAAAGTATTAACCTGACTGTCCATTTCCAGAAAGACTGTGAGATATGAAGTCGATAGTTACAAAAATCAAAACGTAGCTGATGAGGAAAATTGAAATAGCCAATGAAACTTCCACTTCTTTGTCTTTACCTAAATTTCATTACTTCCCAGCGTTCAGGCTACGAGCCATTGCGATAACGTACAGAAAAAAAAATGCTATCCATACCTACATAAATCAGTAATTATAAAATACACGGCTAATTATTCAATTCATCGGTTAAGCGCAACGTTTGTTTAACGTATACCCAATAAACGTCGAATTTTTTCAATCATGTACGGCGGGTAATGAGAAGTTTTCACAGCCAATAGGTGTATGATGAATCAGGTACCATCGGGCGGAAGGACTCAAATAAAATAAACAAGAGAGATTCAGTTCTTACGGCTAGACGTGGATTAGTTATATATTGAGATTTACTCAAGAACCACTCGTGCAATCGATACAAAAATTACAGAGCAATAAGATGACGTAATGCTATGATATAACGATAATGAGATTGATATTCATTGAGAAACAACACTAAGAAATTCGAGGAAAATTGAGGACTACTCAACTACTCATCCAATCTCAGGAAAAAATGAACATGCCCAACTTCAGATAATCTACTAGAACTTGACCAAACTTTACGAGAATACAGCCGGTAGTTTTTGAGGAGTTGCGTGGACAAAAAAAAAATCTTATAAATATATATATAAATATACCGTATTTCCGGGAATATAACCCGCACCCTCTTTTCATTTTTGAAGTTTTCAAAACCTGGGTGCGGGTTATATGCGAAGTGCGGGTTATAGACAGGGGCGGGTTATATACAAGGAGTAATTTTTCCTTACTTTGCAAGAAGTACGAAATAGTATATTACGCTATAAGGGACGGAGGAGAGCGATTTCTATACGAGCGCTTTGGCGACCCCAGCCGCGGCAAGGGCCGCCATGCAGCGCGAGTATATCGCTTTCCTCCGTTCACGTGTGGCGTACGCTATTTTTCGGTTCACACGAATAAAAACGCAAATGCGAGATGATCTATAACTAAAATTTTCACTTTTTTATTAGAGCATCATAACATTGTTAATGGAAACACACATAGAATAACGAAATTGTAATTTTCTTACAATTAATGAACACAAGGAAAAATTCGAGTGTTATATTTAAAATTATTAAAAGATCAGATAGACCAAGAACACGCATGCAAAATGCGCGCATGCGCGCAACCTAACTCTTCGAGCCCTAAAGTAAAAAAACGCGTCTTCGCGTCTTACAGCGAAGCACCGAAGGAACGCGTTTTTATTCATGTGAACCGAAAATTCTTTGGCGTACCTATACAATATGGCAGTCAGCTTTCATCTCATAAATGGACCATGAATTGACTTGAATGGTATTGTACACCCGAACACCGCATTCTGTGATAAAAATATAGCTTCTAACTTCGTTTTTCCTTTTTTTTCTGTAAAATATTTTGTAATTTACGTGTACAATAGACGAAAAATTATCATCTGAATGTCAATTTTGGTGCGGCTTATATACATGAAATTTTTTTTTTTTTTTTGAGGTCTTCAAAACTTGCATGCGGGTTATATGCCATGGCGGGTTATATTCCCGGAAATACGGTATAAGGACACCTGAAATTTTTTTATTAGTCTCAGGATGATCGAGGACCTCTAAAACGTCGAGAAAATTCTTTCCCGGGCTTCGCCGTCACAATTGTGTCGGGAGTAATACCTGACTTCTCGTTCAAAAAGTCGGTGAAACATAGTAAAGTCGGTTCAGTCGAAGGTAATAGTTATAACGACTGAAAAATATAGTTATACTTACGAGAAAAAGTAGTGAATAAAACTAAATAGGTATTACTGAAATTGCTCAGTTGTTTTGACTAAAGAATCGTGACTGGACCGGCTTTACTATGTTCTTAGTCAAATTTACTATCGTTTTTTCTCCGTGTACCACGTACACCTTTAGAGACGGTTGTTGAAGAGCATTACCTCCTTACGTTGCGAAAGAGCAAAGAACTATCAATTAAAATTATCAAAGTAAAAATCACGTATAAATTTTATTCAGACGACGCGTTTTGGTAGCTGTGCACCATCTTCAGGTCGTGACTAATAAGTACTGACTCGTACAAGAAAGATTGAAAACGAGAAACGATAAAAAAATAGTCAAAAATATGAGTCACTAATGATAAACACCAACGCCAGCGGAGTAAAACAGGTCGAGGAGCGTCGACTCAGCTATAATTTTACTAGCGAGAGGAAGGAGAGACGAATCGCTGTAAAGTTAATCTCTATTTCTTCAAGAGCAGTGAGCTTCGAGCCTTTTTCTGCGGCGTATAGAATATGAACGCTAGAGAAGCCTATCAGTGCAACTGAGCCAGTAGACGAATGGATACCAATTGGCAACGAGTAACTCCAGCATGAGGGTTCACTGACAACAAGACTGGCACAGTTCAAATTGAAAGCAAACAAATGAAAGTCCTTTCAAGAGAGGAATATACATATTACCGCATTATGGTGTAAGGCATTTACGTGATGCGATAGGTATTTGGTCATGACGATTCGAAGTTATTTGTAATATCAAAAGAAACATACGAAGTTCGAAGCTCGAGAATAGCTGAATAAGCATCAGGTTTATATCGTACAAGCTACCGAAAATTATCCACGCGCGGTCTTCGAACCTGCAACTAGGCGTTGGCCGAAGCCTATTCGATGCGTATATAAGGGAACTCCACGTCCGTAATATTATTATAGTTTCATCAACGAAAAGCCGAAAATATCGCTCATGCACATCGTACTTGTTTTGAATTACGTGCGTATAATATGTTGTTCGAATAAAGTATCAGTTCTACTCGCCTCGGATTCACAGTTTTTGGAAGCTATCCGGACACCTCAAGAGGGGACACCCGACCCCTTCTTACCATACGCATATTACCGCATATTACCGGGTGAGGGTCATCTCGATTCGATCATGTTCAACAAGTTGTCGAAATGTAGCTGTTGTGACATTACAAGGAGCATATTCGACTCCATAGCAGGCCATATATGGCACAGGGTCAGCTCTTCAAAAAAGAACTCAGCCCCTCTCCTTATCGTAGATAAATAATTTTGAGGATTACAGTAGCGGATCCACGGGGAGAGGATATTAGGGATATATACTCCTCCCAAACCCCCCAAAAACAAAAAAAAAAACAAAAAATCTGTAGTTTCGAAGAGAATGAAAATAAAAAAAAAAGGTCCTTCAGACTTTTTTTAGATCATGTCCCCCCCTCAAAGTGATCGTCTGGATCCGCGCCTGGGATTGGTTTCCAGTATGACCGGAACACACATTTAAACCAAAATTTGAGCTACAAGATTTAGCCTAAAGAAGAGTGAGACGAAGCCTCGATTCTCATCTGAAAGGCTAAAATAGGCCAAGTAGGAGAGATATATGGACTGAGGCTCAGATAGATATCACAGTCAGGAGAGAGAGAGAGAGAGAGAGAGAAGAGAAAGGAACTTGTAGTTTACGTCAGGGAATGTGTGTTCGAGTTAGCACTGCATTGCAGAAACAGTGAGTGTATCGTGTCAGTACTAAGTATTGTAGGCTTATCTAAAATAGTAGAAGTACGAGGAGGGGGGGGGGAGTAAACAATCGAATACCGGATCACGTAGTATAATTGAGATTATAGAAATCAGTCCAAAGTCGGGACGAATAAAGAGGGTGTTGGGCTGTGGGTGTTCACGCTAACACCATTTTTTTCAGATACTACGAATCTCTAAATCAGAACTGATGTGCGGCGTGACGTACGTTTTCATACCATTGAGAAAACTGATACTATATCGCATTAGAAAATAGAGAAATATAAATTGCGGCGCGATGTAATTTTACTTTTGAGAGAGAGAGGGAAAAAAGAAAATCAAAGAGGTTCAAAATATATAAATAAAATAATATGTGAATAAAAGAAAATGTGAATTTAGTTAAAACAGAAAGACTCATATACGTAAATCAAAATAAATGGAACGAATATAACAGAACCGAATAGATCAAAACAAAATAAATGAACTGAAAAGAAATTATAAGAAAAATAACTAAAAATAAAGAAATCTGTTGAGGACGCCAGCAGCTGACGTGAGACTCGTGGAAAACTTTGACAAGGTTCGCCGGAATGTAAGAATTTATTTCGATGAACTTCTCGTACTGAGAGATATGTATATCGAAGACCACAAGGAGATAATAGACCAATCTTGTCCAGTATCGCAAACGGTTTTGGACGGTGACACAGTCAACAAAACAAAAAAAAAAAAGGAAAAATTGAACGTCCCAGCGTCAAACGTTAATGCTTAGAAGCGCAACAAGATGAAGAAAAAGCTCAATACACAGGATACGTATCGTATAACGTACAGA
Source organism: Aspidiotus rigidus (assembly GCA_035079385.1). NCBI lineage: Eukaryota > Metazoa > Arthropoda > Insecta > Hemiptera > Diaspididae > Aspidiotus > Aspidiotus rigidus. Next base: position 942,877 of record JAVHKY010000007.1, on the reverse strand, counting down.
TAGGAAGTAATCAGTGGCGCTAAAATTACCAGCGTCGCGGATTGCACATTGAGCCAAGTAGAGGAAGAAAAAGGGAGAGGAAGGGAACGAGGATAAGAGTACAAGGTGCGTCCGTACAGTGTACGAACAGATAGAAGCGGAAGCGGGACCAGCCTTTGAAGGCCGAACGAGCCCTTATTTTCCAATAAAAGTATTTTTCTGCATGCTAAAAATTTCGATGACTGTATTTCTTTGATTTTTCATGTTGTGAAAAAAAGAATTTACGGGATTTGAAGCGAGTCAGATGCTACGCCGTAACAATCGCAATGAGTTTGACCATATCATCACGAGCGAAGCGAGTAGACCTAATCAAATGAATTGCGATATTTCTTTTGTCGCTGCTCGTACGTACTGTAAGATAGGTAATCTTCTAAACAACATACGCCGGAAGCAATCTGCAGGTACTTGAATTATTCGATCTTCCAAAATTTCAAGTGTTTTATTACGAACCACGGACTCCGTAATCAATAGAGTCGTTCTTCAAACGATGAAGTTTAGTCTTTGTCCAATCAGAATCATTGTTGCTGAGTTTTTTCGCCCCTGTTTTCATGATTCTCATTGTTGAACGATAAATGCAGTTTTCGCTGTCTAAAATAAACGTACTTTCGCGTATGTGTTCAGAAAACATTTTTTTTTTTGTCCGCGGATCTCCTCCAAAACTACTGGATGGATTTTCTTGAGATTTGAGCACCTTAGTCTCATATCTGAAGATGTGCACCTGCAATTTTTTTAAGCATCAGATGTGAACTTAATTGATAGTGATTCATCAATGCGTTTCCAACTGAGTTAAAACAATTCCGTAGGTTACGGTTAATCGTATTGAAAGAAGAATATTCTAAGGAGTAATCAAAATAACAAATGTGCAAAGACCGCGCAGAAACAATTGTTATGGTCCCATGAGTAGGCAATGAACTTTCTTGAAGTTTCGGAGGTTTTACATCGCTCCTAGCCTAAAATAAAATAAACTATGGATACTTTTACTCTGTTATCAGTTGTTATGACGTCGTGGTGATAGACTTTATTAACTGAGCTTTAATGTTCATTCAACAAATATCTGGCTTGATTGATAGATCATTGGTATTTAACCTCAGTGACTCTTTCAACGAAATTTGAATTGTCAGAGGAAAAGTCGTGTAATACCCTCGCGACTGCGTGAGTGTTTCACCGTTTTTTCCTATCGGAAAAGTGAGGCATTACACCCGTCCGTTCAGGTTTCCTTGTAGGCCTATATTATCTATTTATAAAGGTTAAGATTTTTTCGTGCAGATAAAATGATAATTCAGCAAATAATTATCTATTTATTATTATTGTAAGACTTTTTTGTCCGCGGAACTCCTCCGAAACTACACGATGGATTTTTTTGTAACTTGGCCATCTGAAGATGAGCACTGAAGATGAGCATCTGCAATCTTTTTGAGGATCGGATGGTAGTTCTCAAGAAATTTTCATTTTTATTGAAAAATTTCTCACTACGTTACAAGAAGCGGATTTTCCTATCCGCATAGCGATTTTGTTATCAGTACGGGTATTGTGATGAAGAACCTCTTATTTAACAGGTTCATTCTTGGTTCATTCTTGACCAAGGGTTCGATAAATTTCTTTTATGTATTTAAATAATGTCCTTTACACCTTGACGGTTCTTTGCAAGGAAACATTAACCATATTCTTTTAGAATGCACAAAATTAGAAGCTATCAAACAAATTTTATATTCACAATATTGATTCTTAACATTTCCACATCTGTCTGCACAGCTACCAATCTTACATCTACTGAAAACTTCACAATATTCCCCCACCTTGCACAATTTATTTTTCACCTCCTTCTAGCATTAACTATTTAAAGTATTTGTATTAATTCTACATTCACTTTTTTTTGAAAAGGGTATAAGACGAGGCGAGACCTAAGAGCCACCCTCTATTCCAAACACCCTTTTTCTCTCTTTTTTTTAACAGGAAACTTGTTTTATCGGAGGGTATTGTGGAGAAAAATGACGGGCGCCGGGAAGCAAAACGTGGTACGAAAAAATTTTTATCTCTGGGTTACGTATGATAGGAGTAGGACTTTTGAAAAATTTCTTCCTCCGAGCTATTATGATAGAAGGTGTTTTAGGCTAATCTAATATATAAAATATAAAATTTGTCTGTATGTTTGTTCGTCCATAACTTTTGAACGCCTTCACCTATCAACTTGGAATTTTTTTTATAAATTCTCTTTTATTTGGGTCAAGTTTTTGAATGAATTTTGACGTTCTGACTCCCTCAATGGTGGAGTAGGGGGCGAAAAAATTAATAAAAAACAGGCATTATCGAGTACTGCAACTGCTTCTCGCTGTACCTTAGACGTACTTATGCGCGTTGTTCCAACCGTTCAAACGCGTTGAGCGGCGCAGTTTTAGAAATTAAGTTATCGTGATAACTCGAGTTTAACTCATTTTTATGAAAAATTGAAGATAACTAAAATTGTAGCCCCTGTAATTTCCTTTCAAATGAGCCTGATCCCAGATTTTTAGGAGGAAATTTGGGAACTATTGGTATTTTGACTGACGCGTGTTCAATACCATGGTGTTCACGCACACAGAGAGAGCATTAAACCGGTTGCTCTGGATGAATCTATAGAGACTATTCGAGTTTTACGTATCCAATAATTTTTGATTTTAAAAGGAGACGTTTATGTAAAATAACTTCTTGAAAATTCGCTCTTCTTTTGTGATACAAGTAACTATACATCAGATAATTTTCGTCGTCAGACTTTGAAACCACCCAATAAAAGGTACCTACTGGGTTCAAGAAAGAATTTGGAAAAAACGACGGCTTCCTTAACGAAGTTAAACGAGGAACGCAGGGAACCTGTTTTATGAGTCAAATGGGATATGGTATTGAAAATTCAAGGAAGCCTAGACCTACTATAAGCCTAGTATAATATAGTTTGAGAGTCTACATTTTTCTCGAATCTCCAGCTATATATGATAGCTCGAGAGTCGAGATTTTTCCAAGTTCCCCTCCTATCATATATGTAACGAAGGCTAGAAGTCGAAATTTTTTAGGCTACGTATTATAGGCCTAGTATAGTATAGGTATTGGACCCAGTATAATGTAGGCTGAAGTTTAAAATTTCTTAGGCTAGTTATTATAAGCCTAGTATGGTATATTAATAATCTAATATACTAAAAAGCTAAATGTCCCTTTGTCTCTCATTCCTGATTTGCCCGATACAATTTAGCTAAAAAATAGCTAACGCGTGTATTCTATTACTATATATATGAATTGCCTAGCAAATTATAAGAAAAAATATTCGTGAAATTCTAATGACGTCAAAGCGATAATGTTTGAATTAGATGAAACTGAAGGTTAACAGGCAAAATGGAAAATAGAATAGTACATTTTGTAATAAGTGGCGAAAATGAACGATATTGGAACGAGCGCAGTGTAGCCACACGAGCGAAGCGAGTGTGGATAAGCAAGTTCCAATATCGTTTGTTTTCGACACGAATTACAAACAGTACTTTTTATAATACATGTAGTGAAAGAAACACTTGGGCCTACAATTTAAATTGGTTATCGTTCAAAAAGAATGTTTACGAATTTTTCCAATGGCACCACTGACTTGATTTTCGCCACGGGTAAAACATTTTCGCCACTGGTAAAACATTTTCGCCACGGTTCTGATAACGGCATGTTTCGCTACGAAAAACGAACACAATACGCAGCACTTTCGCTTCATGTATTATAAAAAATTAATTATTGGTTATTTAAGTGCAACGATTCATTATCACAAACGTGCTTATCACAAACGTGCGTCAGTAAAAGTTCTCCATTTTCCTGTTATCGCATCCGACGTTAATTATCATACTGTGACAAGATTATAATTATTTATCGTTAAAGTTCTACCTATTCTACTTGATAGTTCTGGAGTTATTGACACTACCAGAATACCTTGACACACTGATTCTCAAATAAATTTTGAATAAAAAGAAGAAAAGTGATCAACGGAGTATCCAAAGGGTACTGGATTTATTTTACACGTTCCTGACACACTGATCCTCCGATAAATTTTGAACGTCATTTACCATTATTGGAAGAGTATAATATATAATCACGAAAAAGTAGGAGCATACTTATTTAAAGTTCAATTCTACTTGATAGTTCTCGAGTTAATTGATAGTTTTTTTTTTTTTTTTTCTCTTTATCAAGGTATACACTACTTGAATACACGTTCTTGACACACTGATCCTCAAATAAATTTCGAATAAAAATAAGAAAAGTGATCAACGGAGCATACAAAGGGTATTGGAGAATAAGAATAACTGGAGTGGAGTGAGAAACAAACGAAAAGAACGTGAGGATAGGGAAGATGATTGGAAGAAGAGGTAGCAATCGAGTCAGATGGTGGTACTCAAATTTTAAGGCAGGAGAAAGAAAATGGATATGTATAAGTTGGAGTAATTGAGTACCATAAGTAGTTGCGGGAGTTGGAAACCGTGTTGGGAATGATTACACGGGACAGAGGATGAGACTGAGATTATATTGTGGGAAGTACGTTGATTTTGGAGAGTAGGACAGGAAAAAAGATGATAGATCGTCAGATTATCTGCATAATAAGATTTATATGAAGGTAGAGCATGGAAACCCAGGAGGAGATGAGAATGTTCAAGTTGAGAGTGACCAATTCTATATCGAGTGAAAATAACCTCTTTATGGTGGGAATTTCTGTTCGATGAAGACTGAGGATAGGTTAACTTTTAATGATTCAAGTTTGTTGCAGGGTTGTTTTTTTATGTGAGTGATACAAGAATTAAGCTAGGATTAAGAAATAATGAAAGTTTTTATGGTCGTAAGTACGTAGTTACAAGGTGAGGTCCTTAATTTTGGGTGAAAGGGTGCAGTTTTTATAGGCGCGCAATCAGTTTGATCATATTGAGGGCAACCGATGTGAACTGAGAATCAAATAAAAGATACGTTTTGTACAGATGAGCGTAGAAAAGTGTGAGCTTAAACCTAATCAGAATTCCAACTATAGACACATCATGTGAGAAATTGAGAGGGATGTATTCAGGAAAAGTAGGGGGTACGATTCTAAGAAAAGGGCACAACGAAAGTTGAAAAAGAATATTACCATAAATAATATCAACAAGTATAAAGAGTTTCGGAAAACCCTGAAGAATGGAATAAAAGTAGCGCATAAAACATACCTCAGTTCCCTTGAGGAAGGCTTCAGACGAAATCCATCACATACCTAATTTACCCGATACAATTAGGCTAAAAAATAGCTAAAGCCTAATATTATAACGGTAACGACCTTCTCTTTGCACTTCATACCTCATTTTATCCGATACAATTTAGCACTTTGCAAATTGAAGGATAATTAATTTGGCAAAAAGTTCTAATGACGTCAAAATGTCCACATAATGATGGAAAGTATCTAATGAAGGAGAGCTAATAGGCAAAATAGAAAATAGTAGTCACCAAAATATGATGATCCCTTATCAATATCAACTTTTTGAATCAAAAATCACTTCCATTGTTAGAAGTAGAAGAAGAAAAGCAACTGAAATATTTGGAAAATGGAACTGACTAACACAGGTAGTTGCGAGAGTTGGAAACTGTGTTGGAAATTATTACACAGGTCAGAGGATAATTGAGAAAATACTTTGTAGGAAGTATGTTGATTTTGAAGAGTAGAACAAGAAGAAAGGTGATAGATTCTCAGATTATCTGTATATAAGATAGTAAGGATTGTAATGAAGCTTCCAATCAGATTTCTAGGATTCAACCAAAAGAAGTTCAATTGAAGGCTGTAATAGAAAACAATCACATGTTTAATAAAGTTGAATAAGGAATTCCCACATCCTCTTCTATGGGACGGATTGGTTTTGACATTGAGAATTGAATTCAAAATTGGAGGGGTTCCAAAAAGAGGAATTAGATTTGATAAAATTTTGAAAATTAAGCCAACTATAGCAGGAGGGACTCGGAAAAATTGAGACATTTGAGCTCTATTATGATAGATAAGGGATAGGAAAAATTTTCAATATCAAAGGAGTCAGATTTGAAAAGATTTTTAATATTGGGAATGGAGCTATGTATGACAGGAGAGGAACTTGGAAAAAATTGAACCATCAGAGGAGTTGAAATTGAAAACGCATTTTGTACATCGACCTATGCAATTATGACAAGTTGATAACATTAAAAACTTTCGACTCTAAGCTATATTTTTTAAGAGAGGAACATGGAAGAATTTCAACTTCCAAGATATATATATATATATGACAGGAAAAGGACTTGGAAAAATATCAATCATCGTTCTAGGTAAATGATGGCGAGATTTTCAAAAATCCCTCCCCCTATGGAATGGGTTTCCTATTGAACCTTGATTTAGGTTAGGTAGTTGACATCATAAAAAACTGGAGATGCGCTTAACATCATCAGGATTTAACAGAAGAATCCCTAGAGAATAGTGAATTATAAAAATCAGGACTCGATGTCAAGAATAACTGTTAGTTGGAGGTGGGTGGACTCGAAGGAATAAATTTAGGGCCTTGAGAAATTTTTTTCTAATTAAGGTAAATGAAGGAAGGGATTTTCAAAGTCTCAACTAAATCAACTCGAAAATAGGAGGAGTTACATTATTTGCATGTAAAAAAGTGAGGTCAAAGAAATAATCATCGCTGAAAATTGGAACGACTGTAGTAACCAACATATAATACACACAAGATTTCAAAAAAAATCTTATGTAGAAAAAAAGTGAAAGAGAAAAAGGGAAATGAATGAACTAATCTTAGAATCGAAACGTTTTTCTTCCATTAATTTGTAGATTAGAGGATGACACGTAGAATCAATTATCACCATATGGATAATTGGAGGAGATGGATGCAGAGAACTGAAAAAGAAGAATAGGAAGAGAGGGAAAACTGGAAGAGTGTGATACTGAGGCAGAGAACAATTTGGAAGACTCAGGAAACGATAAAGAAAGAAAAAAAAAAAAAAAAGGTTGTATGGAAGAATCCTGTTTATATAGCGCTCTCGAATAAGATAAAAATGAAAAAACAAAAAACTAAGAGGCGCGCCGTAGGCGCGCCGGACTTGCTAGTAATAATAATAATAATAATAACAGTCTTCTTAATTACGCCAATTTTTGGCCAACGGCCTCGCAACTATAACGAACTGATAGTGCGGTATACAAGTGTACACTTCCCACGGTGACCAAGTCCGGCTTGGGAAGGTGACGAACTAAGTGTCATTATCATCCTCATCTCATTTTTCCTACATTTTATAATGCGCCAACGTATGTGCGAGATGGGGAAGGCTGGTATAGTCGATTAACCGCGTCTTCTCGACGCTGAACCAGATCCACAACCATTCCGTCTCACACATAGGCCCGTTCGAGCGTTTTTAATACTGTCGGTAAATCCCACTCCTGAATTTAACCGACTCGATGCTGAAACGGGTTGATCGGCTCAGTGACGTTAGCACGTAACACGGTGTTCGAAGTGAGCTTTCGTGAATAAACTTGTTACGGCTAACGCTTATCCGCGGCTGGTATCGAACCTCGGACCTTTGAATCACAAAGCCGAGATTCTACCGCTGCGCCACTGAGCCCGTATGGTATATTAAGCTTACTATAATGAAGGCTAATATTTGATATTTTTCGGGATACGTATTACAGGCTTAGAAGAATAGTATATTAGGCCCAGTATAGTGAAGGCTTAAGTTCGAAATTCCTTGTACAACGAAGGCTCAAGCTATTTAGGAATGAGAATACACAATAGTGACACCCATAAAACAGGTTCCCTGTTGGCTCAATTAACAAGGTTAATGAAGGCAACTCCGAGCGGTTCACAAAGTAGGCTGCGAGTTTTTTTTTCCTCCCCTCTTAAATCTGAAAAATTTCTTTTACGTTTTATTATCATTATTATCTATTATTACTATTCTGCCTTTTTTTTTTTTTTACTGTTATTTTTATTTTAGTCAGCTTTCTGTTCTTATGTTTTATTACTATTATTTTGGTAAATGTGGTTGGAAATAATAAAAAAATATATATTATTTTATTCATTCTTCTTATCTGGATATTTAGTACCCTTGTATCTCGCTCCCCACAGCATCTACAGCCTTGAATTTTGTTTTGTTTAATCTTGAATTTGAATGATTGAGGATCATTTTCTAGTCTTTATCATCAAATGTAATGCGAGACTATCTTGATGACTTCATTCTTAAATATTTTATTATCTATCGATTTATACATCATTTTTATCGTGCATACATAATTGATAGTAGTTTATAGTTGATTTGAGGTGTCTCAGGAGGTGGGAATATTATTTTCAATTGTCGTTTTTTATTTTCCTCTATGTTATTACATATATTTTTTTTTTTAAATGAGGAAGTTCGTTATTTTTCTCTCTCGATAAAAAAGCATTTTGCCGTTAAAATACGTTTTTTTCATTTGCGGTTATATACTTTATCGATGATTATAAATGAAAAACGTTGAACATCGTTCCAAATATAAAATAATATTAATACTGTTGAGAGAATATTTCACTTTGGATTGAAAAAAATTAAATTTAGTTTTCCTTATTATATTAGATTAAGGGTACTTTTACTCTGCTACAAGTTTGATGAACGTGATGATGATAAGAATTTATTAACTGAGTTTTACTGTTCATTCTACAAATATCTGGCTTGATTGATAGGTGCTTGGTGTTTATTCTAAAGAGTAAGTGGGAGTGATGACTCGATTTAATGGGTTTTAAATGTGTGAGAAGAAAAGTCGTGTACTACTCACGCTACTGCGCGAGTATTTTTTTTAATATGGATTGTAATATTATATATTTTGTTTTTCGGCCACTGTAACAGTATAGGCACTTAAAATAAGGGAAGTCCAAGATGAATGATTCTTACTTCTATAAAAGGAAATTTCTTCTGCTGACATGGTATGCAATTGGTATAAAAGAGGCTTCTTACGTCACGTAATTGGCAAAAATATTTGAATATATTCTCGTAATTTGTACTCTGCAACAAAAATATCATTTCAGCAGTCCTGCGCATTATATATGCTCAATTCGCGTAATTGCTCATTACGCGTAATAAGCAGACGTGCTGCTCATTACACGTATTGTGCAAAGTTGCTGCCCTGCCCATTACGCGTAATGAGCACGTGGAATTGACCAATGAGAAGCTGATTTGATTGTAAAATAATGGTATTTTCATTTTACTTGGAATACTTCAAAAAATCGTTATAATGTAAATTACTTTCTATTTTCACTCAAGAAGATCATCATTATTCTAAATTCAAAATCTTATTCTATTATTTATCGTAATTGTCACAACTTTTAGAGTGGTGGATAAATCATGAAGAGGGCTAATTTTTTCATTCCAATATTTTGAGACATTTGGGCAACTATCGGAGATGAGGGTAAAACACTCGCTGAATCCGAATTTCATGGTTGCCAAGTCGAATTTTGCCACCTTTTGGCCCAAATGCAAGATGGCGGCCAAACTCATTTCATTTTTGTTTCAAGGTAAAACAGAAGGTTCTAATTTTTTATTTACTATTATTATTATTATTATTATCATTATTTATTTTTAATTTTTTTTTTTTTTTTTTTGGGGGGGGGGGAGTTAGTGGTGTACAGAATTGGATCTTCAAACTCTACTTGAGATATTGGAAATTGGTGAGGTTGAAATCACAGAGCTTTCTCTCAACTGCATTATACACTATCAAAACAAAGCATGTACCTCAAAATTAGTCCGTAGAAATAAGATGAACTGTAAAATAAGGAGGATTATTTAAAATTGTAGCTTAAATAACTTCATTGATAAAGAATCATATTTCTTAAAGGAAAAAAGGAAAAAGAACTATCTAATAACAGACAAGGATGTTTGTGAGAACATGACCACAGGACCCAAGTATCTCGACTTTTGATTCCCAGGCAAGCTCATGGTGGTCGTTTTTGATTTTCCCGGGTCAAAAAACCATAGAAACGATACCCCACACTCTAGCATTATGGCCTTAATTTGACCCAAATTTGGGTCCTCGTCTTGGCTGTATGTGATCCCAATATCTCAAGTAGAGTTTGAAGATTCAATTCTGTACACCAGCAACCCCCTCCCCCCAAAAAATACAACCTTCGGTTTTACCTTGAAACAGAAATAAAATGAGTTTGGCCGCCATCTTGGATTTGGGCCATAAGGAGGCAAAATTCGACTTGGCAACCATGAAATTCGTATTCAGCGAGTGTTTTTACCCTTATAACCGATAGTTGCCAAAATGTCTCAAGAATAGAGATGCATTTCAAGAAAAAGTCTACCTATCGGAACTCATAATGAGTGAGTGAGGTGTAAGTAGAGCACTAATATTGAAAAAACCCTTTTTCAAAAGTGTACCTGTCTATTCGGCCTGCATGGCACGCAGAATTGCATACTATGTCATTCTTTACGCATGTTTATCGATTGCTTTGACGCACCGGCGATATCGTTTCCAATCCTCACTGAACCAAGCCGAACCAATTCGGGTTGGTTCATAAGGATACTCAATACGGGTAATAGGCAGAAAAATATTGCTGATTACGCGCAATGAGCAGCACGTCTGCTTATTACGCGTATTGAGCAATTACGTGAATTGAGCGGAACATATACACGTTTATTTTTTTTCCCCCTTTTTAATGTAGATGCTTAAAAAATGATCACTATCATAATTTCATTTTTCAGCAATGCGAGTACATGACAGGACATAAGTAAATTTAAGTCTCACGGAAAGACAGAGTTTCGGTAGGGTTCGATATTTCGGCCTAGTAAGAAAGAGAAGACAAACAGCAAAAGAGAATTCGCGACTACGTATTCTGACGGTAATCATCAATATTGAAAAAAAAAAAAAAAAAAAAAATCTATATTATCGGCATAGAATACGTTATCTAGGTATAGAAACAAGCCGGTACTCTAAGTATTATTAGGTGTATATATTCGGAAATCCAACGCTAGAGAGTAGCCAGTTTTTAGGGGTTACCGTTCTAATGTTTCTACGTTCTTGCTCTCATCCTTTCCCTTTCATGACTCAGCACTAGGAATGCGTCTCATATGCGAATGAATAGATAAAAAAAAAACACTCACGCAGTCACGTGAGTAGTACACGACTTTTCCTCTCACAATACAAGACTCATTAGGAGTGTCACTCCCACTTTTTAGATTAAATACCTACCACCTATCAATCAAACCAGATATTTTTAGGATGAGCAATAGAACTCGGTTTATAAAGTCAATCACCATGACGTCACATCAGCTGATAACAGAGTAAGAATTAATAACCATGATCCTCTATGGAAACCTGAATTTTATTCTATTTTATTTTATTTTATACTTGAAGTACAAAACGTCTCGAGAAAACTCATTGCACCCTCCCTCTGTCCACCTTGCTACGAGGCTATAAGAATTGTTTCTGCGGTCGTTGCAAATTTATATTTTGATTACTTCTTTGAACATCCTTATTTCAATATGATTAACCGTAACCTACGGAATCGTATCAACTCAATTGGGAACGTATTGATGAATTACTATCAATCAAGTGTTCGAAAAAATTGTTGGTGCAGATTTTCATATATGAGACTATAATTAGCCTAAATCCATGAAGTAGTTTTCGATGAGATTTGATCTTATAAGCCTAAATACTGGCCTATATGTTTTATTAGAAGGAAACCTAAAATTTTTTCAGGATAAAAGTGATCTACGACCTCCAAAACGTCAAAAAAGTTCATTGCTTCCTCCTCTATCAACCTAGCTACGGATGTAATACCTCACTTTTCGAGCTAAAAAAGTCAGAAAAAGAAAGAGCTTCACAATAACTTTTCCCTACACATTATCCTTAGCCTACTATTGGCTTAGTATACTGTATATTAGGTTGAGTGGCACAATTCTTGATCGCCTCCAATTCCTGGCATCTCTTAATGTTATATCCAGCTGCTATTCTTCTCGTGCACTCATAAATTGCATTCACACTCTCATCGCCATTTTCTATGCAAACTCCATCCCAAGATTCTCCATCTGAGAATACAGCTTCAAGGAGATCCCGAAAAACGAAAAAAATCGACCTTTCCAAACGCATGAACAAACAAATATATCGCACCCGAGCCCGGTTAACTCATTGGTCTAACCTTAAATTTCACTCAAAGAAGCTAGTCCAAATTGAAAATGACATTCCCATCTGTTGAGACACATCAAATCAACTATAAACTACTATCAATTGCGTATACACGAAAAATGATGGATAAATCAGTAATGAATTTAAGAATGAAGTCATCAAGAGTCTCGCAGCACACTTGATAAAGACTAAAAAATTGTACTCAATCATTCAAAATTCAAGGTTTTCACTATCGAGTATGACTAATAATAATAATAAAAAATGAAATGGACAACCCGCCATTGCCACTATACGTTCAAAAACAAATTTAACAAAACAAAATTCAAGGCTGTAGGTGCTGTGGATAGTGAGATACAGAGGTACCGGTACTAAAATAAAATACGAGTGAAATACCTAAAAGAAATTCAATGAACCCTCGGTCAAGAATGAACTAAGAATCAACTTGTTTCATATTTTACTTTTTTTGATTCACAATATCTGAATGCATGAATGAGGTGCTTTATATTTTTAAACTGATACAAATTCTGTAGGTATGTAGAATTATATGCACTTATTGATTTTACGCATTTGGCCGCCGAATTCATATACTTTGTATTTCATAAACTCTGCAACCGCGTGGCTTATATCACAAAATCGGTAATTTTTCTGCTGATGTGACAAATCCCGCGTAACATTCATGTCCCTCTTGTGCAATATGAATATATTTGCTTCAAGCGTTTGCGTCACGTGCCTAACGACTCGTTCTGCGAATCCTATGCTTGGGCCTGTGTTATTGTTAATAGCCGAACATCATGCTTTGATTTATCCCGATAAATTATATTGCGTGATTAGGAAATAATTATGTTTATGAAAAGAAAAATATATTTTTCAGACTCTTAGTCTACTATAAACATACAAAATTAATATTTTTTTTATTGTACCCCGAATGATTTTCTCGTCATATTTTTTACAACTGTATAGAGCATAAAAGGAAATAGAAAAAAAGAAACAAGAATTCTGATTTGCTCCATTAAAAATATATTTCCACATAGCTTCACCAATCAGAATTCCCGTAAATATAAGCTGACTGTCCCGAACCTTCCTACATTTGCTGTAAACATTATTTAAAAAAATTCTTCACATTAGATCGAATTCCGAACAACGGCATTATTATCCAGAAAAAAAGAACGAGAAACGAAAGAGAGAAACGAAAGAAAGAAAGAAAGAAAGAAAGAAAGGAAGAAAGAAAGAAAAGAAACGCACATGTAGTGTAAGCAAATAGATTAAAATTTTGTGACAAGTTGAACAATTTTTATTAAGGATTGGTTTCAAGGTGTGTGAGAGTGTTAACCCTCAGGAAATCAATAGACATTTTGCAAGTTTGGTCCGAAAAATTTTAATTAGACTTAAACAGGTGGTTCGCAGCGTGGATAATGCACCTTCACCTAAACAAATGTGACCCCGTCCACAAGAACCCGCCTTAGCGGTGAAATTCGATCAGGAGAAAAGGACCTTTTACAGAGGAAGGAAGATTCCTTTTCTCCTGATTATAATTAAACACTAAGGCGGGTTTCTGTAGACGGGGTCACAAATCTCAAACACTCGTACCCACTCCTTTTCTGCTATTTTTCTATTTCACCATCTTTCCTGCTCAATGAGAATATACCTAAAATTTAATGAAAGGAATTTCTTTTATGCTTTATTTTGATTGGAGAAATGGAAGGGTAGAGTCGTTCTCACCCTCCAAAAAATTACAGGTACGATTCTCATAAAAATACTCGCAGCATCACAGCCGGAGGTATAATAAAGATTGAGGCGAGTGCACAGGACTCTTTTCACAAAAATGTACGCATCTCCTTGATTTTTACTACAAATTCCGTATTGCCACGCTGCGAGTATTTACTCTATGGAAATCACTCAATTTTCTTTCGGTACCTTTTACGTCATAGACTTACAGGGTTTCTCTTTAATGTACTCATAATTCATTTTGTATTGATTAGAAAACGGGTAGGAAGATACCGATAAAGCATGATACGGAACAGAAGCAATGTTGAACTGATGATGCGAATGTTGCTCCTCCATTGGCAAAGAGCGACTGGGCAACGCGACTATATTTTTCTGATGCCCGTTATCATTCCAGGGACTTGATGTACTCGAATTGTTCGTGAAGAAATTGCTGTTAAAATTCGGCAAGTCGATGTCAGCTATTACTATTGATTCCGTTTTCTTATCGCTTTCTTTCTTCTTTTTCATGCGTCTATTTTGAAACCAAGTTTTGATTTGTTTTTCACTCAGCTGTAAAACATGACAGAGTTCACTTCTCCTCTTTTTTGTTAGGTATTGGTTGAAACAGAATTCTTTCTCCAGCTCCAAAGTCTGTATTCTGGTGTACGATTGACGTTTACGCTTACCTGAAGACAAAAGATTTCAATAAAACACCACATGAAAAAAAGATGTTTCAGATACAAACTGATTTCCTCGCGTCTATAATTGCACTAGGATGTACAAAAAAAAAAATCTTAAGAGACTAAATTATTTGTTCTATAGCATAGAAACACGAAACATTAGATTTATATACTTCAAGTATACATATAAGAAAGTTGTATCTCAATTTTTCCTACGATTTGAGCCTATATTAAACTCTTTACGACTTTACTGACTTCTCGATTCCCGAAAATGAAAAATCGCGCGAACATTCAAATTTTACTGGATTAACTAGCAAAAATTTAGCGCTGATTCCGTCAAAGAGATACTTGAATGACCCTACCTCTGTTTCGAAATGAGATAATTCTCGATCTTTTACTTCAAAAACATTGGCAAATTAGTCAATCGTTGACACATTTTGGTCGACGAATCAGCACAGACAGGTCGTAAAAAGGTTCGTCTAGGCTTAAATTGTAGATAAAATTGAGATACAATTTTCGTACGTTTGAAGTATAGGTATTTATATCTAACGTTTCGCGTTTTTGTACTAGAACAAACTCAGCTCAAAATCCTATAGGTATCTATGACTGTCGACGTTCATCATCTTGACGCACCCTACATAGGTAAGTATATAATACGTATACAATCGTTACAGTGGCGGATCAAGCCAGTTTCCGCTCCTAGGCAAATCAAAATTTAGCGCCCCTTTTCATCCGCAGATTAAATTATTAATGCGAGAAAATTTTCATTTTACAATTTATAATCGAGTACCCATAGACCTCTATGTCCAAGGCCCCAAGGGCAAAAAGTGAAATTACATAATTTTTTTCGGCTTTTGAGGGTTGCGAACTCCTCAATGATATTATCAAAATTAATACTATTCAACAGGTTCTATGCAAAGGATAGCCAAATCATTTAATTTGTTTTTGCTAAGGGTAGAGTGGAGATATGTTGTAATTTGTTTCGAATAGGAAAACGATCGTTCCCCAAAGAGTTCGTTACAGCCATACAGGTAGGTAAAGATGTTCGAAGCGATGTCAATATTTAGGAGAATACCATTCAAATTATTGTTTTGAAAAAAAAAAAGAATAAATTTTTCTCTGCTCTTCTTTCTTCATCCACCCCATTGATATAATTCCGAAAATGTATACACTCTTCTACAAAAGTTTCTTCAATATCCTGTTTATAAAATTCCTGAAGATCTTTTGCTCTTTGAAGAATATGATTTACGCTAATCGAATCGTCACGTATATTCAAAAGAAAATTAAATTTATTGAAAATTTCAATAAGTATATCCAGTATGCCTATCCTCCAGTTCATTTCGAATTTTATCAAGTATCGCAAAATAGACATTGACTTTCAGTTCTTCACGTCCGAGCAACACGATCTCATTGGTTCTATCTTCATCAGGTACACAGGTTCGTACACGACGACGAGTCTTATCATCCTCTACTATGTTTTTCGATTTGTCTATGAAATATTGAAACATTTCATCTGTTCTTAACTCAACAGCAAAGTCGATCAAGGATTCATACATATCGACAACATTTTGTAAATCAGTCGACACAGCTTCGTTTTATGAAACCATTCCAACAGTGCATTCCAGAATAAGCCATAAAAAGTAATAGAAAATTACTCAAATATTTCCTTAGACCACCAGCTGTAGTACGATCCACTAGTTTTTCAAAATTATCTTTTACTATCAAATCCAGTGCTTCCATAAACTCCTTCCAATTATTTTCAAAAGCAAAGCAGGTATCATAACGACTGCACCACCTCGTTCCACTTGCTCTCTTCACTTTCTTCTGGTTAGAATTTAACTTATGCAATAGTAAGACCCAGCGTTTAGTAGATCTGACAAAAAGAACCTTCACAAATCTTCCAGGTAGTTCAAAAAAGTCGATGCATCAGCAATAGACTCGACACAAAAGGATCCGACCAGGTTAAGAGAGTGTGCTGCACACCGAACATACATTGCTTGTGGGTTCAACATTTTATTTATTTATTTGATTATTTTTTTGACAATCTAAAATTTTTAAAATTTTTTCGAAGAATTGTGCGCCTCTCACCCCCCCCCCCCCCAAAAAAAAAAAAAGGTTTGTATCCCTAGGCATGTGCCTAGTATGCCTAGGTCGTTATTTACTATTGGATTATAACTAGTTTTCAAAATTCTATTGAAACAAATTATTATTCATCCTTTCCTGACGAGTATCAATGACGATGACTTTGTTACTGTACTACTTATTCAATTGGAACGAAAATTTACGAACCAAGTTAGATGTAATACTTATAAACATGGTCTTATATTAGAATATACCTGCATATAACATCGAAGATAGAAAAATCCGTCAACTTTTCTCATTACCAACGTGTGGTGTATAAACTCTAAAGTAACCCAAACCTCCTACTTTTACACAATGTATGAACTTCTGGTATAGCATCCACTTTCGGTTTTCTCGACCTTCATAATTAATCTTCAAAAATCGTATACTTGTTCACATTAAATTTAAGGGTTTTTATACACCTAATGCCGGTACGTTTGAAAATAGAATAGGCAGGCATTAGGTATATCGTTACGGATATTAAACGACAATACAGTTACTGTATGTGCGATACTAAAATATAGGCCTACAGAGAAGAAGTGAAGCACGATGAAATAAGTGTTTACACGAAAATATACCAACGATGATGTCGCAGTTTCTTCTGTTTACGAACGTAAGTTATAGGTAAATAATAATACCCTAGGTTATATCGCGTCTCGAAATATGAAAGCACTCAATAGTCAATCTAGATAGCTAAACTAAAATGAATGACGTCATCTCTCACTCGACAATTAGAAAAGGTGTAGGTACCTTTATTCGCGTACCGGTACTAACAGTTTTCATTTCTTTCAAGTACCTAACCACATCCATAGGTGTACCTATGAGTTATACCAGCGAGTATTTGTTTTCCAAACAGTCAACATCGATTTACTTAATTAGCATTATTATTGTGTATCGTAAGTATCTTGTTTGTAATAATACGGTAATCAATTGTTGTACTTCACGATACATTGTTAGTGGAACGAAATAAAATGAAAATTATAAGATTTTGATTACCATCTTCCGAAGAGGAATTCATCCAGGCAAAGGTCGTAAATACGATATTGGGTCCAATGCAGGTTCTCTTCTGATTCGAAGATGATAGTTCTTGATGATGGCTAGATACCGATGGTAACGGTACATGTTGTAAGCTTCGCCATTCGGTTAATGGAGTATTGTCGTTGAAATCTGTCACCTTGTTTGTGCGTTCAGGAATGTTGTCAGCACTATCCAGTCGTGATGATGGACACAATAATTCGCAATCCGCGTCAGGGTAGACGGGGGTACTCGAAATTTCACTGATGGAAGGAACACTCGTATCAAAAATTGCTGTTGATGAGTGCGACAAGAATACACCGTGTTTCTCATTCGTCGATTGATCATGGTAATCTATGGAAGTCAAGGGTTGAGCGGCGTCTAGATATTGGTAAGTGGCAGCGGCCGCGGCCGCGGTCTTTGGCGCATTGTCGTAAACTGTCGCATCGAAGCGCATCGTTGCGGGCCGGTTATGCAACATACTTGTCAGAATCTACTGATCTATATTATAATCAAATATTACTTATTATGAATATCGGATCAAATTCGATAATATCGACAACGCGAATAATTATAGGGTGGTCATCGCGACACATACATACGCATAAGTGGAGCACTTCACCGCGAAATAGAAAAATAATATCTGACTTTTGAGAGGAAGAAGAAAGAAACAAAGAATAATGATGATGATAATAATAATAAAAAAATGATAGGTAATGAAAAATGATCGCGTGTACGATTAGACTATAGGTACGTGAAGAAATATCACATCAAAGAGACTGAAAAAAGAAAGTCGCAACGGAATCGTTACTCAGTAAATACATCATAAACTTACTGTTTTTAATATACAAATGATTTCTCGTGCAGTAAAATTGGTCAAAATTCGTTCGCGTGTGCACACACATCGCTTACACTCACAACTTCTGTTTGCCTTTCCTAACTTCTTTTTGTCATCAATATAAAAATGGTTATCGATGTGATCTAGTGGGGGTTACTCATATATTGTTCGATCGGATGACGTTTTTCGGCTTTCCTGACCACGAATTTATATGAATACAATAGGTCTAGGGAGAGAAGAAAAAGAAGAGAGAGAGAAAAAAAAAGATTTCTGTTTATCATTGTATTGTTCAACATAGTATTTTCGACGACAGCCATCTGCCTCTCCCACGTCATCGTCCATGATGTTTGTACATATACCACGAACGAGAATATTTTTAGAAATACAACAGTCAGTTATCGATGTACAATATTCCAATATTATAGGGAATATTTCAATCTCTTTCTCGTTCTATTTCTATGGCAGAAAAAATGCGTGCGAGATTTATCAAATTTGTAATATAAAATAAGGCAATGTTGGGAAAGCAATGTCACTTCACTTGGTGGCTTATGTTATCAGTCCCATTCAGGAACACTTGGATTCAAAGTTCCATTTTCCTTATAACTCATTGAATGAAAATTTCTGTCATGAGAATAAAAGTGATAGAGGTTACAATTATATTTTAAATTAAGCCCACCTTCAAACGTCTTGGTGCGATTCTTTTTTTTTTTTCATCATCTCCTATAAAGAAATGTATAGAGGCTTCCATTCAGTGAACGTTCCCGACATTGCCTTATACGTCATAAGTAGATGACATAAATACAGTATACCGAAAAAATGAATGCACTACTGACGTTATTATTAGGTATAAAAACGCGTACTAGATCATGAAGGAAGAAAAAAAAAAAAAAAAAAAAAAAAAAAGAGAGAGAGAGAGAGAGAAAAGTGAAAAATTCTTTGCAGCGTTTCAAGTTTTTATCGAGTTATATTGTAATTGTTCAGCTTGTCTGTCGTACAAAGTTAAATTGACGTATATGCGAAAACAACGATCACCGAGACGAGGCGTTCGGATCAATGGGCTGTAAGTGTGTTGGTAATGAAGCTTCGTATTCACACACACTATCACAGTCGATTGCATATCAGTGCATATACGTCCCTTTTTTGGACGTATATGCATCGCGAGGTGAAAAATGTACCGTACCTGAAGATTGAGCACTTATTGAAGAAAATTATTATAATCATCGAATTCTGCGTTGAAAATTACTTATGCGATCTTAATATGTTTCGAATACATTTTTATATTCTTTTTGATACTTTTCTGTGATCGTTGTTTTCGCATATACGTCAATTCAACTTTGTACGGCAGTTGTACGTACAATTTCGGCGGGTAATTCCGGGCGAATACGAGTAATGTTTCACTACGTTTTGACTGACCTTTTCGCAATGAATTTTCTTCGTACGCTTAATGCGAGTGGAATTACCGAGAAAAAATTTTTGAAATTGAATTTTATCAAGTAAAATGACGAAGATAATAGAAGTTTGTTTCCATTCTGTTACGCGAGTCGAGAATGAATGATTATCAACTCAGCTTTTGTGTATCATTCATACACTATAGGTATACTGTACACAGTATGTGTACACGTGTTCTGCACTTATAGTACTTATTCGTAGATTCATCAATAACATTCGTTTCGTGTACCTACCTACCTTCGTTACGTATTCCGCTATGTGGTTAGAAGCAGTATTTATAAACAAACGTTACTCGTTGCAAAAATGGTTGCGAATTGAACGAGAAAGAGTGACAGGGAGAGAAAGGAGGAGAAAGACAACGCGCCACACGTAACGTCCACATTAGATTAACTATTTTTTCTTTGACCCTCAGCTCGCGTCTGATGTCACACGCACGTTACGCCCATTCCAGAGAATTTTTTTCTTTACTGTGTTTCCTCGTGTTTTCATTTTGATCACGTACTTGTGGGTACCTACGTATTATTACTTGAACTTGAAGTTTATTCGAAAATTCGTCCTTACAGATGCGAGAGAGAAAAAAAAAAAATAATAATAAATAAATAAATAAATAAAAATCGAGCCATAAGAGAACGCCATACGTTACGGCATGACGACGCGTTGTGTCGCGTCATTCACCGAAAAAATAGTGCTCACAGAATATATGTTCCTCTTATTAGCTCTTATTACATAAAAATCTATGAGTAAACTCGTATTCTAAAGAGCACGAATGCTCCTTGAATTCCGATAAAGTATTCTTCCATTGAAAAGAAATTTAATTTGAAAATTTGAGCTGTGATGTTAATGACAAGAATTCTTTAAACTTACGATTCGTCTTCGATAGGTACTTCTTTTACTTTAGAATTTACGTTACCACCATATGGCATCAGTTTTTCCGCAAAGTCCGCGACTCACGTTCCCATCATTTTCGTCGCCTGTACTATAATTTGAATAATGAAATACGTATTATACGAAAGGGTTTTCGCGAATAAACACTCACTTTACCCACATGTATATTAACATACTGATTTTTCTAAGAACGTTTTGACTGCATATTCCATTGGTGCTGTCAAAGTTAAATTCTACCAGCGCTTATAGTTAAACGTGAAACAAAAGGGAATTAGCCAGTCACGTTCGAGTACATGCATTGATTGAATCGTATAATTAACACCATTAATAAAAAAAAAAAAACGATTTTATTGGAAAAAAGTTACATTTGCGTTTGTAAAGGGCTCGGGGCTTATAGATCGATACGGAAATCATCAGTGCGAGCGAAGAAAAACTAACTCAAGTATAATATTCTGCTGGTGGCAACATTAATTTACCATCGAGAAGGATAGGACTCTCCTTCATTATTTCTTCTTGAAGAACGCTGTTTTCAAAGGATCGTGAAGTAGTTGGTCGAAGAAGCGCGGTTCATCGTCGATCACAACCGATAGAGAGGTTCAGGGATTCAAGAAGATCACTCTTCTATATGACGACTCCACTTCGATTGTAATGTGTAGCAACGTGAAACGGTACATAATCGTACGAAATCTGAAATGACACCATCGATATTTCTGATGGAGGTTGTCAAAATACTTGTCCCAACATAATAGTGACAAGTGATTGCAATACTGTCGACCTTCCGCGCCCAGGCCGACCCTAAGAACCAGCCACACGGTTAACCCCGTTATGTCAGTCACATGAAACGCACTCAGTCGTTTCCTGTATGAGATTCTGGATGTAATTTCACATTTCTCACTTGAGCTTGGTACCTATCCTTATTTAAGTGGATTTCAAAATTATACGATAATATTTACCTGATGCACAGTTACTCGTATCAGAGCCCTATAAATACGAGTGAGGACATGGTCCGCCATATTTAGTCGTTACGTCATCATTTGTCTCCAAAGCTCCCTATTCAGATAAGGCATTTGTGTGATTAGTAAAGCAATTTTGCATTTCTCAATAGTGTTGAGTCTTGCATTTTGCTTTGGCATTTAGTCTAGTATGTTCTCTCATTATTTTCAAATCATGATGAACTGTTATCATACATTAGAATAGGAGACTGTGAAAATAACGATGACGTAACGACTAAATATGGCGGTCCATGTCCTCACTCATATTTATAGGGCTCTACTCGTATTACAAAAGTAGATCAAATTTTCAAGAAATTATATTTTCATGTAACCATCTCTTCTTGAAATCTAAAATTTAATCCATTCGAAAAGAAACTACGCGGGGCTTGCAATATGCATACATTTTTATTCTTCATGAAAATATTAAAAATCTGAATAATCTATCTTGATTTAGCGAGAGCGACCGGTTCAATTATTTTCTCTCTGTTTGAGCATGATGATGTTAATGGAATATGTACCAGCCGTACAAATACTTAATTCCTCTCTGAAAATCCAAAGTGAGACCCATTCAATAGAAAACAACAGGGGCTACAATTTTTGTTCCCTTCAACGCTTCACGAAAATGAGTAAAATTCGTGCCATCGCGATAAGATGTTGAGAACTGCTCAAAATTTGAAAACGCATTTAGCTGGGATGCATTCAGAAATGTGTAATTAGCGTGCGGTCATAGATTTTTGAGAAAAAATAACATGTAACCACGCCCCCATTTCTCGGCGTTACTCCGATTAAATTTTCGCACCTTCCAGGAACTCCTTTCAAAGCATGTATTTAAGTAACCGGGAGTAAAATCACGACCATGTCCCGGAGGGAAGTAAGATCTTTACCTGGGAATATATAATAATACAATTTTCAACCTCAGTGAGAAGCAGTTCTACTATGTCGATAATCCTCGTTTTTTGCTCTTTTTTTCATTCCACTTCTTAACCCCAAGGGAGTCAGAAGGTCGTTATTTTAAGAAACCTTGCCCAATTGAAAAGAAAAATTTCAAGTTCATTGGTGGAAGAACTCGAAAGTTATGAATCTTTAAGCATACATACATACATACATACTTACACACACACACACACACACACACACACACACACACACACACACACACACACACACACACACACACACACACACACACACACACACACACACACACACACACACACACACACACACACACACACACACACACACACACACACACACACACACACACACACACACACACACACACACACACACACACACACACACACACACACACACACACACACACACACACACACACACATATTCCACTTTGTAGGTGTATCCGACAAAAATGATTGAAGAGCGAAGAAAACAAAAACCAGACTGATTCGCCAAGTGACTTTGCGATCAAATTGAAAACTCAAATTATGATTTCAAGAGGCGGAGTTTCGATCTAAATTTCAACCACCGAGCATATGTATCAGGAAAAACTTGACATTTTTATGGCCTATAAGAGAGCATAGCTTTCAGTACTTTGGAAATTTTAAAAACATTCGACCTGGTATCTGTATACCACGAAACGAAGAGAATTTCAAAAAATCTCAAACACCATCAATATACATGAGGGAAGGGGATATGGGAAATAACTTTTGAGGCACGTACAAAAGGTTTATTAATTCAAAAATCGAAACGATACTATGTTGATGTAAATATGGCATTGCAAAAAACAAAAAACAAAAAAACAAAAAAAAGTGTTGGACGAAATACACTAATGAAAGAACTAGTATTCGACTATTTGTCCAACACAATCAAAACAGTTTAGTAAGTTGACTGGTGAAAGGCAGTTAGATTAAACAAATAATCACCTCTCGCCGCTTCAACTGCACTATCAACAGAAGGTACTTAATTATAAGGGCTACCCTTCGCTTCGCGTGACATAAGCCTTACCTGTAGTGTAATACTGGAGAAGAAATCATCTTTACAATTTACAACTAGGTTTTCAGGGAGACCCAATAAGCGCAGTGGAAATACTAATGAACCTGTACAGATCATAAACACAGAACTGCTGCGATTACACTAATACGTTACAACATTCATTCACGACAGAAAAAAAATGCATCTTCACGTGTATGAACAAGTTGAAAGAATAAAACCTGCCCACAGGCAGATTTAGAGGATGATATTTATAGGAGAAATTCACGATTTTTTTGGCTATTTGACAAGCAAAAAGAAAAAGAACTTCTTTCCTTGAATTTACTCGATTATTTCCTTTTTCTCCTCTTAATTTTTCGGTTTTTAGAGAGGGGGAGGAGCCCCATAAATCCACCCTCGCCTGCTAGGATATATCTATACTACAGCATTGCAATGTACATGTCATTCTAAAGGGTATTTTTCGCTACTCTTGACATAATCACATACCTACCGTTTAATACTGAAGAATAGGAAGCTTATTTTGTTGAACTTATCAAATTTCAAAATTGAGCGTTGCGCTCAAATCCCTCCCATCTGAGAATATGCTCCACTCTTAACTTATTCCGTGAATAGTTCTGTTGATAAGACTTATACAACCTTACCACTCTCCTCCCATCACTCCTCTCATTAATTCATTTTTAATCGTTTTCACCTTGTTACAGGAGTAATACAATTACTGTACAATTTCCGGAATCCGTTTACCTCACTTTTTTATCGCGAAAAGTTAGTACATAAAATAGAACTCTTTCCAGGACTGAACAGAAATTTGAAAAATGCTGCATGCAAAATGAAATCTTAAGTAATACTCGTAGAATATATGCGCAAGCCTTCAGCGACGTGACAAACACACATCACTCAGAAGATTTTTTTTCAAGGATACATAGGGGTAACTTCCCATCATACTCGTACATCTCATTCCTCCATTTATATATAGTTTGGAAATCAAAATTTTTCCAAGTCCCGTTTCCATATTATATATATAATAATATATACGTGTATATAGCTCTGAAGTCGAAATTTCTCCAAGTTCCCTACTATTATAATAGTATAGGTCGAAAAAATTTCAAGTCCCACATTTTTCCGAGCGACACCCGGTCTGCCGCATCGCCCGATCTTTCTTTACGAATGACCCCCCTCCCATAAAACCGGTTTCCTGTTAAAAAATGAATAAATAAAATAAATTATCTGCTTATTTATTTTGTTTGCAACGTTCAGTATAGTTACTTGAGAAGAAAGTCTAACCTCAACAATATTATTTAGAACAAGATACTCGGTTATGTACAACAGTTGATGCAATGCTTCATAATATTGATAGATGGAAATCGTCAGTCGAACACTGAAAGAGGCATACTTGTGTTTGCATTGCAATGGAATCAATTTTTTGAGTTGAACATTCGAGTTCTAAATCAAAAAGAGTTGAATGATGATGATGATGGTATTAGAATTAGCTGTCGGTCCCGCCCGCGGTCTGGAACGCTTCACGGCTGCTCTTGTGTATTGTAGGTAACTTACACTTCATAGCTGGGGTCGCTCGCTTGGCCTTTCTTGACGTTTAAATTCATCACTCGAATATTTCTCCCATCCTACTTCCCGGGCTTTGTATGTTTCCATCATCCATTCTTACCGATTATTTTTGGTGTGGCTAGACAAATTTCTAATACTTCTGTCATTGTTATTGTCCATTTTATTTTTCTGAGATTTTCCGATACTGTGTGATTTTTTCATACCTATGTAAGATTTTTATGATAGGCATTTTGTTTGTCCACTCTTTACTCAAAAACATAGAAATCAACTAACGACTGTTCGTTGTAGATTCATCTCATATCTAAGCTCACGTCACCTAGACCATATATACGAGTTTATTTTATACCATTTTCCCTCGCGGTCAGGAAAAAAGACCCAAGTTTTTACTCGGGTACGAATTTTCGAAGAGCATTTTAATCAATTTAGCCGCGTTATCTACTTATATCATAATGGTGTATCTTGAGGAAATATTTAAATTAATTCATTTTCTTTTTTTGTTTCTTTCTTTGGGAAACAGTATTTGTGGCTTCAATATTATTGGGTGAAATTTGTAGTCAGCCTTTTGTAGTTGGTGCACATTTAAAAATTTCCTCCTTTCTGTTTTTAGAGATAAATTCAAATTAATTGTTTTTTCCGCGCCAACTTTCTGCTTTTTGTTGCATTTCTAAAGTCCGAAGAAAATGAAAGGAAATTTATTTTCAATTTTTCAATTTCAATTTCAATTTATTTCTCATAGGTCACATTTTTATGCCATAGAATAAAATATGAAACTAGCGGTTAGATCGGACGCTTCTGCTGACACTTGGGATGGCACGTTCATCGATGTACTAGAAAGATAAAGATGAGGATGTTGGAGGATTTCTGCTTTTTGTTTTTTTTTTTTTTTCCTTCTTTTTATTTCGATACAAAGACACCGCGAGGAGGTCTATTTACCATGTCCTCTGAAAATAACCTATTCTTATTGACTCGCTAGTACTTTTCTTCGCGATGAGTTATAACGTTACATTTTTTTACTCGCAGATTCCTCTTCAGCATCACAAGGAAATGAGATCCCGTTTTTCAGTGTAAAAATCTCCTGAAAGAAATGTACAGGAGGGAATATCGCAAATGCAATAATCAAAAAGAAGAAAACAAAACAAAAAATAAGGAATGGGTTTAGCCAAAGCTGATAAAATCTTAGCACTGTCCACGCACGTAAAAATTACTCGTATTTCAAATTATGTATGTAGACTGTTTTCGGTCATCAAACACAGAGACTACGAGTATATTTCAACGATAAACTATAGGCTATATCGCGAAGTGGAATACTGTATTATTGTTCAAAAGGAATTTTAGCACTCGCAATGTTGTATACAATCATCTCTGTATACCACGAGATGCGAGCTTACTGAAATACAAACGCGCAGCAGGCGCCTTCAGCCCCGCGGCTGGTCCATAAGGCGCACCTCCACACGCACACTAGGAAATACAAGAAAGGTGTAAGTCACCCTGTAATTATTCGTGGAACTTGTTACTTACATTGCTCGCTATAGATTTTCTTCATTCAAAAACGATCAGGAACACGGTGCTTTCAAATCGGCATTTTGATAAATTGATTTTTAGATTTCTTGTTATTTACTGAGAGTAGGGTCTCTCTACCCTCGTTTAGTATGCAAACGTCGAATATATAATATAAGTGTATACGCGTAAGGAGAAGGCGCGCACGTAATGTGAAAATTTGATTTGATAAATAGTACGCGAAATAACAGAAGGTGCATTCCACGCGAAAAAAAAAAAGAAACAAGTGGAAGAAATATTCGACCGATTTAACAAATTTCACGCTTCTGCTGGACTCTCTTGACTACATACTGCAGAAGCAGATTTTGCAGCACAAACTGGACTTGTATAAGGCAACGATCACGTCTACACTCGCCGTGCTATTCCTACGATGGTCGGATGGTGAATACAGTAGCAACCCTCGAATAGTACGTATACAGTATACGAGTATTACGAGTATAATTATGTAGGTACGCTGTGTTCAAGAAAGTTATTTTCCATCATCGCGTGTGAATAGCTATACGTACAGCAAGTCCTTTTGCAGTTGCAGAAGAGTGCGCGTTATTGGGCATTAAGTATTGAGAGAGTCGACGGCGAGTAACGCACACGCACACGCACACGCACACACACATACGAGTACGAGTACTGGAGTATGTGTGAGATAAAGAAGAAAAAAGAAAGAGAATATTGACTCGCAATTTGATAAATTATCGAATGCGCACGATAGATTTCACTGTTATCGTCGCGAAAGCTGAAACTGCTCGACAACGAGAACGCATAATACATATACAGTATACCTATACACTGTATAATATAGGTATACGCGCGTACATACATAATACTTACTGAATACCTACCCAATAACATCACCGACAAAAGAACACCGTTTACCAATTAACTCGTTCTGCCAACGTTTTACTTATACCAGGAAAACAATGTTATTAACTCTGCTACCGTCGCGTTTGCGACTTCCTCTCTATAATAATGTATGTGTGTACCGCATTATGAGAATTCAACACAACACACCAACTGAAATTCAGATTCGCATAATTCGCTTTGTCTTTCTATTTCTGATTGACTGGTTCTGCAGACATGATTGATTTATAGCTTGGCAGGGATATACGACGCGATACGCAACTTTATTATTACTCGTCTCGTACGTATAGCTGTACAGTCGTCATTTATTTACTATGTTTCCCTTCAGTGATTAGAATACAATCTTCAGCAACCTAGGAATATTCCTACCCACGCCGCGCCGCGCAAACACAGCTGAGCCAAATTTTTCTATAATGAAATGAGCCTAGATCCACGCACAAACAGAATATTTATTGTTCGTGAATAGGTATATATAATTTAATCGCTATGTAACGATATCACCCGACGGATGGGTATTGCTCGCCAGAAATGACAAAACGACCGCGACCTGGCCTTTGACTGTACCATATACAGTGGAGCCTCTATAATTCAAAATTCAAGGGGCAAATGAAAAATTTGAAATATAGAGCTTTTCAAATTATAGAAAATTCGATTTGAAGAAAAGTCAAAAAGAAAAAAAAAAAACAAAACAAAAATTAAACTATGGCGATTTAATGAATGTTTAATGGAAACAAGACTGAGTCGCCATACGTCTCTGTACGCGGGTCTCTTGGTTTCTTTTTTTTTCTTTTTTTTTTTTTTTTTCTCTCATTGACTGTTACTTGACGGAAATTTATTGTTTAATTTTTTTCAAAAGATCTGGAGCTTCTTTTCCTACCAAGGTGTAGAAATCAAGAGATCTAGATCTTTTCTATGTCAAAATCTGGAAACCAAGAGATCCGCATCTCTGTTCCTTTCAGATCTGGAATCTGAGAGACTTAATACATGCAGTAGGTATATTATCATCCATCATTGAAGTATCGAGCAGAACTAAGAAACTTTTTCAAAGACTGAACAAAAATTCGAAAAATGCTATGCAAAAATAAAGTCATAGGGAATCCTCTTCGTTCACGCCTACGTCACAACATCGTTGTATACAAAATAATTTCGAGATTTGTGATCGATGGTGCTTAGGGAAAGTAAACAAACTTTTTTTACACAGACTTTTCCATAAGAAGAAAAATTGAATTCGATCATTTGCTCATATTTGAATAGAAGAATAAAGTGAGAAACGAAAAATACATTCTCAAATACTTGAGATCTTACAGATATTGATTATCAATGTTGAATTCCTTATTTATTTCTCATTTTGAAATACTAACACATGATCGAAATGTTCCCTGTGTATTCTTATGGGAGTCGATAATGTTCTAAGCACCATCGCATGATACTATCGCAGAATATCGCGCACTATCGATCAAAATTGCTCGATGTTAGCAGTTAGTGACGTCACGTGAACGAAGAGGATACAGAATATGTAATACGTGCAGTATTAATCAAACGACATACATTGTCATCAAATATTGATGTTCAAAAACTATCTTGGTCACTCTTGACGAAGACTATCTACGAGAAATGAAATTTGCAAGTTAAAAATTAAATCTCAAGAGACAGAGAATGTATAAAATTACAAATTTTTCCGGTGAGAACTTTTGGCATGTTTCATGTCTTTAGTCTCACCGTAACTCAATTTGAAAATTCGCGAATACACCCTCTCTCCCCCAGATTAACGGACTTGAAATATTTTCGAGTTATACCTCCTGGATGATTGAGAAATTTGCGAGTACACCTGTTTTTCAATACCTATGTAATACTAGGCTTATACTAGTTTTAAGGTTTTCTTATACTAGAATTATGTCTAGGCTTCTTTCATACTATTTAGGAGGTCTGTATTAGTAGTTTATATGAGCTCGTTCATACTACAGGCTTATTCAACTTGGAATATTTCCGAGTTACATTTTTTGGATGATTGATAAATCTGCGAGCACACCTGGTCCAATACCCTTTGCTTCATGCGCTATATTATAGTAGGCTTATGCTAATCGTATACTAAGTCCAAGCCTCCCTCAAACCAGCTTTATACTCGGTCTAAGCTTCATTTATACTATAAGCGTTGGAGGTATGTATCAGTTCATACTATCTCTATTATACTATCTACGAACACCTCCTTTATACCCTCTACACAATATTATATTAGCCCTCTTCCCCTTAGCTTCCCACCCACCCCCATTTTCGACTGGTACCCGGGACCCTGGTTAATACTCAGTCCAAGCCTCCTGGACCTGATTTGAAATTTTGCAAGTTCCCACCCCTCTATGCGATATTATACCAGCTGTTTCCCCCCCCCCTATATTGATTTGACTGGTACCCAAGACCTGATTCAGAATTTTTCAAGTTCCCACCGGCCTAGTATGATGTAAACTAAGCTGCCATCAATAGAAGTGGGGATACTACCACTAGAAATAGGCCCAAGTATGATGTAAGCTAAACTTGTAGTTTAGTTAGTCAGTATAAGCGTAGTATACTGGTTTATCTGTCATTATAGTATAGGCCTAATATACAGAAATTTGGACAGTTTCCTCTGGGTATAAACATTGTATTTTTTAACTTGAAAAATAATTGTTAACTTTTCCCAATTTGAAATTTCTTTTGTTTTTTGTTCTTTTCTGTTCTAGTCAATTCCTAGTCAAATATATATAACTGTGTTACGTTCCATCAGTGTTCTCAATCTACTATCTAATATACAGTATACTAGACCAAGAAGTGGGAAGAATGAGCGGAGCGACTCTGCCCCCCAAAAGCCAGTAGCTTAAAATATTGTAAACTAGACTTATACTAGACCAAGAAAGGAGGCAAACGGCAGTGTGCTAAGGCAACAATAGGATGATACTCCAAGATCAAGCAAAGCAAGTATAACAAAGACGACAATGCTATCTTCTAAAAGACATGAAACATGTCCTTTATTTATTTGGCTACGGCAGCAAATTTTTCTTTTTTTTTATCAACTTTAGGAGGTACTCCAGTCTTGCGCGCGTTGAAATTTTTGGCGTGAGATATGTTTTCTCGCCATTTCAGAGCGTGTGGGTTACAATTCTAACATTGGCGGTTTAAATTCATATAATACACGTATGTAATTTTTTTTTGTGCGCGAATGTTCTCCGTTGTTAAAGGTCGATTTGTAAGAAATTGAGAATGATTGAAGTTTCATATCTGTACTAGAGAATGGGGTAATTTTTTTGAAAATTGGATTGGTAGATTTTGAAATTTTTCTATTTTAATTTAGAAAAATTTGTAGCGAGGTAAGTCGAACTTCAGTTTGTTAACCATGCCACGTTGAAAGAATGAATATTGCTGTGGAAAATGAAGAGTGTTACCGATTTTAGGAGGTATTGATGCAGTCTTGCGCGTGGCGGAATTTTTGGTTTAGGATATGTTTTCTTAGCGTTTCAGTGTGTATGGATTACGATTTTAACATTGGCTCAAATTCGTAGATACGTATGCACAAAAGTACGTACGTATGTATTTTTTGTGTGCGAAAAGTGTTTCTTTCTCAGAAGGGGGAAGGGGTTGCAAGTTGTGTATCATCAATACACGAGATTGAATGCAAGTTTCAAAAATGAACGTATCGGAAAACGGTTAACGAATGATTTCATTTCTATTTTTTTTAGTGTGAATAATACCTAGTTCTTTCACGTTTAATGATTGAAAATTTTTGACGGCTATTCCATTCATTGAAGTGGGAGGGAGGGGGGGCTATTCGGGTGTGGATAACTGATATAGAAGAGTGAATGAAAATAATACTTACAGAGCTTTGAAAATGTGCTCAATTTGGAAAACGAAGTTTATTTGCTTTAAGAAACAAAAACTATCAAGTAATATGATGTAGCCAATAATGAACAAAACGGAGAAAAGAAGTAGCGGTGTAGGAAAATAAGATATGGAAAGTTAATTATGCTTTCGCGTTGCGAAATCTTTTTTCTGCGATTGCATAGGAGCTTCTGCCCTGCTAGAGACAAGAGCCCCAAAAGTGTATTCATTTGCATAATAAGGTGCGTACACATTTCTGAGTTTCTTTAATTTTCTTCTAGGTTGCTGTACTCCATCGAGCTCTGTCAATTACATTATTGAGAGTCGCAAATACCTGGCAAATAGTCTGCACATAAAAAGACTTCTAAAATGTATCATGCATGACTTTCTTGTGTCATGACATCCGACTTGTGGAACAAAAGAAGGCAATATTTTCTACTTGAAGGGAAAGATGAGCTTCAAAAAGTTGAAAAAATAAAGGGGAGCCTTTAAAATAGAACAATTTTCTCAAGGGCCAGCAAATTTGCCTGAGTTATAGAGATTTTCAAATTACGGAAGTTTGAATTATGGGGGTTCCACTGTAGTAGTATTTACGTACATGGACTTTTCCAATACACTTTGTTGATCGCAACCTTGTCGCAAAGTATTGCCCCCTCCTCCTCCTCCTCCTCCTCCTCCTCCTCCTTCTTCTTCTTCTTCTTCTTGTATGCGGAGTCACGCTATACTTTCCCATTCCAATAAGATGCCACTTTCTTTTAGCTTTGCCACTAATCTTGTTTTTCCACAGTTAGTTCGCGCTCATGTTTGCCTGGACTAACGGGCAATTTAATAGATCTTCCTTGTCCGCCACCGCACCACAACCACAGTATGGATCATTCTCCAGCCCCCATTTGTAGAGGTTTTCTTTTGTTCGTCCGTATCCTGTCCGCACTCTATTCAGCGTTTTCCACCATTTCCAGTCCAAGTCGCCTCAGGGTCTGATCCCTTACAGAGATTTCTGTGTTGTTGTTCCCATAATTCCATTCGATGCTTGCTTGGATTTTCCAATAATGGGCCAAGTTTGTTCCAGAAGTATCTCCTTGATTTCAAGCGAATATTTGATACAGAGGCTGATTGCATAGTATACTTCTTTGGTCCGTCAAGGCCAAGGTTTTTGTACGCATTTCGGCTCCCGGTAAACAATTTGAAGCCCTCTGAAGCTCTGTTGATTCCCTGTTCCTCTCTTACTTCCCTATTGAAGCCCTCATGAAGCCCTCAAATATAAAGGACTTCAGGGACACAAAAAGGAAACAGGGCTTAATTTGGGAAAAACTACCCTTTTAATTCCCATTTGAAGCCCTGTTTCCTTTTTGTGTCCCTGAAGCCCTTTATATTTGAGGGCTTCAAGTGGGAAAAATGTTTACCGGGCTATTTTCTTTCGAATCGATGGTGGAGCTATGTTGCTAGTCTTATTATATATGTTGTCAACTTTGGTCAGTCTTAAATAGCCAGTGATTATTCTGCAAGTGTTGTTTAGTGCTGTAATCACCTTGTTTGCGCGTTGTAATAGTGGTAATGGGAGCTAAATATTGGGTTTGTCAAACATAATGTGATGAAATATCAAATTTCTGGTGTTTTATTGTTTCTTAATCGAGTAAATACATAATACATATATTCTATTTTTTATTAAGTTGGTAGATCATGTGTTGTTTGTGGGCAAAATTACGACGCGTTAAATAGTGATTCTTGGGGGCGAAGTCGGAAAGTTGCGATCCCACTTCCCAGCAGAAACGCGCTATCCAACAGGTGAAAGTTCGCGAAGTGGGATGAAGAACGTGACACACGTTCAATAAACAATGTAGTGCCAAAAAAAAAAAAAAAAAAAAGAATTACGAAGAAGAACTCGAGGGCGTATGCGAAATATAGCACTTTTTTCTCACAGTATATAATGTGTATTTGTCTTACAGCTTAAATCATATTACTTTGTAATAATAATTGAGACGTGAATGATGATTGATCCTGTATATAAAAAGCACTCAATCGAGTAACACTCACCTTGCGCATGCGTAATGGTCCACAATGAAAAATGATTTCAAAATGTGTCGCGTATCAATCAGAATAATTATTGCGAGTACACAGTATACCTAAACTACGATTCTGAACAGCACACGAGCATTGATCAAGAGTTACGGGTAAACAGTGAATATGATATTTTACTGCAGTCGACCAGCACCCACGACCAGTACCCTAAGAATATAACAGTTCGCATTTTATCACGAGCTAATTTCTATCTAGCTGTGTATAATAACTTATGATAGTATCCTGTGATCTGTCACATCATTATTGAAGTATGTAAGGAGTTTGGTAATTAACACTACGATTAGGGACCGCGAGTTCCTAGGAAATGAAACGCTAGATTTTTCGTTCTAATAAAATATTTTAGGTTACATAAAATTTAAAGGAGTAATTCTGTTATTAGAATGAAAGAATATACGTGTAAGACGAGAAATTTGGAGTCCGATCAAAAACACTTGTATTGTTCCGATGCGAATTGACGATGCGAACTCACGTTCGAATCGAGAACTAATTATGCCGTTGCAAAAATGGGGGGAGGGGGAATATAAAATATACAAAGTACAGAAAAAACAAGAAGTGCGATTGCACCCGAAAAAAGGATTATCTGAACTAAAAAAAGATATCAGTACATCGACGAGTTAGACGTTAACGAACAATCAATGATACCCGTTCACACATGAACATTATTGTAAACTATCGTAGGACTAAGGTATCGTAATCTACGGCTGATCGAACAGGAAGAGACGAAATAATACCAGCTATCTCTCATATGTATAGTGTATTATTGTAGAGTAGCAAATAAAATGAACAGTTCCACCCGTCAAAGATGATAATATTCAATGAAAACGACTACATACAAATATACTATCCCATAATTTATATGATATGCACGCGATTATTGGAGCGCAAGATTTTGAATACATTTTTACGAGAATTGTGTCGTATTCAAACACCTTATATTTTTGCGCATAAGATGCACTTCTTTTAAGTACACAAATAAGAAGACACAAAACAGTAATTGATTTGTTACATAATGATGAAAAATATTATGTACATGTTTGAACAGTACAGATGACCGGTTTCGAACCTGCCATGCTGTGGTTCATCATCAGTGTTGCCGGGAGTTACTAACGCTCCCTACGAGACATGTACCTCACACACTCACGCCACCTAACCTATTCGTAATCTATAGTCTGGAAGCCCCTTGTCGAAAATTCCACGGTACCGTGTCCGTGTCTTCCCGACGCTGCCGCAGACCCGCGCCTCACGTCATCATCTTTACTTTATCTGATGTCGGTATAGGCCGGTAGCAGCGGCGCCGGTTGGACAATTATTACTCATGCATAACTGCGCATTTTCATATTCTTGCGCATTTTCCTCATACGTTCACAAATCTGCAGTGATACGTTCATAAATTTGCATTTGCATTTATGCACTTATTGTTCATTTCGTGTAATAAAATATAAAATTTTCGCATTCAACCTTACTTGTGTTGTGCTCTCTCCGTGATTATGGCCGAGGAGAATAATGAGGTTAGTGTAGCCTTTACTATTATACTATCGCGATTACTTATCGATATGCTCTTCAGATTATCTACCATTCTACGCACTTGGAGAATTTCATTTCTCCTTTGGAAGAATTTCTGCTGCAATTCTAAGCCGGTAACCGACAGATTGTCCTTAGGCAGCACATTCTGTCGATGGTTCCTCTGTTGTGCTTTCTGACTCATTTTTACTTTTCCTCGTTCTACCCGTTGATTTTAGTATTTCTTTATCTCCTTTTGTCCATTAATTTCTCGTTTTTACTTGTTTTCTCACCTTTCTGATATCGCTTTATGTAGTTTTTGCACTCTTTATTTTTCTTAGTTCAGTTTGTTCGCTCGTCAATGGCTCACGCCGAAAGCGCTCGCGCAGTATAGTTTATACGGGAATTGTATTTTTATTTCACCTGAATTTGCATAAATTAAACTTAATGCTTTCGATATCATACGTTCAGTGACATCGCATCAAGAAGTATGGTAACAAGCACCCGTTCGGCTGGAATAGGTTCAAGCTCTAATCTATAATAAAAATATTATTTTCGAAACGTTGATAATACCACATCGCAAATAAATCGCAAATCGATCTCCAAACATTACTCCATATGCTCCGTATCGGATCATAATTATCGCAAATCAAAACAAGGTTAACGAGCTCGAACCCAAAAAGCAAAAAATGACTACCAACTCCTTTACGTTCCAATACAAAAACTACTTTTCTCGTTGTAATATCGAAACACAATAATAACCATTACCTACCGCTCAGTTGCTCACACATCACGCACTCTTCTTGATCACTACGTCATAAAACGTACTTAAAAACGCGAGTTCTTACAAAACTCACGCTGACTACGAAAAAAGCGATTGCAACTGGTTCCGAGCTCGTACCGAGCTTGAACCCAAAAACATGAAATAATCGAGTCATTAGAAGGAGGATCGATAAATACTCGAAATTTATTGTCTGCGACGTGGTGAACAATTTCAGTGTACTCCAATTTATTCAGCAGCCTACTCTTTTCAACACTATGTAGGAGGGTAACGTTCTTTACTTCTTTTCTAGATCAAAGGTAGGCTATGTTCACATGATATGAGATGGTCTGCAAAGGCCGAAACTTCAAATCTTCTGTTTTTTCACGCTAAAGTGTGTTCAGCTATGCGGGCTCGAAGATGGGTAGAAATTGTGCATGTCCGTAATATTTTTCATTATTATTTATATCACGGCTTGCAACGTCGCGGCGCACATCTCTCATTAATTGATTCGTTACTTTAGCTATCTATACTATTTGTAGGCCTATTTGTACCAATGTTTAGTAAAATAAGAGCTAAGTACAATGAGATGTTCGAGTAAAATAAATAGTTGAAGCATAATCGCCAACAGTAAACAATGTGTAGTGTTTCGATAGAAGAAGCAAAAGTAAAAAATTGAAGATAGGGAGATTAAGAACTTATCATCGATTGAAGAAGAGATTAAGTATACCAACATCACTAACTCGAGTCAAGTTGGCGTATTGTACTTGAATATCCAATTGCTCAAGTACGAAAGACTATACTCTTTCATTCTCATGATGGGAGCAGCTACCTACAATCTAATAATAGGAGATAGGAGGTCAATACCTCAAGAACTACTGATCCACAAACCTCATAAAGAAGAAAAATAAAATCAGGGGAAGGTCCTCCAATAAAACCCAAATTTTCAAAAAAATTTGTCCAGTAGTCTCAGCGTCTCACGAGTCACAGAAGTTTTGAAATTCCTCGTTGAAAGTTTGGTATACCTCGGAATTGTTCTAGGAAAAAATTCCAAACGCACAACTTTAGATATTTTGCTGAAACTTATCCAAGAGTAGCTGCTTCCAAGTCTCAAAGAAATTTATTTGGTACCGATAGATCTGGAGCAGAAACGAGGACATCCAAATGACAAATCTTCTTCTCAACTTGACGATAACTCAATAACTACTCACCTAATATGGCCGAAACAGCACATAACTTCAAATATCCGAATTCCGGAAGATCCGTCCAGTAGTTTTGAAGGAGAAGTATGATAAAAAAATTTTAAATGGTATGTACCTATACAACACATGAGAGGTACTTAACCGTTTTGACAACGGGCTACATAGCTCAAGTTGAAAGTTCTCGCGGGAAAAAATATGAATAAGCGTAAATCTTATTAGGTACAACCATCAAATCACCAAATTTCCTACTATTCGATTTTTTCTTCAAATATATAAACGTATGTATTTTTTTAGGTGCTCGCGCGGGCCGGATGAAACGTTTCCGCCGGCTGTAGGTTGAGCATCCCTAGTATATATTATACCTATAGTTCTATATTATATTAAGACGGCAGACCTATATTACCACTCATTTATCAAAAATCACTTTTTAATTAATCTTTACACTATCACTTCTCCGATTTTCACCAGCGAGTGCCGTATAGGAACACAACAGAACTAAGATTTGACAGAAATCACAAATGAATCACACACACACACACACACACACACACACACACACACACACACACACACACACACACACACACATCCTCATTCCTCGTGCGTAGTCTACCTATATTTTATGATTCACGTATTAAATGAAAAATTTCACATTCAATCAAGTAATAAATTAATGTGATTATTACACACGATCATGGTTACGTTGCGTTGTTTAGGTTATCGAAAAAAGAAAAGAGAAAAAAACAAACAACAACAACTGCAACAAATAATAAAAAAGTAGATTTAAAAAACAGAAGGTAATAGCTACAGCAATGAAGTACACTTAGGTACTATTTATTTTTCAAAGGTCTCGTAATGAGAAGATGTGCGATTCTCAAACGATTGAAATGAGTAGGGTACACGATAAAAACTACTGCCGCTATCTGTAGAAAAAGGCTGACATTGCAGTCCTCCGTTTTCGTCGGCTTACTAAATACAGGATAAATAGCTTTTCTATTGTATACGCGCCTACGTATATCACGAAGTCCGAAATAATCGTCTTCGCAGATACTCAAAGTACATAACCTAGATAGAGCATTACAGAAAAAAGACTCGTTAAGTATCAAATGTGGTTTAACTGTTAATTCATGACATGAAAATCACCTTATAAAATTTCACGACTATAAAATACCTATTTTGACGACAGATTATTCCAGACGAGGACAGAGCAATTAGGTAATGGGCTCCTTTCAGCATTATTGATAATCAGTTTTTGATGAGAAAAACTTTTACGCCGGATAAGTGTTACGGAATCGTATAAATAATTCATTGCGGCCGATTTCGATCGGTAAGCGATCATCTACAGACACACCTATTGTGTAGTGCAGGCCTGGGCAACCTTTTTTGAGTCAAGGGCCACATGAGCGTTTCAAAATTATTAAGCGAGCCGTACAATAATTATTTTTCTATGAAGGTCACTGTCATAACAAATAATAAAAATTTTGTGTATTTTTTGAAATTTTTTCGCGGGCTATTTTTAGATCACGCGGGCCGGCGGTTGCCCAGCCCTGGTGTAGTGGATAGAAAACTAAAAATATTGTGTACGAATATTCGGAGTCTCGCTGCCCATTACAGCGAGCCTGTACTGTTTCTTCACCGAAACTCTGAATGGGGTCAGAACTATGACATCATAGCTCACTTGGAAACATGGATGAACCCTGAAAATGTAATATTGTTTCCAGTTAAAAATTATAAGGCCTTTCGGTATTGAGAATTCAAGCAAGCCTAGACCTAGCATAAAGCTAGTATAAAATAGTACGTCATCAGTGACCTTGACCTATTTTTGGGACTTCGAAATATATAGCTCGAGGGTCGCAATTCTTCCAAGTTTTTTGCCAGATGGCGCACGGCGCACGGCGCAAGCCAAATTTCTCATAAAACCCTCCATAGAACAGGTTTCCTGTTAATAACGTCATAGTGACTGCAGGGGAAACAGTATCAGCGGAAAACAACCCAGGTAAAGTGGCGGAGGAATTTAACAAGTTTTTCAATAGTGTAACAGATGAATTAATACAAACAAATTTGTGTAATGATAATGATTTTGAGCCAGGACTTGTTCAAGGTGTTGGGATAGGGGAGGGGTTTCAGTCCAACGATACAGGGGTTCACTTTGACCATCGATGACATAGATAGAGCTATAATGTCACTAAAAAACAAGGGAAACGTTGAGGTTGATGGCATCACATTATGTATCATTAGAACCTTGCCGAAAAATGTTTTCAAGATTATTAGGCCCACTTTTCAACAAATCATTAATGCAAGGAATATTTCCTGAGTGCTAAAAATTGCAATTATATAGTTCCGGACCCAAAGGAAGGGGGAGGGATGATATAAGTCAAATGATTAATTATAGGCCGATAGCACTTTTCCCCTCCATCTCTAAGATCTTTGAATAATGTGTAAAAGAGAAAATATTGCATTATCTAGATCAGTGGTCCTCAACTTATTTTTTTCGCATACCACTTTCAGATATGAGAAAAAGTGACGTACCACTTGAAGTTATGAGTTTATTATAATGTGACACAGTATTGATCTGACATTTTTAAATAGCAATTTGTCGTCGTAAACGTTAAAAAAGAAAATGAAGAAAAGTAGGCCTAGGCCTATGTTTAGTGGGATGCCCGAATTATCTTCCACCTAATCAGGTCAGTTATTCGTGGACAAAAGTTCGTGAGGTTCAAACGAAGATCGGGTCCGACGTTCAAACGATTTCTATATTTGTTTTTAAGAAAAATCAGGGCAGCGAATCCCGCTTCAGACGAGTACGATGATGTGAATGACAGGAGGATTCCACAGCACGAGGCTGACAACTTCGGGTATTCCGATTTTTGACCACACCAAAACTTCTCCCGGATGTCGTCTTGAATGAAAGTTGCAATGTCGTATCAGATGGTGGATTTATTATTTCTTCTCTTTCTTCAAAATTAAACTTGTACGCAGCTAGATTGAAATCAAAAGGATTGAGAATCAATTCATCGTCGGCGTTCTTCTCTGGGAAATACTCCGTGAATGTATCTACTTCGTATATTTCTCTGTCTATTGTCCATTTTCTATTTCTTCAACAATTTTTTTTTTTTTTCGTCATCGTTCCGCGTACCACTAGTGGTACAAAAAGGGCCTGTTGAGAACCACTGATCTAGATCATATAAACTTTTTGGCGGATGGACAATGTGGTTTCAGAAGAAACACATCAAAGGACACTGCCTTATTTACCCATGTAACAAACATTGTGAATAATATTTAAAAAAATAATGCTGCAGTGGGGGTATACTTGGACTTGGCAAAGATCTTTGGTACGTTTTATCCCAAATTAATGGTTGAAAAATGGGGTTCCAAGGGTCTTTGCTAAAAATGGTTCACATCATATTTGTCTAACAGTGTACATTATACAAAAATAAATTGGCTTTTAAGCACAAAATTACCAAGAAATATAGTGTAACCAGGGCAGTGTTCCAAGGACCTCTGTTATTCCTAATATACATGAATGGTCTGTTTGGCCTAGCACTCAAATGCAAAGTAACAGGATATGCGGATGACTCTTCGCTCCTGTATAGTGCCACTACAGTAGAACAGGACAACTCTGTCTTTCAGCATGAGGAGGAAATTTTAACGAGGCGGTTCAGGGAAAATTCTCTCCACTTGAATGGTGAAAAGTTCTTTGGTATAGGTACTTTACGCATAAAGCAAATGAAGTGAACTAGCGAGTTGAGGCTGAAAATTGAGAACGAAAAGTTAGAGATGGTAAAGAATGTCAAATATTTAGGCTTAATTTTTGATGAAAAATGAACGTGGAAAGAGCATACAACTGAACTCCAGACTAAACTCAGAAAGATGAATTTTTTATTGTATGATCTAAAAAACTAGGTATTTCAACACAAGATATTTAAAGAAGCACTATCATCGACATCCTTTCCACCAGTCAGTTTTCAGTCATGGCATTATATATTGCGGTGCTTCAAAGCATATAAAACCTATAAAAATATCGCAAAACAAGGTATGTCCCAGTATACTCTCGTTACCTCCCAGAACAATGGAAACCACAGTATATACGTAAGACAATGAACAAAATGAGGTTGTAGGAAGTTCATAAAAACATTGTCTTGATGTTTTTGATCAAAAATCAAAGCTTCTTCCAGTTTCATTAAAATAAATGTACTATAACTCGTTCAACCTTTCAGGAGTGGTGGCCGATCAAAACTGGAGAAAAAAACACTCTAGAATTTAGGCGAGGTATCAGGGGGAAAAATTATGTAACAGTTTATCCGCAGAGATCAGGGATGAGGCGAGGTTGTCGGCCTTGAAGTGAAAGATTAGCCCCCGTCTACCTGATAGGGGAATGTGCCAAACTGCTCGATAGTGGTGTCGCAATAGACAGAAAAGCCGAAAGTTTGTCTATTTGTTTGTCTGTCTGTCCTTTTGTAACTCGAAAACCGCTGTACCTATTGACTGGAAATTTTCGCCACATATTCGTATTATTTCAGAGCAAATTTCAAGTCATAAATGAAAATTTTAGCTCCCGTAAAAAAAAAAAAAAGTTCTTATTAAAAATTGTGTGTCCTCGCTGTACGCGTCATTCGACGCGCTCTTATTCACCAAAGGAAGAAAGGTACGTACACGCAACTGTCTACTGTTCTACTGTATCTCTCTCCTACCCTCATATCCTGTATTCTTGAGAATAGGATTTTAGTACTAACTACTAAATTGCAGTACATTAGAGGTGTAGTCTTTTTATTTTCTCAACTTTACCGGAAGTAGGGAAATCTTCTAACATATAAAGTAGAACATTGGGTCTGTCTGTCTGTATGGTATTCTTGAACAAGAAATGCGACTGCTGCGACTATGATATTTGAACACTTTCACCTATTAACGTGGAGTAGGTATTTTTTGAAAATATTATTTTCATTCGAATAAAGTTTTAGGTTTTCAGCGTTCTGGCTCCCTCTTGATGGAGTAGTGAGCAAAAAAAAAAAAAAACGAAAAAACGAGGAATTTTGACGTTTTACTCCATCCGCTGTTCTAAATGTTTAAACACGTTAAGCCTCGCAGTTCTAAAGATTCAATTACTATAACAACTCAAATTCTACTTATTTTTATGAAAAATTGAAGAGAACAATAATTGTAGCCTCTGTAATTTCCTTTCGAATGAGTTTAATTTCAGATTTTCAGGAGGAAATTTAGAAACTATTGGTATTTCGACTGATGCGTATTCAATCAACATCATTGTGTTCACACAGAGGGAGAATTCAAACCAGTTATTCTGCGGATGAATCTAGAAAGACTATTCAAGTTTTACGTATTTTCATTTTAAAAATGAGGTGAATAGAAATTGCAAGCTCTGTAGTTTCCTTTGCAATGATTCCAATTTTCGATTTCAAAAGGAGACGTTTATGTAGAATAATTTCTTGAAAATTCGTCCTTCATTTTGTGGTACGAGTAACTACAATTATACATCAAGTAAATATCGTCGTCAAACTTTGAAACTACCTAATAAAAGGTTCCGGGTTCGAGAGAGAAATGTGAAAATCACATCTGTTTCTCATACAATAAACGACTGAGTGTGTCTCATGCGTCCATGCAGACTGATATTATAATGCGTTAAGAGTATGACTGGTTTTCAACAGGGAACCTATTTAATGGAGGGGAGGGGGTGAACTGAAGAAAAATGACGGCTATAAGCTGCCCTGATGAAACGTGGGACTAGAGGAAATATTTCGACCTCCAAGCTATATATGATAGAAGTGGGACGTAAAAATTTCGAATATTGAGTTCGACCCCGGAAGTATAGGAGATAGGAGTGAGATTTGGAAAAATTTCGATCGTCAAATTATATATGATGGGAGTGAGACTTGAAAATTGAAGTGAGTCATCCTCTTTAGGCTGAACCTTACAAGGTATACATTATGAGTGTTTTTTTTTTTTTATGCGTTCAAACAATACGTAGGTATTTGACAAATTCGTTTGAATATACCAAAAGGTGTACAGGATTATGTAAAACTGATTTATTTATATTTTTTACCCGCACACTCGTGTTTTTAATCCTCTGGGGTAAAGCTACTGACATCATTTTGTTATGTCCTCTTTCCGACGTTACCTTTCTCCCGAACGCTACCTTTCTTTGGAGCACTACTTTTTCTCCAAACGTATAGCAAACGTAGAGCAGCTGTTCGTTTAACAACCGATCGCGCTGGAGCGTTTGACTATACATATAGTTAAAGGCTGGAGCGGCGTATGCGACGCGACGCGACTCATGATTGTGACAGCGCGCGTCATTTCTCATGATCACGGATCATACGACGCGCCTATAAGAGCCGTAGACTTGCGTAGCTCTAGTACAGTTCGACTATCGTAGGATTACGAACAACCAACTGGTCAGGCGGCCAGCATCTTTACTTCCACTACGGTCCGATGGTTGAAAGCCGAC
Organism: Aspidiotus rigidus; assembly: GCA_035079385.1. Classification (NCBI taxonomy): domain Eukaryota; kingdom Metazoa; phylum Arthropoda; class Insecta; order Hemiptera; family Diaspididae; genus Aspidiotus; species Aspidiotus rigidus. The sequence continues at coordinate 899,256 of JAVHKY010000007.1, read as the reverse complement.
TCAACTTCCGTAGTTGAACCCGCGAGTAGACATCATCGATATTAAAAGCATTCGGTGAATGTACACGGCTCTTCAAGCCTCCCTAGTTTATTCGACTACCAATACGACGTAACAATTTGAATTAGGATACGTTTATTTTCCCTCAGCCGAATGAATTTACATAATTTTCCAGTTTATATTGAACAATACACAAAAATATGTCCCATCCCCTCTATTTAAGTATAATTATTGGTATTGTTAATTATGTTCTTGTTGTTATATCGAAAGCGAAAATCGTAATCGCGATTATAAACATATTATAAGTACATACGCCACTTACAAGCAATCTGTTGGCTGGAACGATAAACGTAATTTTAAGTCTCATAAAACGAATCGAGAGTAACGTTTTTTTAAAAAACACTTCCCATTTCATAAAGAGCGTTTTTGCATCGTTTTAATTGACGTTATTAAGGCGCTATTTGTCAAACAAAATCTGACAAGACGAGAATGAGTATCTTTTAATAAACGACAAGTCCAAAAAGGAATGCATCTAACGATTAAGTATTCCAGCTGCGGAGTCTAATGGTTTCCAGATATATGTATTGCGACATTTATATTTTCATAGTACACCATATAATAATGCGAAGTGTACTCTTAATTAATTTTGCATCATCATGTGTCTGTCATGACGTGGCATCAAGAGTATGAATACAATTCCTGTATACAAGCTACATCTGTTTGTTCGAAAATACTATACTGCATTTTGTATATTTAATTATACATAATTATATTTCTCTTGTTTCTTATTTTGTAACCGTGATAATATGAAGTCGGTATCTGAATTTAGTCAATTTGAAGATTAAAATCAAGTTAATTAACGTTTCTGCACCTCATGTTATATAGGTACAATTTCTTAGGAGCAGCATGCTTTTGATGAATGCGTATACGTACACTACTGTATCGTATAATACAGTCAGTGTATTCGAATACTTCGCACTTTGTCGCGGAAGTTTCGATAAATTAATCGAAGGTTAATTAAAAACGAGTTTTCTGCAACAATCTTCGAAGCGCGATAATTAAACTTGACGATTTCAGACTTATCGTACTATCCCTGTCCTTATTTCTTTTCTTTTCTTTTGTTTTTTTTTTTTTTTTTTTTTTTTTTTTTTTTTTTTTTTTTTTTTCATTTAACGTCTTATTAAAATAATTGAGAAACGTACAAAATTTTAATCTTTACTTCATAATCGATAACCAAGTTTTAATTTTTTTCAACATTTTTCTTTCCTTTCAAAGACGTCCAGGAATAATACCACTCGTCAGGACTGTAGAGAAATTCGAACAATGTTATGCAAGAATAAAATCGTAGGTGACACAGAATAGGAAAAACGAGCAGTATTAATCAAACGATATACATTGTCATCTAATCTTGGTCACTCTTGACGAAGAGTTCAACTGTACGAGAAATAAAATCTATGATGGTGACCAGCCGGTGCCTGGTTTAGAAGCGTTTCGATATGACTTCCCTCAGCTGCAAACAAACTTTAGGCTTTTCAGACGGACGTCATTATCATAAAAACGGACAAAACTCGCGGTTAATGCTTTATGATATACTAATAACAATCGAACGACGTGGAAGTTACGTTAATTTTCGGCTTCTTTTTTTGATTGACACTCGACTGCCCCTGTTTAAGTGAAACGGAGGACCATGAAACTAAACAATATATTCACACAATTTGTACAGAAATGATAAAGAAAGAGAGTGCAATAATTATACTATTCGAAAGTTATCAATACAACTGTACGAGATACGAGAGTAAAAGGGAAGAGTATAAAACGTGTTGTATTAACGAAGTAAAAAAGTGATGCTAATAGGCCGACAAGGGTAGATACGATACGATGTCCGAGCGCTCATCTTATCAACGCGAGGAGGGAGAAAACTCGATTAACTCTCCCCCCTTGAAGACCGAAGGTCATTAAATCTAATTTCAAGACAGACTAATTTCAAGACAGACAACAAATAATTTACAAGTAGTATTGAAAAAAAAAAATAATAAAAAATAAATAGTTAAATAAATAAATAAATAAATAAATAAATAAATAAATGAACGGACATGACAAAAATACAAATATGAACAACTGATATAAAGGCGAGAATATGATATTTACAGAAACAATGACGAAAATATTAATAGCACAGGGTTATATTCAGAGGTACCCGATAATTTTACTATTTTTTGTACACTACGAGTGAATTCTTTTTTGGACGCGGTTCTGACAGTCACGGTCCGAACTTTGAAGTCGCTACCCGGCAGAACTTGTGTGACTACACCCAAGGGCCATTCCATAGGTGGGCTTTCGTCTTTCAATACGACTGCGTCGCCAACGTTAACGTTAGGGAACTCATTCTTCCATTTAGTGCGGGTTTGGAGGATGGTAAGGTAATTTCGGCTCCACTCTCGCCAGAATTGTCTCAAAACATCGTGTAGGTAAGAAAGTATATCCATTAGCGATATTAACAGATGTGAAGTAACTAAAAAATGGCCCGGTGTTAGAATATCTATCAATTTGGAATTTTCGGTTTGATGTTTGACATACAACGGTCGTGAGTTTAATATGGACTCTATTTGAGCAAATATTGTGGCAAGTTGCTCTGCGTTGAAGATATGCCCGTGAGTGGCATTTACAAGATATTTTTTGCCCGCCTCAACCGGCGCCTCCCAGATGCCCCCTCGATGAGGCGTTCCGGGTGTTATGATGAACTTCCATGTAATGGCTGCGTCCCGACAATGATTGGTGATAACTTTCCAGCTTCCTGTGAAGTTTGTAGCGTTGTCGTTCCAAATAGTATTAGGTATTCCGTGTCTCGTTGCGAATCTTTGAAGAGCAGCTAGGAAAGTTAGAGAGGTGAGATCCGAGACAGTTTCAATGTGCACAGCTCGAACTGATAGGCAGACGAAGAAGGCAGCGTAATATTTCACATGCTTCATGTATCTATGATTGGTACACTTTACGGTAAATGGTCTCGCAAAATCGACGCCAACATAGGAAAATGGTCGAGAAATGTTCGTTCGTTCCATTGGCAAATTTCCTATAATTTGCGCTTGAGTATTTCCTTTCATTCTACAGCACCAGACGCAGTTGTGAATGACCTTTTTCAACGCACGCGAGGTACCACCGACAATCCAGTAACGAGACTGCATGTAAAAGCGCGTGAAAGTTGTTGTGGCGTGAAAGTATTTTTGGTGAACATGGGTGACAATCAGAGTAGCAAGGAACGATCTTCTATGTAGTATGATTGGATGCTTTGTGTCGTAGGAGAGGTTTGCGTTGCGTAACCTTCCACCAACTCTCAGGACACCTCGAGAATCTAAGAATGGGTTGAGCGATAGAATACTGCTTTTCTTTGGAACCGGATTACCATCTTTCAACATTTTCTTTTCCGCCTGAAAAAACGCAGACTGGGAAATTCGACATACAAAGGAAATATTGCGAGAAGTTAAATTTATCGAGACACTTTCATGCGATCGCCAGGGCGTAAGAAGTTTGTCCACGTAAGAGAAAACACAGATAAGCTTGTCGAAGCTTGAAAATTAATTTATTAATGATTCATCGAACTTTTCTTGCACTACTAATTATTTATTACAAACGAAAGTTGACACCGCAATGGGAGAGACGATAGGTTGGTCAAGCGAAGATTGGGTGAGCCACTCAGGCCCCTATTTCCAGAGGGCGCTTTGGACAAGTTGTTTGGATGAAATGCCTCTTGTGATTAAGTCAGCGGGGTTGTCGGCACTCTTTACGTAACTCCATTGTTCGGGAGATATAGTATTGTAGATACGAATTCCACTCGATTCTTTATGAAGATTTGGTCTTTGGCACTACTGCCTTTTAATCAAGCTAATACGACAGTCGAGTCACAATATACTTTCACTTTGTGAATAGAAAATTTAAAAACGCGACACACGCGACTAATTAATTTTGCTAAAAAAACGGCACCTAATAGTTCTAGACGAGGGATTGTTTGACATTTTATCGGCGCGACACGGGTTTTTGCACATACCAACGAAGAGGTTATTGTCGTACGATTTTTTATTCGTAAATAGACGAGGGCACCGTAAGCGCGATTACTAGCGTCTGAAAAACCGACTATTTCAAATTCGACCAACTTTTCTTGCGAATACGGTCGCGAAATTTTAAGACGAGATAAAATACCGAGATCGCTGCAGTATTCTCGAAATGTTTTTTGTGTGTCTTCGGAAATCACGCCGTTCTTTCCACAAGTCTTGTAAGAATATTTTTGCACGAATGGTGAGAGGAGCAGCAAAGCCTAATGGATCATATATACGTGCAATAATAGACGACACTACACGTTTAGTTAGCTTTATGTGTAAATTTTCAATGTTTGGAAGGTCGACTTTGATGACAAATTCGTCGAAAGCAGAGATCCATTGTAACCCGAGAATCTTTACAGCGCCCGTAGTGGAAAATTCGCCTGGTCGTGATTTCTCTAACAAGGAGTCGTCGATTGAGGCGAGGAATTGAGGACTATTGGAAACATATTTACGGAGATGAAAACCTGCGCCTCCCAGTGTGCTCTGAATCAAAATGCGTTTCTGAATGGCAGATTCTACTGTATCGGCCGCGGTCAATAAGTCGTCCATGTAAAATTCAGAGCTTATGACGTAAGGTATTTCTGGCATAGAATCTTTAATTTCATTTGAGAGAACCTGCAAACACTTTGTTGCTATATATGCTGCCGGGGTGGTTCCATAAGTAACAGTATTCAGTTGATACGTGTGGATCGCATCGTTCAAAGAATTACGCCATAGAATACACTGTAAATAGCGATCGTCTGGATGAACTCCAATACATCGGTACATCATTTGTATATCGCCTGAGAATGCTATGAGATATTCACGAAATTTCAACAGATTATCAAATAATTCGGGTTGCAGTGTAGGACCGTTCAGCAATGCTTCATTCAAAGATATGTCAGTGCTGTTTGAAGCAGACGCGTTAAACACAACCCTTAAGGGGGTTGTGGTGCTCTGAGACCGAAGAACAGCAAAATGAGGAATGTAATGACAAATTTTATTCTCACCAAGAATAAGTTGCATATGTTTTAGATCAGCGTATTCGGCCATGAATTTAACATAAGAATTTTGAATATTTTCATTAGGTTTATTTTCGATACGCAAAAGTGCTGCTCGGGCTTGTCTAAACGTATCAGCTAAATCATAAACGCTCCTCTTCAATGGGAGTCTAACTTGAAAACTGCCGTCTGGCAAATGAGAGTAAGTCGAATTAAAATGAGCTTCACATTGTTCGTGTTCGCTCGAAGTTGATACGAAGTCATTGATTTCTTCAACTTCCCAAAATTTAGTCAAGACTTTTTCTGTCTCTGTGATTAAGTGATATGAGCGAGAGGCGTTACTACGAGAAATGTCGAGAGGACCTTGAGCGATCCAACCAAAGGTGGACTCTTCGGGACATAAATTTCCGAAAAACTTTTTATTGCCAAGCAATCCAATAAGTATGTCTATTGAATTGTGTGAAAACTTGCTATCAGCTAAGGGAACGTCTACGATAATGTTTTCAATGTGCTGCATAACGCGTTCATCAATTTCATATGGGATATTAGCTACAACGTTAGCTTCCAATTGTAATTGATAGTCGCCAAAACGAAAATGAATAATCAATGATGCAATAAAATTTGAGTCGTAGGTACCAGAAATGCCACTAATAGATGCGGAAGCGATAATACGAGAGATGCGATTCTTTTTAACAAAGCTTTCAGTAACGAAAGTTGCTTGAGAGCATGCATCGATAAGAATGCGTGCTAGTACCAGGTTTTGAGACCGCGTTGCTACGCACACAATCGCGCTAGGTAACGAGATTATCGGTTTACGAGAGGGTGATCTGCGAGTTTTTAGGGCGAAAGTACTCGTTCATTCAGGACAAAGAACAGGTTTCTTGGGTTTTAACTAAACTATTTTCGTTCGAGTTATTTTCTGACGTATGGGTATCGATAGCGCGGTTTTCTTGATAAAGGGTTTTCCAATTGTACAAATCTATACTTTATTAGTTGCTTTTACAAAAGTACTTTCGGGTGTTACCCCATCATCAGTTGTGTCGCAACTGGAGAACAAGGCCTTAACTATGAGTTTTTATAGTATAATACTGTGATCTTATTGGCTATAACAATGCTGTGTTGTGAAAGATTCACTTCTTAGAAACTTATTCTGACATCGTGTTCTTATTGGCTAAAACATACTGCTTGGAGATTGGTTCGATCTATTGTCCTAAATGCTGCGTTTCTATTGGCTACTTGGATTCCCGCCGTCTCATTGGTTGGTTCTGTTCTTCTTCTCTCGTCCAATCACCAGGCCGAATAATTTTTCGCTGTCAAATGTGATTACATTGTTCAAGAGGCAGGCTTTCTCCCTCTTGGCTTTTGCAATCTCCATTTGTTCCCAGAGTTTTCTTCTCTTCGTGTGATTCTCTTCATGTACGACTTCAAATAGTCCCTCAATCTCCATTGTGGTTTTCTTCGTTACAGTGTTTCCCAAACAGTGACTTGCCATCTTCTTTCTCCCTCGACGTTTTGTGCTCCTTTCACCTGATCTCAAACTTTCTCCCAGTCTTACCGATATACCGATATAGATCCCCTCGCACTGTTCACAACTGAGCTTGTACACTCCGCTCAAGCTTTCCTTGTCCTTTTGTTCCTTCTAGTCATTGCTGACTCTCTTCACCATGGGTTGGTTATTCTGGATACCCACATTCACATCCTAGCCATTGAACGCCTTTATCACCTTGTTTGTGTACTTTCCTATATATGGTATCGATCGGGAATACTTTCTTACTATGCCACCATGGGTTCTTTTCTTTGTTACCATTTTCCCAAAGACTCCACCCACCACGCCTCTACGGTAGCCACTGGCTTCTGCGATTTGCTTTACTATCTCGATCTCTTTCCTCTTCTCTTTGTTGTTCTTGAGGACAGAAATTGCCCGATAGCAGTAGTTCTGGATTGCCGCTAACTTGTGCCTGAGACCTTACACTTACAATGAAGAACAATAGGATAGAATATAAAATCTACAGGAAGCCGACGCATACTGACACCATCATCCCAAATGACTCCTACCATTTACCCCAGGCACAATTTGGGGGTCTTGAACAATTTAATCACATTTGACAGCGAAAAATTATTCGGCCTGGTGATTGGACAAGAGAAGAAGAACAGGACCAATCAATGAGACGGTAAAAATCCAGGTAGCCGATAAAACGCAGCATTTAGGACAATAGATCGAACCAATCTCCAAGCAGTATGTTTTAGCCAATAAGAACACAATGTCATATTATTGTAAGAATAAGTTTCTAAGAAGTGAACCAATCAGAACACTGCATTGTTATAGCCAATAAGATCACAGTGTTATACTATAAAAACTCATGGTTAAGGCCTTGTTCTCCAGTTGCGACACAACTGATGATGGGTTAACACCCAAAAGTACTTTTGTAAAAGCAACTAATAAAGTAGATTTGTACAATTGGAAAACCCTTTTTCAATATTAGCGCTCTACTTGCACCTCACTCACTCATTATGAGTTCGGATTGATGACGTCGATAATATTTTTGACAATTCGGTGAATGGCATTGTTCTGCCCGGTGAAATTTACGTAGGCAGTTAATACACAGTTGCTTACTTTCAACAAAGGCGAATCGTTCATCTCGAGATTTTTGTATGAACTGCGGACAGTTGGCTAAGACATGGTCTTTTTCACAAAGACAACAATGGGGCGACGCAGTTTTTGTTGTCGTAACAAATGAAGACGATTTTTTGACCATCTTGTCAGTTTCTTTTCTAAAGTTTTTAACACAAGCTTTGATTTGCAATTTACTGGACATATGCATACTTTTGTGAGATAAACACCTATTTTGTAGGAATTTTTCCAAAGGTTCGAACATAGGGTAGGTAGAGGGATTGAGATACAAAATTTCCCAATCAAAACGTATTTTATCAGGTAGTTTGCTAAGAAACATGTGTAAGATGTAAAATCTTGACAAATCTGGCGATGCTGTGTTTCCACAGAATCGTATCAAAAAGTCGAGTTCCCGAAGGAAAAGCAGGTCAGCTGACTGCACTCGGAAGGATAAACAGAAGGAGAGAGGAATAGCATTATATAGTCGGAGCTCCGAACTTTGTCCGTGAGTAGGAGAGTGACGCGACTGACGGTGAAGAACGTTCACGTTCTTACATCTCCACCGCTAAGAGGAAAAGGATAAGGAGTAGACTTTTTTGATACGGCTTACTGCATGGTGTAGGCTTACTGCGCACGCAGGAGTGGACTTGGTCCGTGTACCTACGGGGAGTGGAGTGTATCCGTGTACCCAGCTAATGCGGCTTACTGCATGATGTAGTCTTACAGCGTTCATCTACAGGAGACCGGGAGACTCAGTTATTTTGATTCGATTTGTAAGATGTAAAATCTTGACAATTCTGGCGATGCTGTGTTTCCACAGAATCGTATCAAAAAGTCGAGTTCCCGAAGGAAAAGCAGGTCAGCTGACTGCACTCGGAAGGATAAACAGAAGGAGAGAGGAATAGCATTATATAGTCGGAGCTCCGAACTTTGTCCGTGAGTAGGAGAGTGACGCGACTGACGGTGAAGAACGTTCACGTTCTTACACATGTATGTAATAAGCGGCGACATCATTTCAACCTGTATTTCGCATACTTTGAGACCTCGAATAATCGAGTTCATTTTGTCCAAAGATTGACGTAGTGTGGACATAGAGATAGAGAAAAAATTAACTATTTCCCTAAAATAATTTACGATTATGGTTCGTTTATTATGATACCTTTCTTTCACGAATTTTAGGGCTTCTTTGTACGTTTTCCCCTCTAAAGGAAGGTGTTCAAATAAATTTTCAGCGCCTTCACTCATTGCTAATTTCAGATAATGCAATTTTTCTATAGGCTCGAGCCAATCTTTGGAGTCAACTAGAGGTTTCTAAAAAGTTTCTTACGTTTCCATTGAACTTTGGAACCTGTATTTTTGGCAATTTGACCATGGTTTTGTTTACATTCGCTTGTGCAGCGTCACTGGGAGCTAAGCTTAAGGATTGTCGAGATACAGTACACATAGGTTCCTTTTCTTCTCTAAGTCTAGCCCACATTAAGCTAAGCTTACCTTTAGCTGTAACGTATTTGAGCTGTGTATTTGTTAGTTCTTGAGTTACCTGCTCTTCATCTGGTTGAGCGGCATCATTGGGTTCTACTGGAAAGTCCAAAATATCTTCACAATTAATTCTTGGATGGCATCTTTCCAGTTTTTCAAAAGCACTGCGATTTTATGGGCTACATCTTCAGAGGGGTTCTGATTCAAACCTGCCAATACTTCTCTTTTTGTTGCAGTTATCGTTCGAATATCAGAACGTCTGTTGCGCTCTAAAGCTGATAGAGACGGAGCGAGATCGGACATAGCGAACAAAAACGACAATAAATAGAAAGAAGAAAAAAAAAAGAGAAAGAAAAACTATTTAACACTGTACAGTACGACTCTTCGGTTCGTAATTATTATCCGGCCCGGAGGACCAAATGTTTAAGTGAAACGGAGGACCATGAAACTAAACAATATATTCACACAATTTGTACAGAAATGATAAAGAAAGAGAGTGCAATAATTACGCTATTCGAAAGTTATCAATACAAGGGTAGGAGATACGAGAGCAAACGGGAAAAGTGTAAAACGTGTTGTATTAACGAAGTAAAAAAGTGATCTAATAGGCCGACAAGGGTAGTAGATACGATACGACGTCCGGTACGACGTCCGAGTGCTTATCTTATCAACGCGAGGAGGGGGAAAACTTGGTCAACAGCCTCGATGGTACTCCTTATATACGCTCGATAATAGGCCCGTGCCAAACGAGGCAATCGCGACAGCACCGGAGGAGTGACGGGACTTAGGTTCTTTCATTGTTCCGCGAGTGAGCAAGGGTTTTTGTATTTTTCCTGCCTTTAGTTGTCGTTCAAATTATTGGTTCATTTGTTTTGTAGATCGTCTATTTGTACATTTCAGACTTGGTTGTTTTTTCGATAAAAAATATTTTTGAACTTGGAATATTTTCAAAGATGTTTTTGTCAAAAAATCAACCAAGTATGAAAACATTTTTGGACTTAGAATATTTTCAAAGATGTTTATCGAAAAAACAACCTAGTATGAAAATATTTTTGGACATGGAATATTTTCCGATATGTTTTTACCGAAAAAACAACCAAGTATGAAAATATTTTTGAACTTAGAATATTTTCAAAGATATTTTTGTCAAAAAATCAACACGGTATGAAAACATTTCTGGACTTGGAATATTTTCATTTTTATTGAAAAAACAATCAATCAAAACATCTTGGAAAATATTCGAAGTCCGAACATAATTTCATACTTGGTTGATTTTTTGACAAAAACATCTTGGAAAATATTCAAAGTTCAAAAATATTTTCATACTTGGTTGTTTTTTCGATAAAAACATATTGGAAAATATTGTAAGTCTGAAACGTACAAATAGACGATCAACAAAACAAATGAACGAATAATTTGAACGACAACGAAAGGCAGGAAAAATACAAAAACCCTTGCTCACTCGCGGAACAATGAAAGAACCTAAGTCCCGTCACTCCTCCGGTGCTGTCGCGATTGCCTCGTCTGGCCAACGCCTAGTTGCATGTTATGATGATCTCATATCTCGCGATCATTGTCGATTTATTGTATTTCGCTGACATCGTTTGTTGATACTTCTCGACGATGATTTCGATGATCAAATCGCGCTATTTCCACGGCGTCTGCTCGTCGCGGCCAGAGACCTATGCTCGCATTGTAAGCCCTGTACACCATAAAATCTCAAAAGACAGAGAATATATATTTTGAGTGACGTCATAACACTCTAGTGACATGTTGGAGTACGTTAATTGGAACCGTAGAAAGTTTTTCGTGGTAGTAAGGTAGAAAATGAAATCAAATTTGATTAGCCTGATAAAACATTAGCTGCGTCGAATCAGATAAATGAAATTAATGAGTTATAATTAATGATTTACCTATTGGTCGTAAGACATTTTGCTAGACATGTCTGCATGTACACGCGAAAAAAAAAATAATAAAAAAAATGGAGCTCAAACGACTAGCGTCAGCATTGAATGACTTTTGGGTTTGAATAATTACGATGAATCGACTAAAATTTATCGGACGACTATATTAAGATATCGTATAGACGACATGACTACAAATAATGAACGCGCATGATGCGTACCTGTGTACGGATAAATTTTCATTCATCATCGCGCCGAAATGACTCTAATGATACTTTCAGAACATACATCTTTATATTTGTAGAGGAAGGAATGAGAGAGAGAAGCAAACACTGTAAATAAGAAAAAGGGATAGAAAAATAAGATACGTAAGATGAAGAAAGAGAGAGACAAAGGAGAGAAACTATACTCCGCAATAGCAGCAAACGAGTTTTATTCCGTCAATATTGCATCGTACGAATTTTGACTGCTAGAAAATATAATTATTATTAAGTATACATTTGAAGACAATTATTAATCACTAATATTTGTTACATGCGGAGAATTTAAGGATTTCATTAAACGATTGTCGTTTCAAAAATTCTACGTATAGCATACATCATACTGTGTCATAGAGGAGAAGAGAGAGAGAGAGAGAGAGAGAGAGAGAGAGAGAGAGAAGAACGCTATTTGCTTAGAATCCTGCAGACGATATTCGCCAACTATACAATTTTGTAACAATATAGTTATTCTCAGTATGTCGTACATGTTGTAATTTGTATCTCGCGGTTTGCCGTGGATCGTACGAGATTTGAAGACTTGACCTAGCAGGAAAATCACAACAAGTTTTGAGGGAGTTTAAGAAAGAAAATCGGTTTTAGGTCAACAAATATTAATTTAATTTACATAAGTAATTATAAATATGTACGAGTTAATTTTGTAAATCTACGAGTTGATCGTGTTGTTTCGCTGATTTGGACAGAAAACGAAAGAAGTCCGTCAGTCCACATCTGGTAGAGTAAAATACCAATGCAGAAAGATCTTAACGTAATCTAAAGATGGTTACTAAAGAAAAGTCAGAGGCCCTTAGTGGAGGTTGCTTTCAAATACAGTAAAACCTCGTTACTGTGCTCCCGCATTTTATGCGATCCCGTCTATAGTGCGAATTTTGTCCGGTACCTTGACTCTGCCTATCTAAATGTACATGAAATCGTCCGCATTTTGTGCGACCGAATCCCGTGCACAGTGCGATTCTCAACCTGCAAAACTTGCCAAAAGTGGACGTTTTACCTCCACTCTATGACGAACCGAACCGTTATTTCAACATGCTTTTTCAGGAAAAGCGTCGAGTAGAAACGAGTAAAAAGTGTGAGCTGATAGTATTCCTCCTCCATTGAATCAGTATCTACGTACGGTATTTTCGTGTTCAAAAATCGAAAATGCTGCGATGACTGGAAGCTGCAAACGGAGAAAATTGAAAGCGGGGCAGCACGAGAAAGTCGAGGAGGTCTTGGTGGATTGGATCCATCAATGTCGGAATGCTCCGGAGCCAATTCCCTTAAATGGACCGATCATCCAAGAGAAGGCTCGAGAAATCGGAAAAAAATTGGGTGACGAATTCACCGCGTCGAACGGTTGGTTTTCGAGGTTCACAACGAGGCACGGACTGCACTGGCGCCAGATTTGCGGAGAGTCATCAGCAGCAATGCACGACGAAGAAACAGAGGAATGGCTAACCAAAATTCTACCTCGCTACATTTCCAAGTATGCGCCCTGCGATGTATTCAACGCGGATGAGTGCGGGTTGTTCTTCAAACTTATGCCGGATAGATCCTACGTCTTCAAAAGGAGAAACGTGCCATGGAGGTAAGTTGAGTAAGGAGCGCGTCACAATTCTTTTAGCCACGAATGCTGACGCTCGAAGAAATTGCCACCTCTACTCATCGGGAAATCAGCGAAACCTCGACGTTTTAAACACGTCAAATCATTCCCATGTGAATATACGAACCAAAAACGCGCCTGGATGACAGGTGATTTGTTCGCGAAGTGGTTGAAGAATTTAGACCGGAAAATGATCAAGAAAAGCCGCAAAATTTTGTTGTTCATCGATAACTGCCCGGCACATCCAAAAAATGTTGTCCTACAGAATATAGAAGTCGTGTTCCTACCACCCAATTCAACCCTACAGCCACTCGATCAAGGGATTATTAAGGTGACGAAACAATATTACCGACGTAGATTAGTAATGAGATTCATCCACGATATTGATCACCCGAAACAGAAAAAACCGATTACCATTTTATAGATGCGATGCGTTACATCACCTCTGCTTGGGAAGCAGTCACCACGGATATGACGGCGAATTGTTTTCGAAAAAGTGGTGTTCAGTGGGAGAGAAACGTGGAAAGTCAGGCACCCGTCGAAGAGGATCATTCGGAACGAGTGACGGAGGAGGAAGACTGGTCTCGAATCAGAGAACATGTCGGGGGTTTGAATTTTGAAGATTACGTCACCAGTGACGACATGGTGTCGACAACAGAATTCTGCGACGTGCACGCCATCATCGAAGATCATGAAGATTGTAAAGCTGATGACGGATCTGATGAAGAGGATGGTGCTTTAAAAATTTACGAAATTCCCTCACGAATTGAGGCCTTGGCCGCAATCTCCAAGCTCCAGAGCTATCTCGGTGCCTTCCCGGATAATTCGGGTATGATACACAAGATAAGCTCCATTTCTTTCTACGGGGCCTTCTTGTACCCGTCAATCCAGTATCACTGAATTTTTCTAACATGTAGTACATTATTATGCACGTACCTACGTAAAATTAAAAATTATAATTTTTGACTCAAAATTTGTTCATTCTGAAGTTCCCCGTATATAGTGCGTACCCGCATATAGTGCGAATTTTGTTCGCTCCCTTCGATCGCACACTAACGAGGTTGTACGTAATAGGTAGATTCAACCTCGACTTGACCAAAGCTATCTTCAACGAAGACAAAAGTTGTCTGAGTCGTATTTGAAGGATATAAATTTAGAGGTACCTACACGACAATGATCTCGCAGAAGTCTTTCAGAGTTGGTAGATCAAAACAAGAATTCAGTACGTTTACGAAAGGATTAGAGAATCAGTACTTACAAAAGCGATAACCTCCTTGGGCTCCATTTGGAAATTCGGATGATGTCGGAATGCGCGTTACGATTTTGGTATTTTGAGTGATATTGAGAGCCACAGTAGCGCCGTAATGATATCGATAATAAATTGCTTAGGAATAATTTATGATGAGATGGCAATTATTTCAGTGGAAAGGAGGTCGAGAAAAGAAATGGTTTAGCCTATTTAGGCTAAGTCGAATAATCGATGCTGTAAATAATCGAGGATTTCGACAGTGCACCTGCTTTTATAGGCTAAACTCTCTAGTTTTTATTTGATGAACAATAATATTCTTAACCTTATGATGGTCATAAATAATCGTTTTCACTGACACGTTGTTTTTAGTTGTTTTTATTTTCACCTGTAATATGGTACAGGGTGGCGCAAAAGTCGCTTGACCCTTGACCAAACTGCGCATGCGTGCAGTTTACAGCTGTTTTCTCACATTCTTGCTATGCGCGTATGTTTTTCATATTGAACTGCAATTTCTGTAAGTTTCAAACCTGTACGATAACTTTAAGTGCATTTTTGGTAATGATTTTCGAATACAAAACATCTATTTTGCAAATTGTGACCACATTTTCTTGACATGTGCAAAAATGCAAAGCGACTTTTGCGCCACCCGGTATGTGAGAATACGCCATCTATATATTAAAAGAATTTGGGATTTATCCTTTTCACAGTTCGTCCGGGCGTTCTACTGGGCCGATTTGCTTCATTTTTTTTATTCTCTTCAGGATGACCTCTAGATGACCCATCAAGCATTACTTAGTGCCTCACTTCAGCCTTCAGGTGTTCCCCACTTATCCGCATTTGCGTTTTCTCCCCATGTATTTCTTATGGGGAATTTTTCATGCATTCGGTTGAACACAAAGACAGTCTGTCAGGCCGTTCTACTGGGCCGATTTGCTTCATTTTTTTTAATTGACGTCTTCAGGATCACCTTTAGATGAGCCATCAAGCATCGGTAAATGCCTAACTTGATTCATTCTGGATTCATTGTCACTTCAGTGGTATTTCCTTGGTTCTTCTGAAGTACGTACATCAGGAGTACCGCATCAGAAGTACGGAAACTCACAAACCTTCATCGTACGACAACCGTTCATGCTTGATGTCTCATGTAAGGGTCATTCCTAACAAAATAAAAAAAATGAAGCAAATCCGTCCAGTAGAACGCCCGCACAAACTGTGAAGCAGGTAGAATATTACTTTATCGATAAGTCTTCAACGTTGAATTGCAGGAAGTAGATTATGACAGTATGCACTGCGACCCTATGAGTGACGTTTTAATTTGGCCCTGCGGTGAAAGTGGATGGCACATACATATGCCTACTGAGGGTGTACGTAAGACAAAAGTTAGGAAAACTGTCACTATGCGCGAATATGTTCTATACAGAATTGCAGTGGAGGGAAGGGTTGCACTGGTGCCTTCAATCCTCTGATAAATGACTTACCCAACAACTTTTTGTAGACTATTACTGTCGTTGTGATGTGTGGATTGGTCGTGATGGAAATTCGACCAAGGGACTTTCGAAAGCACGGGGTTTAAAAATCAGATTGCGAAAAACGCGAAGTGTTTCATGTTGGACTGACCGAAAGATTTATTAACTCAATAGTACACTTTACAAAAATACACGGGCAATAAATTCGCGGCAAGACTCTACGACTTAAATTTCCAAGTTAACACTAAAGACTACGTGATTCGCGATAAGTAGTGAAGAGTAAGGTAATGTTCTTAAGGGAGATAAAATGGTATAATATATACTCTTAATTCTAACGGTATACGGTATGGTACAGTGGGGATAAATTAGGGAATGGATAACTTATAATATTTGAAAATTGCAATTGAAGCAAGAGCTGACAATTATTTGGTACAGTTAACGGTGAATTATATACAGGTTCGGTAGACTAAACATCCGTCAAGTATCTCGGAATCGTATAGGTATAAACAATTGATAAATGTAATAGTCAGCGATATGTGCGAAGCTTTTCGTGTGCAAAAATGACATCCTTTATCGTAGACTAACATCCGCGAAAAATCGCGGTTTCGCGAAGTGAATTACCGTTATTCGAATTAGCTCGTAGAGGCGAGTCAATTATTCCAAATATTTGCGAATTTATCAATTTTTCAACCAACTTGTGGCGCGCGACAGAGTCGTGCGTCAGAGATCGGCCTCCCCCCAAAAAGAAACCCAAAAAACCCCAATATTTGGTGAAAAAGGAGAATTCACTTGCGTTAACAGGTATATACAAAAAAAATTGAAAACTTAGCATAAATCATATTGAATTCGCACTTATTAAAATGGAATAACAGTACATTGTAAAATATCGATGTGGCGAAATATACAGCTTAATTAATATCGTTAATTACAAATAAATTTTTATCTATTATTATCATTATTATTACTATTACCTATTATTATTATTATTTTTTTTTTTTTGTTATAATCAAAATGCATTAAATTATTCTACTTCCATGACTCTGTGCGAATGATGAACTGGCGTTGGCTTCCGTTAAAAGGAGATAGTGTATATCTTCTTGTCTTTTGACGGTTACTTTTCCAAAATGTCCAGTGACCTTGTTCAATATTAATTTTTCCAAATATGACTTCATTGGTCTCCAGTGAAATTTACTCCTTTAGCTGTGGTACATATACAGTATACGATCTTCAAAATATCAGGTTATACACAAGGATGGTCTTGCCGGCTGATGTGATGATTTGTGTGTCCAGTTGCCATCTGTAACAAATCGAAATGGATAGGTTCGAGTGGGGGAAGAGGAAGGACAGGGGAATTTTTTGCGCGCGGATTTGAGTTTGTTTGAGGAAGAAAGGGAAGATACCACAGGAAACTATCACTTCGTAATGGGTGGGCACGAACCTGACTTAATTCTTTATTTTTCTTTCTCAAAATATGGTTTAATCTGTGAAGCATGTACTTTTTTATTCTCTCCATTCTTATTTATTATGAATACTGATCTACTAATTATTCTCGTAATCTCGAATGGTCCTATCCATAAGGGATCCATTTTGTTCGGATTATGGGTTTTTAATAAGATCTTATCTCCTTCAGTTAAAATAAGTTCTTTACGCCTCAGATTATGATAGTGAATATATTTTTTATAGTTATCCTCTAAGATCTTTGGGATTTTTTTTCTTATTTCTTGCAACTCCTTTAATTCTTCGTCTCTATCTTGTGTCTGTTCGGGGATATCGTATTTTAGATTCCAATATCTATCTCGCTGTCCAAACATTAAATACTGGCTAGATACTCCTCCTAATGATGGGTTTTCGCAGTTGTTCCATGCTCTCTGAATCAATTTTACCCATTTAAAAATGTCGGTCTTTGAGTGTCCGTCTGCTAAAAGGCATTTTACAGTGTCGGCAACCCACGCATTTGGTCTCTCGATTAAGGCATTTGTAGAGGGTACTAGTGCGATAGAATGTCTTTGTTTGATGCCCTTAGATTCACAGTATTCGGCGAATTCGTTACTTTTAAAATATTGAGCTTGGTCTGAGAAGATTTCCCTTGGCAGTGGGAAGTGAGCGATTATTTCGTCGAAGAAATTAATGATGACTTTTGAGTTTACAACAGTGGTGGCCTTTATAAAAATGTATTTGGAGAAATTATCTATTGCTGTGATTATAAAAATTTGGCGATTGCCTACTCGAAGGGGGCCTAAGATATCCGTAGAAATTTTTTCCATTAGCGTTTCTTTTTTCTCTACACTTTCATTGAGTTTCCCATACTTGATGTTGGACTTTTTGTATCTTTGGCAACTTTCACATGTTTTTACTACTTCTTCGACCTTTGTTTTCATTCCTCTGAAGTACACGTAGTTAGCGAGTTTATTAAACGTTCTCCATATTCCGTTGTGATTACCCTTCATCAATCCAGAATGTGCTTCATTGATCATTTCTTCTTGTAGACTTTGGGGAACTACTGGCAGATGTAGCGTTTGAGTTCTAGAATATTTTTTATAGCATACGAGATCGTTTTCGTCTAAGGTGAACCTGCGGGAAGCCCTACGGAACTTCTTCTTTTCCTCATCCGTGTAGGTTGTAGGAAAATCCCGTTTATATAGAGCGATCTTAATTCCCATGATTTCGTGATCTTTCTCCTGCTGGGCTACAAATTTAGGTTTATCTTTAGTTTGTGATATTGAGTGGATTTTTTCAAAGTCTGGGCCTCTACTGAGATAGTCGGCTAGTTGAATTTCTTCCGCTTTTTTGTATATCAACTCATAATCGAAACTGTTGAGGATATCGGTAATGCGTCTTACTCTCGAAAGGTTCATCATAGAGTCTTCATTGATTTTGCAGTTAACTAGATTACGATGGTCTGTATAGATATAAACTTTATGCATGTATAAATATTTACGGAATCTTTTAAGTGCCATAGTTATACCTATTAATTCTAAGTCGTATGAGGATAGGTGGCGTTTTCTTTCTGGTAATCTCTCTGAGTAATAGGCAACCGGTTTCAGGTGTCCGTCGGTCGGATCTTTTTGTAAGAGAGCACTTCCTGTCGCGTAAGATGACGTATCGCAGATTAAGTATGTTTCTCTTGCTGGGTCGAAAAGTTGGAGTATGGGTCGTTCTGTAATTTGTTTTCTCAGCTCGTCGAAGGCTTGTTGACATTCTTTTGTCCACGTAATACGATTAGAACTTTTTAAATTTCCTTTTCCTCGTATAAGTTCGCTGATTGGTTTGGCTGTTTGCGTGAAATTATTCATATAATTGCGAAAATAACTAAAGCTGCTAATGAAGGATCGGACATCTTTGACAGTGCGTGGTGGTTTCATACTTAGAAAGTCCTTTATGTTGTCTTCAGTAGGACGTACAGTACCTCCTTCGATTTTATAGCCTAGGATTTCGATACTTCGATTGAAAAAATTGCACTTTGTTGTTCGGAGCTTAACGTTGTGTTCTCTTAGTTTCCGTAAAACTTGTCGTACATGTCGAACATGTTCCTCGAATGTTTTGCTGTATATACCTATATCATCCATGTATACGGTGCAAATTTTCCATAGCTCTTCTTCGAGAATCTCATTCAAGGCTGCTACTAATGCTGCTGCGCTAGCGGAACATCCCATAGGTAGACCCAAGAATTCGTAGAGGTCGGAGTTTGCTAACATAAAGGCTAACTTATGTGCGCAGTGTTCGGCTACTTTTATTTGGTAATAGGCGGAAAAAATATCTGCACAAGAGAACCAATTTGCTTGCTGATAGGCTTCTATGATTGCTTGAGGTCTAGGATTCGTGACAGCAGAGGCGATTATCTTCTTATTCACTTTTGACATATCGACTAACAAACGGGGAGATGTTTTATCTTTTTTATATTTGACAAAAGCTGGTGAACAGTAGAAGGAGTTAGATTTTCGTACCTTTCCCGCCTTCTCTAACTTTTTAAGTAAGTCCATACCGAGTTTGAATTCTTTTTCTGCTATAGGATATGGGCGGGAGACAACTGGAATGTTATCTGTTGTGAAGATCTCGCATTCTTTAACTCCTGTGATGAACCCTGCGTCGGTTTCATTTTCTGTGAACATTTCTCCGAATTCATCCAACATTTCCAAAACAATTTCTCGTTGGTATTCAGTTAATCCTTTCGTACAGTTGATTTCAATTCCATTACGATCGAAAATTCCTTTCTCTCCGTTCTCCTTCGTTCTTATATATGATTTTACATTTGCATCTTTCTCTGTCGTATTGATTGTGTTAACCTTATTGCCGAAGGATCGTTTTTCCGGCGTTTCTGTACATAATACTGTATTCTCGCGTAAGGTGACTGTTGAGACCGTTTCGTTGGTAATTTGTAGAATATGCTGACTGGGCTGGAAAATATTGAAACCGCGTCGAAGGAGCGAAACTTGCTGTCTTCTGTATTTTCGATGAAGAGTTGGGTGGAAGAACGAGCGGGAACAGTTATGGAATAATTCAACGCAATTTTTTTTCCATCTTTTGTAAGGCCTTTTTTGAGACTGTCAATATATTCTCGTTTCATAGGTATCTTAATAGCATTGCGTACTCGAAGTTCTTCTTTTTCGTAATCTATGATAACTTTATTTTTAATCATGAAGCGACCGCCTAATATTACTGACTCATCGATTTCATCGACAATACGAAATGTTTCTTTGAATTTAATTTTACCAATAAAGAATGTAATTTCGGCGTTACCGTAGTGTGTCATTGTGAAAGACTGCGACGAGGCACAAATATTCTCGATTGATTTTTTGTCTATCATACAATTTTCGGGTAAGCAGCTCCGTTTCCATAAGTTGATGTTCGCACCGCTATCAATTAATGCATGTAAGATTTCCTGACCTACTCTAACATCTATGTTACAATTTAGATGAGCGAAAGTGCAAATATTTTCGTGTGCAAGGTCAGTGTTCTTCAATTTATTTTCCTTAATTAGGTTACTATTTGTATTCGTATGAGACGGTGATTTACGGAATGAGTTTTGTGGAGCGTTTCTCTGTCTTCCCTGATAAAATTTATGACTCGTCGCTACTGCTCGTTTTTTTGAGATGAGTTGTTACCACTCCTATTCGTGGAAGAATTGATATTATTATTACGTGAGGGGTATGAAAACTGTCCTCTTCTCCAACAATCCTTGGCAAAATGATTTCTGAGTCCACAAACATAACAGCCTGAGTTGTTATACGATGATTGAAAACGGTTACCTTGAAATCGGGATTCACCACGGGAAAAGTGACTGTTGTTTTGATACCTTGGGCGATATGTAGGATACCATTGACGAAAGAAATTTTGATTGTAATGAGAATAGGTTGGAGGCGGGGGAAAGGATGGGGGCATTGTTTGGAAAGGGTTTAATACTGTTTGTGAAGGGGTAGTTTCTTGGGGAGTGGGAAAGGGTTGTTGAGCAAAGGGTTGTGGAGGAAAGAAAGCAGCAGGATTCATTTGAATATTAGGAATCGGTGTTTGAGCGATTTGCTGATTAACTGAAGGTCGACTAGAATCTTGTCCACGAATTTTATTAATTAATTCAGGAATTTCGGCTTCTTCTTTCTTCTGTTGATTCTCCTCGTCCATCTTATTTTGAACCATGGCAATGATCTCTTTAATTCCCGTTTCTTTTTTATTCTTTTCGTTCGCTAGCTTTTCCATGTGTACTCTGAGGTTTTTAAGTTCTAGCACTAAACTATCTTCATTGGAGTCATTATATCTTTCCAAGTTGTCTTTTACGACTTCGAGATTTTCTAGGAGGTTATTTACGGTACGATTATTCAGATTTTGAATTGCCTTACGTTGTTCAGGGAGAAGGCAATTTAAGACTCTCGCTGATATCGCTTTCTCTGACATGTTCGGATTTTGTTTTCTACATAAACGGATAATCTTTCTCGCAAATGCGACTGGACAATCTCCTGTCTTTTGCTTAGTTTTATTAATAAGTAGATCCCATGTATTCTCGTCTTTTCCATATTCTACTTTAAATTTTTCCTTGATCTGAGCCCACGTGACGTGATTATTATTATCACCAAGAACATTGTGCATAAAAAATTCTTTCGCTTCATCCTTCAATTTGCGCGAAAAATGTCGGATAGTTTGTTCTTCATTCCATTTATTTACACGTGCTATTCTATCTACATTATCACAGTGTTCAGAAATATCTTCATGAGCAGCTCCTCGAAATTCTTCAACTTCTAGACCAATTTTCTCACAGCAGTCAATTTTTTGTAAGATTTCGTCGAGTTTTTCAAAATTCATTGTAGGAGGATTAGTGATGTGTAGATTCTTAAAAGATTCACTGAGATTCGAGTTGTTTACACTTTTTGAAGATTGTGGAACTGACTTATCTGGAGATTTTTCGACTGGTGTAGGGCGAAGATTTTCCTTTTGGTTCTGAATTTTTTCTAGGAATGAGGTATTAAGAGTCTCACTTTGATCTTCGAGCTTTTCTGAGAAGGAAATGTTATGAGTGTCGTCTCGATCTTTGACGGGCGAAACGGATTTGGAGGCAGACTTAGCGGGAGATCTACTTTGTAAAAATTGTGAGAATGGATCAGTGCGTTTTTCGAGACGGCAAATTTCAGTTAAATCTAAGGTGAGCGGAGTACCTTGCTTCCTACTTGATTCGGCTTGTAATCTTAAATATTCACTGAGGTCTGGGTTAGTTTTAAAATACTGAGCTAAGCCTTTACGTTTTCTTCCAAGTTCGCAGTAGGATTAACAGATGTACGTAAAGTTCTTAGGAGATTATTAGCTTCATCGGTTCGTAAGTGATAGGCCCACGACATTTATGAAAAGAGAGGAAAGTAAAATTTGGAAAGAATAATTTCGATTTGATTACTTACAGTTTTCAGCAGATGAATTCAAATGGCAAGTTGCGCTTGTAGTAGCAAATATTGAGAGCGAAAACGCGACGAACGATTTAGACTTTACAATTGATTCTGGCATCACGGGTTCAAAAGTTGGGCGCCATTTGTGATGTGTGGATTGGTCGTGATGGAAATTCGACCAAGGGACTTTCGAAAGCACGGGGTTTAAAAATCAGATTGCGAAAAACGCGAAGTGTTTCATGTTGGACTGACCGAAAGATTTATTAACTCAATAGTACACTTTACAAAAATACACGGGCAATAAATTCGCGGCAAGACTCTACGACTTAAATTTCCAAGTTAACACTAAAGACTACGTGATTCGCGATAAGTAGTGAAGAGTAAGGTAATGTTCTTAAGGGAGATAAAATGGTATAATATATACTCTTAATTCTAACGGTATACGGTATGGTACAGTGGGGATAAATTAGGGAATGGATAACTTATAATATTTGAAAATTGCAATTGAAGCAAGAGCTGACAATTATTTGGTACAGTTAACGGTGAATTATATACAGGTTCGGTAGACTAAACATCCGTCAAGTATCTCGGAATCGTATAGGTATAAACAATTGATAAATGTAATAGTCAGCGATATGTGCGAAGCTTTTCGTGTGCAAAAATGACATCCTTTATCGTAGACTAACATCCGCGAAAAATCGCGGTTTCGCGAAGTGAATTACCGTTATTCGAATTAGCTCGTAGAGGCGAGTCAATTATTCCAAATATTTGCGAATTTATCAATTTTTCAACCAACTTGTGGCGCGCGACAGAGTCGTGCGTCAGAGTCGTATTGAAGGTGACAGGCTTAAGTACATTCGGAGAGAACAGACTAAATTACGAGTAGAAATATATGTTGGTTTAGCAGATGCCTTACGTGTGAGGGCTGAACAAGAAAAGTTGCGACTAGGTCGGATTGTAGTTCTCCCTTCATCATTTATTGGTAGTCCTCGCAACATGATGCAAAATTACCAAGATGCGATGGCATTAGTAAGGAAGTTTGGTAAACCAGATCTTTTTATTACATTCACCTGTAATCCTACATGGCCTGAAATAACGGATAGTATACATTCTTGGGAAACACCAAACAATAGGCCAGATATAGTGGTACGAGTTTTTCACGCTAAGGTACAAGAATTAATAAGACTAATTTGTAAAGTACAGATCTTTGGCGTAATGAAAGCGTTTCTGTACACTGTGGAGTTCCAAAAACGTGGGCTGCCTCACATTCATTTGCTTTTAACATTAGAAGATCAGTCTAAATTTAGAAATCCAGAGGACATTGACAAAGTTGTATCAGCTAAAATTCCTGATCCTTCAAACAAAGAATTGTACGAGCTGGTGAAAACTCACATGGTCCATGGACCATGTGGTAATCTTAATCCTTCGTCTGTGTGCATGGAGGGTGAGAAGTGTAAGAAAGATTTCCCAAAATCTTTAATTGCGGAAACAAAAGACAATGTGGATGGTTATGCTCTATATAGACGAAGAGATGATGGTAGGACTATAGCTAAACATGTTGATGGAGAGTACGTTCACGTCACTAATCAATTCATTGTTCCATATAATCCATTCCTTTTGCTCTACTTCCGCGCTCACATCAATGTTGAGATATGTTCGAGAGTAAAATCTATAAAATATATCCATAAATATGTTTACAAAGAGCATGACTGCTGTAATGCAGAAGTAGCTGCTGAAAATGATACTGTGCTCAATCATGATGAAATTAATGTATTTTTGAACGCTCGATATGTGGGGCCAAGTGAAGCGGCTTGGAGATTGTTTGCATACTCTTTGCATGATCAGTCACACACTGTAGCTAGATTGCCTGTTCATTTGCCAAACTCTCAGAATATTTATTTCAAAAATGATGCTCCTGAAGAAGCTTTGATTCAAGCTGAATTACGCAGTACGCAGTTAGTAGCATGGTTCAAGTTGAACAGTAATCCCACTACAAAAAGTCCTTATATTTATCCTGAAACACCTGTCCATTACACATGGAGCGGAAATGAATGGCGTAAACGTAAGTATCACATTGAAACAATTGGCCGAATGTACAATGTTTCCCCCTCCGATGCAGAACGGTATCATCTTCCTGTACTACTTCTTCATGTAGTAGAGGCTGCAAGTTTTGAGGATTGAAGGACATATAAAAGTGTAACATATCCTACTTTTAAAGCAGCCGCCATAGCCAGAGGATTAATATTGGATGATGTGGAATGGCAGCGACCCTTAGATGAAGCTTCTTCCCTTCAAATTCCCAGTTATTTGCCTTCATATGTATTTTTCAGTCGCCTTCTAACGCTCTGAATTCATGGAATTTATTTAAAACAGCAATGTCTGAAGATTTTTGTAAATCTCACCCAACAGAAGTAGCCTATCAATTGGCATTACAAAATATCTCAGACACGCTTAAATTACATGGTTTCTCACTCTCGTCTTTCAATTTACCACCTATTGATGATACATTACTACAAAACAAAAACAAAAGCAATGATGATGAGATTCAAGTTGAAAAACTACCTCAGATGATGAAATCAGCAAATACAGAACAGCGAGCTATAATTGATGAAGTAATGAATTTAGTAGAAAAAAGTGATGAATCTACAAATGATTGTAATGCATATTTCCTAGATGGCCCAGGCGGTACGGGAAAACCCTTTGCTTATCAATGTTTAATTCTTCTTTGTGCTCAGTTGAATAAAGGAGTCATTTTTGTAGCATGGACTGGCATTTCCGCTATGCTGCTTCTCCATGGTCGAACTGTGCACAGTAGCTTTAAACTACCATTAAATTTGCATGAACATTCTGTCTCGGGTTTAAAAGTGAACAGTAAATAAGCAAACATTATTCGGTCCGCTAAACTCATTATATGGGATGAAGCACCCATGGCCAACAAACATTCTCTAATGTGTGTAAATCGATTTCTAAAAGATATTATGGGTAACGATTTACCTTTTGGAGGGAAAATTATTATATTAGGAGGAGATTTCCGACAAGTGTTACCCGTCGTACACCACGCATCTAGAGCTGCTGTTCAAAATTCGATCAAGTTTTCACCTCTTTGGCCACTTTTCAAAGTTTTCAAGCTCACTAAAAATATGCGAGCTAACGAGGAAGAATTTGAATTTGCTGACTTCCTACTCAAAATTGGTAATGGGGAGTACCCTTCTAACAATGAAAACTTGATCGAATTGCCATCCTCTATAACTTGTGATGCAGACATCAACAGCGAAATATACGGGAAAAACTTATCTACATCCACTTCTTTTGATCTTTCAAAAACTGCAATTCTCGCACCAAAAAATGAACATTGTGATGAAATTAATAAAAAAGTTTTAGACCTTCTACCAGGAAATGCTAGATCTTACACAAGTGTTAGTACGTTGATTACGGAAGACAACAATGAAGTCTTGCAGTTTCCAACAGAATTTTTGAACAGCCTGGAGATGAGTGGTCTACCTCCCCATACATTAACACTAAAAGAAGGCACTATCACTCATAGAAATATTTTAGTACTCATTCCTAAAATAAGAGTAAACTGAGGACAGTAGGTACAGATATTTTGTGAATCATTACTATAATTTTTACTTCTCATCACTATATTTTTAGTCAATATTAATGATCTTTCAACTTATCTCTACTACAATGGGAAAATTTGTAGGTTGTTTTGAGTACTAAAATTTTAGGAATCAGTACTATGTCCGAAACAACATTTCTATGAGTGTATTGTCATGCTTCTGAGAAATTTAAGTGCAACAGAAGGATTACTAAATGGGACTCGATTAGTTGTTCGAAAAATGTACGATAATGTATTAGATTTGGAAGTTTTAACGGGTGCAAATATTGGGCAACGGGTACTTCTCTCTCGAATATATTTGTCTCCCCCTGACTCTACAGTGCCCTTCTCTTTCAAACGACGGCAATTTCTCATAATATTAGCGTTTTGCATCACCATCAAGAAGGCGCAAGGCCAAACGCTTGATCGAGTGGGTATCTATTTGCCTGACCCAGTTTTCAGCCACAGACAGTTCTATGTCGCATTATTCTGTGGACAAAAATTCAAAAACGTGAAGGTCGAAATCAAGTCCCAGGATCGACGTACAGCAAATATCGTTTGGAGAGAAGTATTGTAATGTAATATTTACTTTTGATTGTGATGTAATGTTTATTTTTGACGAAGCAAGGCTCTATGCTTTGTGGATGGAAGACGATGTGAGCTGACCTCCACGTGATGTCTTCTGGGTCACGCTAACAGGCTTACTCGATCTTTTGAACAGAAAAGATAGATGACTAAAAAAATTTTTTTATTGCTGCGGAGCAGCACGGGTTCACTAGTCTAATATATGAAATAAAATGTTTGTATAATATATAATATCTGTACATAATTTCATAACTTTTGAACACCATCACCTATCGACTTGGAATTCTGTTGAAAAATTTCTTTTTATTTGGGTGAGGTTTTTGAATAAATGTAGATTTATCTGTTGTAAACTGTTCCAAATATGTACTCGTCTCTAGCCCGCTGTACTCTTCCTGAGTTCCTCATAGGTAAACTAAAACTTACTACAATTCTTGATAAGAATGATGATTTATAGGGCGCTATTTGAATTTCCTACAACCGAGAACCGAGAATCCAAAGCGCATGAAGTAGCTGCCGCTGGTGAAGATGTCATTCAAGCGCTATAAGGCACTCCACGTTTGGAGACAGACTTGAACTCCTACGTTTTCATAATTGTTTTCTGAAATGGGTCTCAAGAAATAGGAGTCAATCTCCTCTTCCACCTTTTCAAGCTGCAGCTCCAGAGCACTCATTGCGAACTCATTTTCAAGTTCAACTAAGTTTGGGAAACACCCTTGATCCGACACAATTAGGGTGGCACCAAACCACGAGTAAGCTGCAAACTGTTGAATCAAATTTGAAACCACCATCACTAACAGGTTCTTAAATTTATCTCTTGCAGCTGTAAGAGATCATGTTGGGCATCTTGCGCTTGTCGTCGAGCTGGTCTTGTATGGTATCCTGTCTGTAGCAGAAATCACGCGAAAAAAGCAGGAAAACCACAACTTTTTATTAAAAGTAAAGCGAAAACAAAAAGTACACAATAAATGATTGGTAATCAAGCGAAAAAAAGTATTGGCCGCGACAATTGTTATACAGAACGAGATCTTAAAAAATGAACAGGATCTCACAGCACGCGAAATTATACGGGTACCCCACCCGGTAACTGTATAATTAACAAAGGAAAAAAAGGAAAAAAATTATATTAATAGAGCTTTTTTGGCCAGCACTGGTCTGCCTCTTTTTTTTTTTTTTTTTTTTTTTTTTTTTTTTTTTTTACTTTTGTGACCAAGAAGCACCAGTTTAGCAGCTGAAGGTACCACCACACGTTTTTGCCGAATTTGTACCCCCAGAGAATGTTGACAGATGAATTTTTTAATGAAAATGGGGAACCATCCCGATTCAATGTAATCATCCAAATGTCCATCCTCCATCGCTTGAAATTGTCGAACGTTTTCCATTTGTGACCTGCAATGAGAAAAGGATGCTCATTTCCCCCTGACAGGAACACAATTTCTCTCTGATTGGATATCTAATCAGAGAGAAGTGGTGTTCCTCTCAGTGGGCAATGAGCATCCTATTCTCATGACAGGTCATATTTTTTCTCCTCTCGTTCAAACTTGCGTACCACGGCACTTATGGTTGGTTTCTTAGCACTTTCACAGTATTCATCCAAGTACGTTAAATCCATGAATCAAGCCTTCTGAAGAACAATTTATTTTTCTTCAGATATTATAAGTTAATATCACGTGAAATCATATTAATAAGGACGTGTGTACATCGTTGCGTGAATCAAATATAAGAAATAGTCATGGTTTATCTATTTTACTGTGAAAAATGTTCGCGTTCAAATATTCATTTTCGCGTGCCATTATAACCCATGACAATTTATGTAAAATAAGTGTTCAAAAACGTACAAATATTCCAGTCATTTTCCAGACTGCGGGTGATAATTCTTCTGGCCTCGCGACTCCATGAAAATAGGTAAGGGCAACCTTTAATTTTTCGTTTCACGATGGGACTATAAATAGCGCTCTACAATCCTGATCTCCAAAATCACGGTTTTCTGATGCTCAGTAAAATATCTTACAAAAAAAAATTCAGTCATTAGGAATGTTAAAATGAAGAAGTGCGTAGGTACTAGTGTGCAGCATTTACTCAATTCGACCCCTTGTTCTTTCATAAAATTGTATACGCGTTAGCAAGTTTTTATTTTACAGCCCTTGGTATGTAATACTCTATTGATAAGAGTGCGAGCTATTTCTGTACACTCAGTAGGCCAGCGGCTGAAAAATGAAACAAGGACGCAGACGTCTTATTCTTGTACGTACGTGTTGCAGCAGGTACCTACATTAAAAAATATAAATTTTGTGTAATATAGACAGCGAAGAGGATGAACGAACGTAACAAAAATAATGAAGATGGTATTAATCACGCCGAGTACACGTCAATGGATGAGGTCACACGGCCCAGATAGAAACCGTCTTTGTAGGTACTCGGAAATCGATGACTAATTGCGACAAATTAATCAGAGGTGGCGGCTATCCATCTTGGCACGTCTTGCCGGAGATGTTTTTGAATAATGAGAGTGATTTTTAGAGGCATATCTTGTAGTATGCGCTGTATAACGCACCCGACCCCCGTCCTGAACATACCCTTACATGTATAATACATCAACACCTAGATACTATTGGCGGACCAAAATAAAAACGTTTGTGATATATCGAACGGATTCAAAACAGAAGAAACAGATTAAAATAATGATAGACAAATGACATAGGCGAGCCAACTTGTGATTATATACAATTCACCCGGCTGAATAAAGAAACAAATTAAGGATTATGAAAGAACGAAAAATGCGCCATTTTCAGTCTACTCCTTTTGTAAGACTCTCGCATACAAAGCAGTCACAAAACATTCTGCTATTTAGGTACAGTGAAAAAATTGGATAGTGTTATACGTTTCTTCCATAATTTACCTCCGTTCTCAAAAATAATATATTACAAGCCGAAAACCCGTAATCCGTGTTTTCATAAGTCTACATTTTACCGACTTTTCTAACTAGAAAAGTGAGGTATTACACCCGTAGCAAGGTCAACAGGGGGAGTGGGCAATGAACTTTCTATATATATATATATATATATATAAGATTTTTTTGTCCGCGGAACTCCTCCGAAACTACCCGATGGATTTTTTTGTAACTTAGCCATATTGTAGTAGTATATCTGAAGATGTGCACCTGCATTTTTTTAAAGGATCGGATGAGTAGTTCTCGAGAAATTTTTACTTTTGTTGAAAAATTTTTCACTATTACGAGTAGCTTCTTACGAATAGCTGCGAGTAGCTGCTTACGTTAGGAGAAGCGGATTTTCCTATACGTTTACCACTTTCGTTATCAGTACGTGTATTGTGATGAAGAACCTTTCATCATTCGACAGGTTCATTCTTTGTTCATTCTTTACCAAGGGTTCATTGGATTTTATTTCCGATGAAACCTTTTCGTTCAAATTTAGTACACTTGTATCTCGCTTCCCACAGCCCCTAGAGCGTTGAATTTTGTTTTGTCAAATTTTATTTGTTTTGTTAAATTTATTTTTGAACGGATAGTGGCAATGGCGAGTTGTTCATTTCTCTAGCTATTTTTCATTATTATTAGTCATACTCGATAGTTTTTTTTTTTTTTTTTATTATTATTATTATTTTACGAGCATTATAAACTGCACGAGGGTTATTTTCTCGGCGTTACAATCTTATTTTAGAACATTACTTGAATTAGGTTAAATTAGGTGTATTGGTGGAATTGAGTGGCGATCGAACGGAATTTGTTGGTGAATTATATGAAGTTGTAGAATTGAGTGGTGCGTAAATAAGTTAGGGTTGAGTCGATGGTTTCGGAGTTGTTGTTTAGTGCTGCATTGATATTGGAAGATATATTTAGGGAGGTTCGAGTGGGTTGCAGGACGGGGCATGAGAAAAAATGATCAACTGATAAATTTTCTTGGAGACAGTGAGGGCATGATGGAGGAGCGAGATTAGTGAGAAGATAAGTATGAGTAAGACGAGTGTGGCCTATTCGCAGCCGAGCTAAAATGACCTCCTCTTGCCTTGAATTTCGTTGGGATGAGGACCAAAATGTGGGTTCACGTTTTATTTTTCTTAATTTGTTATTCGACTGATTTTAGTGAAAACCTTGACTTTGAATGATTAAGTACAATTTTTTAATCTTCATCAAGTGTGCTGATGCGAGACTACCTGGGTGATTTCACTCTTAATTAATAATTGATTTATTTGTCATTTTTTCATGTATGGGTACATAATTAATAGTGGTTCATAGTTGATTTGAGGTGTCAAAAGAGATGGAAAGATTATTTTCAATTTGGACTGGCTTTTTTGAGTGAGATTTGAGATTAGACTAACGAGTAAACCGGGCTTGGGTGCTATATATTATTACCGAATTTTCTAGCTAGAAAAGTGAGGTATTTTGTTAATACGTTTGGAATGGTTGAAGCGTGTGGGAAGGAATGAGGGGTTGACTATTGGGTGATTGGTTGCTTCTTTCGTTTCGACATCGATTTTTTTAGTTTTTCGGGATCTCGTTGTAGCTGGATTCCCAGATGAAGAATTTTGGGGTGGAGTGTGCATAGAAAATGATGATATGATAGCGTGAAGGCAATTTATGAGTGCACGAGAGGAATAGCAGCTCGAGATAGCTTTAAGAGATGCCAGGAATCGGAAGTGATAAAGAATTGAACCACTCATCCTAATATACAGTATACTAGACTAATAATATACTAAGAATAACGTATAGGAAAAAATGATTGTAGAGCTCTTTTTTATTAGAAACAACTGTTATAGCCTCGTAGCAGTTTGGACAGGGGTAGGGGGAGTGGTTTTTCTGGAGACGTTTTGTAGGTTTTAGATGACTCTTAGCTTAAATTATAACAAAATTCAGGTTTCCTTATTGGATTATAGGTATTTTTACTCTGTTATCTGTTGATGTGACATCGTAGTGATAGAATTTATAAACTGAGTTTTATTGTTTATTCTACAAATGTTTGACATGATTGACAGGTCATTGGTATTTAATTTAAAGAGAGGGAGTGACTCTCTCAATGTTTTTTGCATTGTGGGAAGAAAAGTCGTGTACTACTCACGCGACTGCGTGAGTGTTTTTTCTTAATTTATTTCTATCATTACTTATTTTTCATTTTTCCATTTCGTTCTCTCGTCTCTAACCCATTGATCTCTAATTTCTTTTCCTCTATCTTTTCGTCAATATCGTCCGTCTACTTCTTCCTCAATTTCCAATTCGATCTCGGGGCTTGTGATTGTTCATTTACCATCATTATTATCATTTTTTTTTTTTTTCTAAAAAATCTCATCCAGTCACATCTTTCCTCGTTCATAGTGAGACGTTCTCCAATTTCTGGTTAGTTTACTGCTCGCAGAATATCATTTTGATGAATAAATAGAACAAGAATTTACAAGCACGTGCGTACGATTTATTTTTAGTGCGACTGCAACAGTTTTGAAAGTATGAACTTTCATCTTCAGGTGTACTAAAATACCAATTTCGTATAGAGAAACATCGCGTTAGTGTAACCAAGCACGTGGCTAGATGAGTGGTATTCTCTGGATAAGATTGAATGTGATATTGTTCAGAAGTACTACATCGCGACGTTCCTTAAGTGCGGGAAACGCCTCTTTTTATTTTCAAAAAATAAAATAGAATTTTCTCCAATTTATTCATTATTTTACTTTTTGGACATTTATGGAGGAGTCGAATATCAGGCGTTTATTTGAGCTCGGGATGATAGGCGTTTAGGACTTCTGGGAATTTGTTTAAATTCTCACCAAAGCCTCAATTATGTGGATCTAAATATCAGTAGGTATAATCAATAATAAATCATAATTATTTTGATAACAATCTGCATTATGAGTCATAAAATCAAATTGTTACTTACCATTATCAAGAGAAGAATAGAAACAAAAAAGGATAAAATTCCTGAGTGACACGCAATATGGGTTTCAAGCACAACGAGGGACACGATACGCCATATAGCGATCCTGAAATTAATCATACAGAAGGTAATACGGTAGATGTAAATATGAGCGTATAGTGCTACATTGATTATGAAAAGGCATTCGATAAAAGGAAACACGAGAAGTTGATAGAGCTAATGAAAAAGTAAAGAGTAGACAAAGAAGATATAAATTTCATTGGAAATCTATATTGGAACCAGAAAGCAGGAATTAAACTAGGAAAAGAAAACAAGGAAGCAACCTGCGGAATACAAAAAGGAGTAAGACAGAGATGTTTGTTGTCACCGAGACTCCTTAACTTGTATGCAAAGAAATAACAAAGCATATAATGTTTAAAAATGCTGGCTTTAAAGTAAATAGAGAAACGCTTAATAGCAATATCTATGCAGACGATTGAGTACTATGTACTATCAAAGACCCACAAGAACTGCAACAATTGGTCGCAAAAATGAATTCAGAAAGTGAGAAAAGTGATATGCGATTAAATATCACCAAAACAAAAACGATACAAGTGATGAACCAATAAAAATACAGATTGGTAATACCACACTGGAACAAGTGGAAAAATATAGATACCTTGGAGCGATAATTACTCAGGATGGCAAAGACAAACCTGAAATCAAGGCAAAGACAGGAGCAGTAAAAAACGCATTCAATAATATAAAGAGAGTCTTGAAAGACAGGAAAATAGCGTTTAGCTTGCGACTGAGGATACTAAAATACTGCGTTTAGTTTAGGTATAGCGTCGATATACGGACATTGACAAAAGCTACAGAGAAGAAAATCGAGAGCTTCGAGGTATGGTGCTTCCAAAGGATTATGCGAATCAAGTGTACAGACAAGATTAGGAATACTGAGGTCTTGAAGAAAGTCGGAATACAGGAGCCGACATCGCCATAAATGATAAAAGAGCTAGGGGAAGACAAAATACCCCTCATGCAGAATGGCTGAAGACAAAACTTTCAGGACTGTGGTGCTTCCCATGGCAGAAAAAGGACTTCAATGTTCAGCGAGATGATGAAGATACGACGCAGCCCATGGAAATATTTGGACGAAAAAACTTGAAAACGATAATATGTTATTTAATATGCTAACATCATTATAATACTGTAATTTTAGGATGTAATAGGATACCTATATGTACTGTAAGCTATGTCAAAGGTAATATGCCAATAAAGTAATTAATATATCGAAAACTTTCACCTACAAAAACTGCGCATACCCATTACCTATCCATAATTTACCGCATGGTATTTCTACCCTTCAGTTGTTTGTTGTTTGATAAAGAACTCAATACTATCAAATACATTGCTTCCATGAATGTCATAATTTTAAACATCCATAACTTGGTGCAAAAGAAAATCTACTACACCCCTGCCCAACAATCCTCCACATTGCGGACTTCTAATCGTGACAATACGATCAAATGAGTACGTCAGCCCTACTTGGGAAACGTCTCTTATAATACCTTCAATATGAAGCATGCCCCGCACTGCCTTCTATAGCTTAATAATTTACATCCTTTCCAATGTCAAAGATGAACTGAAATAATATAGAGTTTCTATACTTGAGAACAATAAAAAGAGATTTTTCGGCACTGCCGTCGATATACAAAAATGTTTTTATTTTGAAACCCGATGTTTCGAAGTGACGCGCTTCTTCTTCAGGGGTTAAAGTACAACTGGAGTAGCTGTAACTAAATAAAACTAATCAACGCGAAAATTTTACAGTTTTATGAGGGTTTCAAAATAAAAACATTTTTGTATATCGACGGCAGTGCCGAAAAATCTCTTTTTATTGTTAAAAGTACCGTCGAGAGTATTAACCTTTTTTCAACTTCTTTATACTTGAGTGTGGGGTCAAATGGGGCCAGTTAATGGGAGATCTTCGGATCGACAAGGCCACCCATGCCTGCTACCATTTCTGTGGTCAAGCCCACTCCGCAGCCTTCACATGGCGGCCCCATTAAAAGCCAAGTGACATAGTCGGGCGGTAACTGATGCGGTTGGACAAAACCACATCAGGAGAAGGAAAACTCCGATAAATAAACACCCGGCCAAAGCCGTCATTAGGAAAAGGTCCCTACTCTCCTTTACTTGCAAGTGCGGATACCTATGAAGCGGAAGAGCGGAGGTATAGTAATGGAGAACACATACCGCTGCCTTGCGGTAGAGGGAAGGCTAACCCCAAAGGCTAAGAGAGTAAACTCTAACAGAAAATCCTGTAGCAAGCCACGGGAAACGACTACAGTACACTTCCCCAGGAAAATTATCTATCATGTCGGAGAAATATAAAGCCATGGCCCTCAGTCCCGGGCAGGTCTTTAGTGACCAGAGGGTGCTAAGAATAACCTGGCTACGACTTAAAGATGATATTTGAAAAATCGGGACGTGGAATGTAAAAAGCCTTTTCATGGCTGGAAAAGTGCAGAACCTTATGAGAGAAGTTGAAAGACTAAATGTGGATGTGATGGGAATCAGTGAGGTCAAGTGGACGTCGTCGGGCAGATATAATGCAGAAAAATAAGTCATGTACTACTCCTGCGGCGATCAGTCAAACTGCTATGAGGAATGAGATAGCCAAAGCCGTGACAAAATTTGTCCCAATATCAAACAAGGTTATGCTGATCCAAATCAACACCAAACCGATCAAAATGAACGTAATTCAAACCTACGTACCAACGGTTGATAAACTCGACAATGAAGTGGACAAATTCTATGAGGAGATCTACAGAGCGCTAAAAACAACAAGAAAATACGAAATCAACACCAAAATTGGCAGCGGTGGAGTAACCAACATAGTTGGGCCATAAAGTCTAGCGGGCGGAAACGGAAGAGGCAACAGATTGGTGGATTACTGCTTGGAGAAGGACCTAGTCGTTACCAACACGTGGTTCAAACAACCTCCGAGGAGACTATACACCTGGAGGTCACCACAAGATAAACCAGGTCATATAGTGAGGAATCAGATCAATTTTATTCTGATCAACAGAAGGTTTCGCAACTTCATAAGAGGAGTATGTACCTAGCCAGGTGCAGACATCGGCTCCGACCACTCTCCTGTAACAGCAAATACTTTCCTTAAATTAGCTAAAACTAAGTGAGCAGCACACGTAAACTACTGACGAATAAACAAGTGAAGGAATCATATTCACGCGGCATAAACACAGAACTTAGTAAGGTGAACGCAGAACAAGATATCGAGAGTACGTGGTTCTCAATTAAGAGCAGTCTGTTGGAGAGTGCCGAGGAAATAATTGGCAATTTGACCAGACACAAAAAGCAGGAGTGGATGATGGACGAGATATGTATTACAGATGATGGAAACTCGCCGACAACGCAAAATCAATCAAGATAAAGCCGGATATAGGAAGATACCTAGAGGATCTCCAGCGAGAAGGCGACTTATTTAACCTACATAAAAGAACAAAAGAACTGACAGGTGACTACAGAAGAAGGAACTTTGCTGTACTTTATGACGAAAATAAAATACCAATCACGGACAATCAACAAATTAAAGAACACTGGAAAAGTTACACCGAAGGAGTATTTGAAGACAACAGGGAACCACTTCTCCAATCTCAACTTAACAAGGAATTTTCAGGACCAGAAATACTGAAAAGTGAGGTTGAACACGCAATGAAAACCGCCAAAGATGACAAGGCACCAGGACCAGACGGAATACACGCCGAATTTCTAAAAATGGTCCTAGGTGGCAACCTGAATATGTTGACGAAATTCTTCAACCAGATATATAACAGCGGCAAAATACCTACTGACTGGCTACAATCCACTTTTGTGATGCTCCCTAAGAAACCAAATGCATCAAAATGCAAGGATCACCGCCCAGTTTGTCTCATGAGTCACGCGCTTGAGATATTCCTCAAAATTCTTCATACCAGACTTTTTAGGAAGCTCAAATCGTTGAGTGGGAAGACACAGTTTGACTTCAAGAGTGGTGTGGGCACACGAGAGGCCATTTTCTGTCTTAACACGCTAGTACAAAACTGTTATGATCAGCGCAAAAATGTTTATATGTGTTTTATTGATTACGAGAAAGCGTTCAACAGTTTGAAACATGAATGGATGATGGGGATCTTAGAGAGAGCCGGAGTTGACGGTAAGGATGCCAGAATTATCTGAAACTTGAACTGTTGGCAAATGTCTATGGTGAACCTGAATGATGGCTCACTTTCTGGTGAATTTTAGGTAAAAAAAGGCGTATGTCAAGAGTGTATTCTGTCACCTATGCTCTTCAACATATATGTTGAAAGCATACTTTCAGAGGCCCTG
This sequence comes from Aspidiotus rigidus, assembly GCA_035079385.1. NCBI lineage: Eukaryota > Metazoa > Arthropoda > Insecta > Hemiptera > Diaspididae > Aspidiotus > Aspidiotus rigidus. The sequence goes on along the minus strand of JAVHKY010000007.1, from coordinate 862,317 downwards.
GATGCAATAGAATGTGGAAACAAAGTAAACGGACGGGCAATTAACAACATACGATATTCCAATGACACTGTGATACTCACGGATGACCCAGAAGATCTACAACTCCTCCTGGATGTTTTGAACGAGACAGGAAGAGCAGCTGGTTTAAGTATAAATTGCGATAAAACAAAACTGATGGTTGTGAGCAGAGACATCCCCCCCCCCCCCCTCCCCATTTAACAAATACATAGACGGTAATCGCATTGAAAGAGTCATGTAATTCAAATGCTTAGGTACAATGGTCAACAGCAGATAGGACCCCCAAAGTGAAGTGAAAACCCGAATTGCGCGGGCCAAGCAAGATTTCTTGAAATATAGGAAAATACTATGCGATTGTAATCTAGATATATCAATTCGGTACAGATTTGTAAGATCCTACGTTTGGTCAGTCCTATTGTACGCAGTGGAAACTTGGACACTCAAAGCGGAGTCAATAAATTGCTTAGAGGCCTTTGAGATGTGGACTTTACCGCGTATGATGAAGATCTCATGGACGCTAAAAATGACCAACGTGGCAGTCTTAGAAAAGGGCGGCATGGAAAGATTGCTCTTCTCCCACGTCAAACAGCGGACGGTCGGCTATTTAGGCCACATCATAAGGGGTGACAAATATGGGTTACTACGGCTGACCATAGAGGGAAAAATCGAGGGAAAGCGTGGAATAGGACGCAAGTCCTTATCATGGCTCCGCAACATCAGGCATTGGACAGGTCTTCAGAGCATAAGCGATCTATGAAGATCAGCGGAACAACGAGCGTTGCGCATCATCACGTAGCCCCAAGAAGCATATACAAGGGACCGACAAAGATAATTCACTAACGCTCGATTGAGTAAGGCAGCGAAAGAAGAAGAAGACTTGAGTGTGGAGGGTGAAATGCTGTATACATATGTAAGAATGATGGGTAATTCTTATTCCCTTTATCTTTTTTCTGTCTGTCTAATCACAACTTGATGGTTAAATCGTTGTATTTGTTTGATATTTGGTTTCATTTAGTTTTGATTGTTTGAACGCTTAGACAGCCCGCAAGTCAACACTGTGTAAATTTCACGAGTTTATTTACAATCTAAGCTTTTTGTCTCGCTTCTACCAAATAAATATCGTTCAATTTACGTGTCTTGTTCTTCAGGTTGCACAGTGACTTATAAATTTACACTTCTGAAACTGCGGGCTAATAATGTCAACGAAGTTCAGAATTCATTTGGCGTACGTATCTTCGCCGACTAATCCGAAAACAAGCGTGTCAATTGTCAAAAGTATTTCCGTGATCGATTCGAATGAAATATTCTATTTTCCCCCGGAAGCGCAGCCAGTGACAATGCATGATGAATTGTTAAAAATGCCATCTACCCAACAGAATGTGAACGCAATGACCAAACGGGGCCAATATTGAAAACTTAACTTCAGTTTGAATGATAAACAAAAAGCAGTTTATTTGGACAAAGACGGTAATGTTCAATTCAAAGAATTTTTCCTCACGCAGGCCAATCCAGAAGAGCTTCACAAGCAAGTGAAAAAGTCGTACTGATTACCACTGATACGCAGAGAAAATCTCTACAGTCAATCACAAAGGACATGGTTCTAATGAAATTTTCTAATGAGTCGCAGAACGTAGAAGTTTGGATCAGAATGTACAACAATGAATGTGATTGTTTACTAATTCCTGAAAACCGTTGGGCTGAAGCGATGCAAATTTTCCTCAAGAGGACCCCTTTAGAATGGTTCAACACGCAATGGACGCAACCAACCTTTCAGACAGATGGTCAACTTGGATCACAAACTTCCTCAAAGCGTTTGCTGACAGAGGATGGAACGAGATTTGGTACTCTTTGAACTATAAATGGAATTCAGGTACTTCTTACTCAGACTTTATTATTAAAAAAAATGGTTTGTTGATTGATGCGTTGCCCGAGTTGAATGAGAAAACGCGTATGGCAATAATTGCTGTAGGAATACCGCGCGTAGTGAGAGATAGACTAGATAAGAACTTGTAACCACCCAAGGAAAGCTTCTATCTGACATTTCAAAATGGGACAATTTCTCAAATAATAAAAATATAGAAGGCACGAGTCTTTTCCAAATGAAGATAGAGAGAAAGATATGAAGGTCAAATATAACAAGAAGTTCAAATATAATAACAAACCGCGGAAACCATGCTCTTGATGCGAAAAAAGAGGCTATAAAAATAAAGGGTGCCATTTATCGGCCCAAAATAAGAGACAGGAATCACAAAAGAAAGTGGCTGCTCGCACATAAGAAAAATGTAACCAACAAAATGGAAAAAAAAAAACAAAAAATGAAATGTATTGACAAAAAAACAAACAAATAAACAAACAAAATATAAAATTTGTAGGACTAAATAATTTTAAAAATAACGAAATAATTAATTAAGATCACAGTTCTGAAAAAAAAAATCAGTACATTTTTGTAAAATTTTAAAGAAAAGTGTTCAGCACTGTACCAATGATGCGTGTTTTGCCTTCGACGGTCTGCCTCTCTTTCTTTTGTGGCCATTGACCAAGAGGCAACCTTTCCCGGGAAGTAGGTTTGCGCTTGACTGCAGAATTTGTGGATTCCAAACCATTATTAGTTGAGGGGTAGCCTGGGGGTGCCCCCTCAAACCAATTTTCATTTTTCTCGATCCACTGCTCCCTGAAATATTTGAGAAAATCGAGAACTCGAGGATCAGAATTCTTCTTCCACTTATGGAAAAACAGGTCGGCAGCTTTCAAGAATATTTCTCTGTTTGTGGCAGTTTGAAGGGTAGAAATATCTGCTTTCAGTTGAATACATGTATGAATCTTCAGAGGCTTCATGTACTTCTCTATATTCTTGAGGACATGAAAGTAGCACATAATACATACTGCTAGTTCAGTGAAGGCAGCAATGAAGCCGTTGGTTATGGCCTCACTGCCATCAGCCAACAGGATTGATGGTTTGTAGTCCGTGTGATAAACTTTCAACAAACGGAAGATGAACGAAAAATCCTCAGCCGTTTTGCCCTTTGTTACCGCATCAGCAAATGGATGGAAGCAATTGTTCTGATCACTTGTACCCACGATTAAAACGGGAAAGCCTTCCCATACAAGTTTGTACGTAGCGTCGGCTTGTATTAACAGAGATTTACTGCATAGTGCCAACAATCTTCTCATCAATATAACGATCTTCAAATCCTGCTGTTCCAAATTACATGATTCTGTTTTGATATAATAGTCGAGTAAAAATGGTTCATCTTCCTCACAGGGAATCTTGCTATGTTTCATACACCATGTACAAAGTTCGTCAACAGATATCATCAAATTGCCGTACTTTTCCACTTGTAAAGTTCTCAGGAAGGCAACAAGTTTGGCTTTAGGAGGTTCCACCAATTTGTACTTCTTTATGAGATTGAGAATAGCGTTTGGTTTAGTGATTCCCTCCGAGTACTTTTCTTGTACAAACACCTTCAACTGGTTCGGCAAACCACAATCTGGATCAACAACATGATTTGCGTGTTCACAGGTAGTCTTGAATAATGACACGATCTTACAGTCTGTGCTGTGGTACAACAGATACAATCCTGCTGGACATTCTTCTACTCTATACTTCCCAAACGTGTACAGCGATACTCAATATCCCAGTACCCGACGATGGCTGAACGGATGCCGATTTCTTCCACAGTTTTTCAACTTTCACAGCTTCTTCTGCGTCTTCTGGGCAATTGAACGTCTCCTTTTTGATCCATATTCGCGTCATTCGTCTTCGCTTTGGGGTAGGCTCACACAATTCATTTTCTTCAGAAGTAGTGTCGAAGTCAGAAATATACGATTTGTCCATGGCGGAAAAAATTTGAAAGAAATATACTGGTAGTGTAAATCGCATGAAAAAGTGAATTTATCGACGTAAATATAGATGCGAAGTAATTGCGAACGTACTATAGACGTATCTACTATATTGATAAGAACCGACTGAAACGGAATTTCAATGCGAAGTACGCTACACAGGTAGGTATATATGTATAGCTAGGTATGTCACATATGATACCTACTCCTACTCGAGGCAGGCACCTACCTACTACGCTAGCATGCAATAGCATTTCGTATCACGCCTCATGCGTGAACTTGTTACTTTCTTCTAAAACTACAGTGACGCAAGAATGCAAGCTGATATTTTCCTCATGATGGGTAAGTATGTCTGAAGACGATCGCATCACACTATTTTATGAGGTATTGCACTCTTGCGCGTGGTGAATTTTTAGTGTGAGATATATTTTCTCGGTGTTTCAGTGTGTGTAGATTACGATTTTAACATTGGCTCAAACGTATGTACTTTTTTGTGCGCGAAAAGTGTTTCTTTCTCAGAAGGGGGAGGGGGTGAGGTAGATACATATTATTTATTTATAACACTTTTTTTGTCAGCTCAACTTCTCCAAAACTAAGGAGTGGATCTTCTTCAAACTTGCTCAAATTATAGTCATGTATCTGGAGTTGTGAATGTGATATTTTCTTGTGGATTGGTTGATTATTTACGCTGTTTTCAATTTTCTTTGAAGTTTGTTATTGCCAATTCTCGGAAACCATCCAACCAATCATCTTCATATGACTGCATGATGTTTCAGTATATTCAACGTAGTTGCCGAGAAATTTTTGGGGTCGTTTGAATGAATGGAATTCCTAATGAAGAACCATATAAGATAGAAGAATTATCATCTTTTAAAATGCACGCGTAATTCTAATAGTGATTGATGGACCTAAACTATAGCCACGTATAAATTTTTGATTACTATGAGTACCTACATAGTTGAATATAGAGGGGTGGTTAAATTCAGAAATGAAAAGTTACATATAAAAAATATGAAAAAAATATTGAAGGGAACACACAATTGCGTATAATTATTTATTGAGTAGACGACGCGTTTCGGTAACTATGTTACCATCTTCAGGTCGTTTAGAAGAGTACTGACACGAAAAGGATCATACAAAGAAATGAGTCATCAATGATAAGCATCGATGCCGGCGGAATAAAACAGGTCAGCGAGCGTGACTCTGGTATAATTTTATTAGCGAAAGGAGAGAGGGAGGAATCGTTGCAGCGTTTTATAATCTCTATTTCCTCAAGAATGGTAAGCTTCGAGCCTTTATCTGCGGAATGTAGGAGATGAACTACAGTGGCGATGAAGAAAGTCTGATTTTGACATGTTCCATGTCTTTTCTCTCGCCGGACCCCGATTTTGAAACTCGCGAGTACACCCCGCGTAATAATAATAATAATTAATAATAAATAAATAAATAAATAAATAAATAAATAAATAAATAATTAAATAATTAATATAATTAATAATTAGAAAATCTCTACCCCGTGGGTGATTCAGAAATTTGCGAGTACACCCTGCGTAATAATGATAAATAATTAATTAATTAATAATTAAATAATTAAATAATTATTTAATTAAATAATTATTTAATTAAATAATTAAATAAATAAATAATTAAATAATTAAGTAAATAAATAATTAAATGATTAATATAATTAATAATTGGAAAATCTCTACCCCGTGGGTGATTCAGAAATTCGCGAGTAACCCCGCGTAATAATAATAAATGATTAATTAATTAATAAATAAATAATTAAATAATTAAATAATTAAATAATTATTCAATTCAATAATTCAGTTTCGTATCAGCAGCGATAGTGTGAACACGTTCGCGTCTGTATTTCTCCTCGTTGATAACGGTAAACATTTAAAGCATTACACAGTGCAAGTTGCAAGTTTCTTCTTGGCGCGCGTGAATCATAACACGAAGTAACAGTAGTTTTCTTTTTTCTTACAAGATTTGGCCTGAGGGCCTCGAGCTCTCATGGAAAAAATCGAGGAACTCACTGAAATTGTCAATCGATTAGAAGGTGAAATGAAAACTCTCCAAGAGGAGAACGCGAACCTCAAGAAGAAATTGGGCATTCGTCAATTTCTCCAGCCCAAAACATCTGATACCCCATCTCCGATGGATACCAATGCTGAGGGAAACTCCACGTCGACAGTTGCGGAGAAGAACGCAAAAAAACCTCCACCATACTTCTTGAGCGGGGTCAGCTCGATCTTGAACTTCAATAAATGGTTATCTACCGTCAAAATCATACCGCATGAAATGAAGGCTCTTTCAAACGGTGAGCTAAAATTCACATTGAATAATTCCGACGATTATTGTAAATGTAGTACCTTATTTAGCGAAATCAGTCCCGAAAATAAGAAATTGTTCGGCGCCATCAAGTTCCATACTTACCGACTCCCTGAAGACAAGCCGTTCACTGTCTTCATTCGGGGGTTACACTCAACAACACCTCCTGAAGATATCGTCGCTGAACTTTTGGAGGCAGGTCACAGTGTAGTCAACATTATAAACGTCCAGATCAAGAAACGCTCGAATGATAAAATATCCATCGCCAAATTACCATTGTTCAAGGTCGATCTCAAGATGAACGATAATAATCGTGACATTTTTGAATTACGTACATTGGGTCACTGCAGAGTGAACGTTGAAATGCCGCGCAAAGCCCCCTCTCGCCCCCAATGCAAACGGTGCCAAGATTTTGGACACTCTGCAAACTATTGCACAAAGACTCCCAGGTGTGTCAAATGCGGAGAAAGACACCTTGTGAAAGACTGCAAATTGCCAAAGTCAGACCCTCCAAAGTGTGCAAACTGCAAGGCACCTCATACTGCAAATTATAGAGGATGCCCGTTCTACCAGTCTTTAATATCGCCAAACACAAAAGTCACAAAATCTGCGGTTGAACGTATTCGTGCTACAGTGGAAGATCCCCCTCCCTGCCCAACAGATAATCAAACTCGTTCTTACGCGGCCATTGCTAAACGTACCCAGCCGCACCCTAGTAAGCCTACCGCCTCCTTGACCCCGCTTCAGGTCAATGACTCAAGCGAGATAATGAATGCTCTACAACGTTTATTAGCATCCCAAAGCGAAATTAAAGAGAAAATCCAGAGCATCGAGAACCGAGTAGCCGCCATTGAAAGAGTGAGTGGAGAGACCCCCAGTCCTCCTCGTAAACACAGGAAAAAATGACTTCGTCCACTCAAACAACACCGTCCTCCCAAATCAAGATCATGTGCTGGAACGCCAACAGAGTGACAGCCAGGAAAGAAGAACTTGCGTCCTTCCTTCACATCTGTGATATTGATGTCGCGCTAGTTTCCAAAACGCATCTTGTCAGTTATTCAAATCGTCCGAAAATCCAGAACTACGACGTATATGTTGCAAACCACCCCAGCTCAGAGGCACGAGGTGGAGCAGCAGTCTTCATCAAAAAATACCTCCCGCATCATGACGTTGGCGCCTTTGTCACTGAGAGCATACAGGCGTCAGTAATCGCTCTTCAGTTACAAAACGACACAATTTGCATAGGCAGTATCTACTGTTCTCCACGCCACCCATTACTAGAATCACAATTTTCGGACCTCTTCCATCAAATGGGCCAGAAATGGTTACTGGGAGGCGACTTTAACGCCAAACACCTGTCCTGGGGTTCTCGTCTTATCACTCCCCGCGGAGGGGTGCTACTTCGAGCCAGTCAACGCGCCAATTGCCATCCCATCTCGCAAGGTAGTCCAACTTACTGGCCTACAGATCAGGATAAACTTCCGGATGTGATCGACTTCTTCATCGCCAAGGGAATCCCATACCATCATACTACAGTTGAGTGCATCACTGATCTCAGCTCCGACCATCTCCCTCTTGTACTCACAGTATCCAACATACCAGTTAGTACAAACAAAATTCGCTCGCTCGCCAACAAAACTACAAACTGGGAACACTACCGAGAACTAGTTCATAATCAACTCAACCTCAATGTTCAACTACAAACCACCGAGGAACTGGATCAACAAGCCGAAAAGTTCAACTCCGTCCTATGTTAATGTGTTCAACAGTGTACAACGTATGTAAACCACGTCCCACCGTCGGTAGAATATCCCGCGTTTATTCGTGCCCTAGTGCGGCGTCGTAGGAAGGCCAGGAAGACCTGGCAACGTAATCGAACGATGGAAAACAAACAGCAGTGTAATCGTCTTAGCAAGGATACAACCATGGCTATCAGAAAGTGGAGGAACTCCTCTTTCGAGTTGTATCTCAACTCTCTAGCCCCCACAAAGGAGGCCGGATACTCCCTGTGGAAGGCCGCAAAACATTTACGTCGTCCAACATCATACAATCCTCATGACGGTATGTGGGCCAATAGCGACCAGGAAAAGGCTGTCCTGCTGGCTCAACATTACAAAGGAATCTTCCAGGATAACGACATACAGTCTCCGGTCATACCGTCTGAAATCCCTTCCAGTAGTGAAAGAATCCGCCACTCGTCCCCCGAAGAAGTGGCTACACTCATAGATAAGCTTACGCTGCGCAAAGCTCCGGGTCCGGACAATGTGTCGCCTGTTATGCTCCGCGAACTACCTCGCAAAGGAATTGTCTTTGCGACCTACTTGATCAACGCTGCCCTCCGCCAGAGACACGTCCCGCGATCATGGAAAAAAGCCAAAATTATTGTTATCCTGAAACCAGGAAAGCCACCGGAGGACCCGGCCTCTTACAGGCCCATATCTCTTCTGCCAGTAATTTCTAAAATCTTCGAAAAAGGCATTCTATGCAGAATGAAGCCTGTTATCACAGAAAAGGATCTGTTACCTCCCACTCAGTTTGGGTTCCGGGAGGAACACTCCGCTGTCGAACAAATTCATCGTGTAGTCAACACCATCACCCAATCGCTAGAAAATAAGGAATTCGCGCCAGCGGTCTTCCTCGACGTCAGAAATGCCTTCGACAGAGTATGGCATCGTGGCCTTCTCCACAAGCTACAGGCTTCCTTTTCTCCTAGTTTGTGTTCACTCCTGAAGTCTTACTTGAGTGATCGAGACTTCAGCGTGCATGTTGGTTCCGCTTCATCGCCACCGACAAGCATAGCAGCCGGTGTCCCCCAGGGCAGTGTCCTGGGACCGACACTGTACCTCCTGTACATTACAGACTTTCCAACCGCGGATAGTACGACAACAGCACTTTTTGCCGACGACTCTGTAATCATCGCAAGCGGTAAAGACTATGACACCGCGACTGCCACCCTGCAAGCTGCCACCGACCGAGTAAGTGCATGGGCAACAAAGTGGAAAATTAGCCTTAACGAGGAAGAATCCATCAGAGTGGACTTTGCGTTACGCCCGCACAGCTACACCCCAACCGTCATAAATGGGAAACCCATTCCGGTAGAGAACCAAACCCGCTACCTCGGTCTCCATCTCGATTCAAAGTTAAATTGGCAAGAACACGTCAAACGGAAACGCACGCTACTAGACGCCCAATTCAGAAAATTTACCTGGCTAACGGGTTACCGATCGTCCCTCAGCCTGGCCAACAAAAGGCTAATCTACACCTCAATATTCCTCCCGATGTGGGCGTACGGCTGTGAGATTTGGGGAACCACACGTAAATCCAATCAACTGGTGATCGAAAGATTTCAGAACAAATTCATCTGAGCCATCACCAAGGCACCCTGGTACCTAACCAATGAACAGCTTCGTTCGGACCTACATATACATTCCGTGAGAGAAGTAATCAGCCAGAGAGCGCACCAATACGTAAAGCGCCTCCACAAACACCCTAATGAAGAAGCAATCGTGCTCCTAGATGACAAGGAAGATACTCGTCGACTTCGTCGTGACCACCCGCTCGACCTTATTAACTCTTAGTTTAATATTGTCATTTTCCAACTTCTAGTCACTTAGCATTATGGTTGCACTAAATGTTAATTTTCGAGTTATCTAAACGATATGATAGTTTTGGGTTGATGTATGCATGTATACAGTTCCTAATAAAAACACTGAAAGAAAAAAAAAAAATTAAATAATTAAATAATCAAATAAATAAATAATTAAATAATTAATATAATTAAATATTTAAATAAATAAATAAATAAATAATTAAATAATTAAATAAATAAAGGCTGAATAGTCGAAATTTTTCCAAGTCCCCTAGACTTGAATTGTCTCATACCACTCCAATGCAACAGCGAGACAGGGGGCGAACGAGCGGAGCGAGTTCGCGCTACCTCATATTTCTCATAGAAGACTTATACGACGCCAAGATAGGTAAAGTTTTCTAAGTCTCTCTTCCTATCATATATGGCTGGGTAGTCGAAATTTTTCCAAGTCCCCTAGACTTGAATTGTCTCATACCATTCCAATACAACAGCGAGACAGGGAGTTCGCGCTACCTCATATTTCTCAAAAAAGACTTGAATTTTCTCATACCATTCCAATACAACAGCGAGATCGCTCGTTCGCCCCACCGAAAGTTGATACCTCAAAATATAGAACACCCACAATTACCTCAAAATATTTCTCATACAAGACTTATACGACGCCAAGATAGGTAAAGGGGTAAACGAATAATATCTCACGAACACTTGACCTAGTAGAAGCCTAGACTGAAATATTTCAAGATGACTGATAAAATATAAAAGACATGGAACATGATTTTCATTTATTTGGCTATGCCAGAAAATTTTTTTTTTCCGACAGATGAGCAGCGAAGTTGGAGCGCTTGAGGATACGATTATTGTAGGGCTTTTCATGCTCTGCGGCCCGATATTTAAATTTCTGGCCAGTTTGGCCAACGTACACCGTGGGACAGTCTGAGTACACAAGTTTGTACACATCGCTTTTTTCGAGGGCGGTATAGGATTCTTAGAAATTAGGAAGATATCTCGGATTCTGTTGATCGAGTAATACGCAGGACGCAGATTGAATTTCTTTAAAACACGAGAGATTCTACCGGAAAGGTGGCCAAAGAAGGGAATCCGGATCCACTTTTGATTGGGAGCATCTCTCTTATGAGTGGTGGTGTGATCGAGGAATAAAAGCGGTGCGTATTTTTCGGATAATATTGTCGACGTCGATGTCGATATGGTTGACCTTGGCGATGTATTTGATAACATTAGTTTCCTCCTTGATCGCTTGTTTAGAAAGAGGGAGAGAAATCAACGTCGGTAATGATTACTTCGCTGCGTAAGCGTTTTTTAAAATTAGGTACCTTGCGTTGATAGTACAGTTGAAGCGAGAGGTAATTATTCTTCTAACCTAAGCTGTTTTTCAGATAGTAAATGAAGAGAAATTATTTCTACATGACTATATTTTATGAATCTGCGCATTTTCTCCTTCACTTCCAAAATATTGTAAAGTATCCCTTTCACCTGTCAACTTACTAACCCGTTTTGATTATGTTGGACGAATATTTGAGTACTAGTTCATTCATTAAAGTACTTTTTTTTTTTCCAATGCCAAAATTACATCAACAAAGTATTCGTCCCAATTTTCAATGAATAAAAAATTTCTGATCTTAGTATTAAGTAGTTCTTTACTCTTTGTAGTATTGTTTCACCCCGATGAAGACGACGGTGTCGTCGAAACGTCGGTGAAATAATTTTGTATAATAAAATAATTGGACGTCAGTGCCTTGAAGTTGATCAATTTCAATATATAAAACAGCGTCCTCTTAAAAAGTTATTTAATAGCTAGACAACTTGGCGTTTGAATTTTCACAAAAATAAGTAGGTACACAACTAATTTTTTGTCATGAAAAAGTTTCTCTATTCAATAAAGTGTGATAGATCAGGCCTGTGTACTATCGATGTACGCACTACTTGGGATTTTCCCAAATCTCTTCTTCTATTTCTGTCGACTATCGTGGACGGACCGCGCGGTGATTGAATGAGGTCCTTCAATGACATAGCTGGCGTAAGCTACATAATATGTTGTTTGTAGAAGTGAAGAAAAGTAAGATTTGCATTTTGTATGATTTTATACTGTATTACGCAAACACACACACACGCACAGCACTGTAACTGTTAAGAAATATATTTGGCGGACTGTCTACCGTAGTAGTGTCCTGGTTTATTCCATATAGGAAAGAGTCGCGAGTTTGACTTTAATTGCTATAGATATCTAAAATGGGAGATACCTGTTGTCCTTTCTGATCTATCGAGGCCTCTCTAAGCGGGCCGCACGGAAGTCCTTAATATTCCGACGAACACAGTCCGGACAGAGCAGGCTCTGCGCACGAAACTACCTCCCTAGCTGTCGATACTTGAGCGACTAATTTTAACCTACTTATTTTAGTGTGTCATTGAAGCTATCTTACCTTTACAATCAGCATGATTCATAATCTATTGTCCGTGGTCCTTTATGCGCCTAGGGGTTAACTTTCCCTCACGTACAGGTTTATACAGGTTCAATGGTGCGTAGCTTTCGTTGTGAGAGTAAATTAAATCCCTTTGTATGAGATTTTATACACATTTTTAATAGATGGTTTAGGCTATTTCAAAATTAGTTGAATTAAAGAAGAAAATCAGTTCGTACGAACTAAATTCTTTTCGTATGTGAATTTTCAAGTTTTGCAATAGAAAAATTATCATTTTAATCCAGAGAGAAGTTTTCTTCTCATTCTTTCACTCCGGAGTCGTCAGTTATACTATCAGTAACGCTTACCCGTTGAACCATGTCGACCGTCGATTTAGGGTCGATTTTGAGTCGACGGCAATGTCGACTCGAAATCGACTGAAATTCGACGTCAAATCGACGTCTTTATTGAAGTCCATAAAATTACAGTCGATTTTGAAGGTAAATCGACTGCCTAACGACGTCGATTTGGAGTCGAAATATCGTCGACTTAGAAAGCATCTTGTCCAATATCATGTCGACCGTATAACGACGTCGATTTATGGTCGATTTTTGGTCGATCACAATACCACAATTGTCGACTGGAAATCGACTCAAAATCGACGTCGATATATGGTCGATTTTTGGTCGATCACAACACGACAATTGTTGACTGGAAATCGACTCAAAATCGACGTCAATATACGGTCGATTTTTGATCGATCACAATACCACAATTGTTGACAGGGAATCGACTTAAAATCGATGTTGATGAACAATGAATGACAAATCATTTGGTGAATATAATAGCCTACCTGTCACAAAATAAGGGACCCATGTTTCACAAAATACTTTTGGAGAAATGAGTCTCATGCACCTGTGCACGAAACCTCTTTCTCCAGAAGTATTTCATAAAAGATGGGTCCCTTATCTCGTGGCAGCACAATGGTACAGTACCAAAAATGAAAGAAATTCAACATTTTCCATGAATACCTGTTTAGAATCTTCGTCACAAATACCATCATTCAAAGTATCCTCAGCTGAACTGGAAGAGGGAAGTGAGGAATAAAACAATTTATAACAGGGTCAAGTCAGTAATAAATAATAATTTTGACAGATTCAATGACTTTCGATGGATTTTTATCCGAAAGCGCTCGCTTTTTAATAAAAAAAATTTATGAATTACGACTCTGATGGTAACTTTTTGTCTTGTGAATTGTGCATCTTATCATTACTTTAACTTTTTAATATTCAAATTCATGAAATTTCAATCACAATTGCGCGAATTTTTAATCGCGAGGGGAATTATTCAATTGCAAGCGCGAATTTTCAATCGCGAAAATCTATACTGGAATTATACCTCTACCATCGATAGGTCCCCCCCCGTAGGTGTTAGGCTAGGTTCGTTCGCGCAGGATAGGTCAGGAATTGTGATGCGCAGTTCGAGCCCCGGTGATGATGATAGAAAGATTCTCATCGATAGGTTTTTTTTTTATTTATTTGTTCTCTTTTCTTTAGTGAATATTGCGTAATAATGATGATAATAATATTAATAATAATAATTATTATTATTATTAATAATTATTATTAATAATTATTGCGAGACTTCATAACGACGTCGATTTTGTGTCGAAGGCCACCGCTCACCTTAAATCGACTCGATATCGACGTCGAAATCCAGTCGTTTGCCGTCGATTTACGGTCGACATACCCGGAACTATTTCGACTCGAAATCGACGTCGAATTTGGGTCGATTACTTATTAAAAAAATGGGTCGAAATGACGTCGATTTGACGTCAGATCGACGTCGATTTGCAGTCGACATGGTTCAACGGGTATACATGGTTTAATCGTTCTGGAGTTACCACCGCGTGTTTCGTTCGAACATTGCGCGGTCATCTAATATTTAAAGCGGAAAGTTTGTCTGTATGCCTGTTTGTCTGTCTGTCCTTTTATAACTCGAGAACCGCTGTACCTATCGACTTGAAATCTTCGCCACATTGGGATTTAAACTTAGAGTTGGGGAGTTGGTAGCCCTGACGATATTCACCCTTTCGTTCAGTGCTTTTTAAGTGAAGAAATTTCACACACCATAATTAATAGAATTTCGTTTTTTAAAGCAAATACAAGCATCAATTTTGTAGTTTGTATCATCAACATTAATTACAAAAAAAATTGTAACAATAAAAATGATATATTGAAAAAATAACAATTGATTGAAAATCAATGCATGAACGTACATAAATTCTCTGATTCACCCTTTCAGTAGCGCTCTCTAGTGTAGGTTTAAACACCAATCAACTCCCATAGAAAAAAAGTTATTATTAAAAATTGTGTGCCCTCGCTGTAATCGATTCCCCGAAGAAATTACCTTGTCTACTGTATTTCTCTCCTACCCTCACATCCTGTATTCTTGAAAACCGGATTTTGGTGCTACCTTTTAAATTGCAGCACTTCAGAGGTGTGTTCTTTTTATTTTCTTAACGTTACCAAAAATACGGAAATCTTAGAATGTTTGTCTGTCAGTAGAAACGCGACTGCGACGACGATGATATTTTTGTATGCCTGTTATTTGAACGCTTTTACCTACTGACGTGGAGTATTTTTTGAAAGTCTTATTTTTATTCGGGTGAAGTTTTAGATAAATTTCAACGTTCTGACTCTTTCTGGATGGAATAATGAGCGGAAAAAAAAAGTGGGAAAAAACGAAGAATTTGGACGTTGTAAAACTGCTTCTCACCACACGTTGTTCCAAATGTTTAAACGCGAGTTCTAAAAATTCAATTAGGTATTGTAATACTTACCTAACACGAATTTGACTCATTTTTGTGAAAAATTGAAGAGAACAAAAATTGTAGCCCCTGTAATTTCCTTTCGAATGAGTCTAATTTCAGATTTACAGGGAGAAATTTGGGAACTATCGGTATTTTGACTGATGCCAGAGGCGTGGCGAGGGGGGGCGTGGGGGGTGTCTCACCCCTCCACAAGTTATTGCAGTCGGCAAAAAGCGGAGCAGTCGGCCTTTGATTTTTGCCGCCCCTGAGCCTGAGTCGGCATTTTCATAGATTCGAGTCGGCACTTCCACACATTCACCCCCCCCCCCACATAAATGTCCTCGCTACGCCACTGACTGATGCGTATTCAACATCATCGTGTTCACACAAAGAGAGCATTCAAACGTTTAAACCGGTTGCTTTGGATGAATCTATAGAGACTACTATTTAAGTTTTACGTATTTTTATATTGTAGTTTCCTTTGCAATGAATCCAATTTTCGATTTTCGAAGGAGACATTTATGTAAAATAATTTCTTAAAAATTTCATCCTCTTTTGTGATACGAGTAAGGTGAATATTGTCGTCAGACTTTGAAACTACCTAAAAAAAGGTACCGGGTTTGAGGGAGAAATGTGAAAAGTACATCTATTTCTCATACAAAAAAACGACTGAGTGCGTCTCATGCGTCCATGCAGACCGGTGTAATGCGTTAATAGTATGGCTGGTTTTAACAGGGAACCTATTTAATGGAGGGAGGGGGTAAATTGAAGAAAAATGACGGGTGCTGCCGGCAAAACGTGGGATTTGGAAAAATTTTGACCTTCGTGCTTTATGGATAATTCTGTATAGTGATATTTTACCGACTTTAGGAGGCATTGCATTCTTGCGCACGGTGGAATTTTTGGTGTGGAGTATGTTTTCTCGGCGTTTCAGAGTGTGTGGATTACGATTTTAACAAGTGCTCAAATTCATATATACATACGTATGTACTTTTATTGGTGGGCGAATGTTCTCGGTTGGTATTGGGTCGATTTAGATGAAATTGAGAATTATTGAAGTTTTATATTTGCACTAGGGAATAGGGTCATTTTTTTTGAAATTCGGATTGGTAGTTTTTGAGATTTTTCCATTTCAATTTAGAAAAATTCGGAGCGGGGTAAGTCGAACGTCAGTTCGTTAACCATCCTGCGTTGAAATGAATGAATGTTGCTATGGAAAATGAAGAGTGTTACCGACTTGTGCGCGAAAAGTGTTTCTTTCTCAGAAGGGGAGGGGGTTATAAGTTGTGTATTATCAGTACACGAGATCGAATAAAAAATAATTTTTGGCAAGTTTTGAAATAAATTTGTATTGGAAAGCGATGTCATATTGCCGTTATTAACGAAAACGATTAAGTAATATAATGTAGCCAATAATGAACAATATGGAAAAAAGAAGTATAGAGATGTAGGAAAATAAGATAGGAAAAGTCGGTTTTGCTTTCGCGCTGCGAAGGCTTTTTTACTTTATTGTCGTGAGCAGGTTTTCACACCATAATTATAGTCGAGTCTACATTTTACATGCTGCTGCGGGAATTTTTAGTATAGGTATTCGTAGTATGTGGTATAGAGCGAAGCGCAGGGTGCGATTCCACCTCTTCCAGCTCAGCACCTTTCATCAGTAAAGACGGCGATTCAATGAAATTATGAACGTCCCGCGCGCACATAATCGCAAAATTCGCGCCCGAGTGTAATATGCAATGCCACTGTACCATTACTATACCACTATCACTACTACTACATATACTGGCAATATCGAGACTACTGATGGATAATGCTGTACGGTATACACAAATTTGTAGCGTAACATTTTGCTGGCGAAGGGCAATTATATTTTGGAATTTGCGGTTAACGGCGCAATACTCGCGTATGTATTAACATACAGTAAGGTGCCCTCCGGGGGCTTCAAGATAATTGCTCGGTTAGACATTTGTGTTTTAGCCAACTTTTAATCGCTTAGTCATTATGCGAGTACGCGCGCGGAGAATTCTTTACAGTCGTCCAGTTCTTCTGATATACCAACGTCTAAACTTTTGAGCGCGTAAAATCTACTTTTGCAAAAGCCAAAGACAAACTTATAAGATACCCATTTCACACCAGCGATAAACTTGTCGTCGCAGCTTCCGTCATCGGCGGCTCTTCAATACAATAGGAGTCATCTCGATGATATACGAGCACCGGGGGATATTTACAAACTAAGTTCTAAATGTACGCAGAAGTGAAATTTCAGTTCAAGGCGAGTTACTAAAGGATGCGAGAGCAGGTATGAGGAATATTCGTATATATTAAGCCTTGGCAATGTAATCAAAATGATATTATTATGAATATATGTTATAGTGACAGTTGATAATCGCTTAAAGTTGACAGTGACTAAAAAATTAGCGATAATACCTACCAGAGTTAGTGAATATTGACAATTTATTTATTTTTGTCAAAATTTACTAACATTTCGTGGTGATTTCTGGCAATCGCTAGCAGCTCGCAGCGAATGTTGATAATTAGAGCTAGGATTCCTCGGTTTTTGTCAAATGATTTTGCTAAAGGGCAGATCAGTTGAAATTCGATGGAAATCCGTTCCAGAGTAATGACGTCTTTGGACGCCAAAATTGTCTATGAATGAAACTTCAGTCGGACAAAAATTTTTCCGCACCGAAAATTGCGGAGACCAAGTTCGCGTGCGCATTCCTGACGTCAATTGTGGGAAGACTAATGCGTGGAACATACTGGCCTGCGTGTTGGACATCACAGAAGACGATTTCTTCAAGGTATGACACAACACCAAAATCTTGTCCGTAGGTTTGTCGCAGCGCATCAAAATTCCGCTACGTTTGTTACAATCTAGGTCTAAGTTCCCCACACTCCACCAGCGCTGTTACATTATCGTAGACGGTACACTAGTACAAGCAATTTTTTGAAAAATTGTACAAAATTAAGAAATTCACCTTTCTTGAATGTATAGCTTGGTATCGTTTCAAACTTGGTTGCCTTTCACAACCTTTTCTTCTCGGCTAAGCTCGCAATATTTCTTGATTTTCTCTTTGTAGTTTGACTGATGCATATGAATACTATACCACATGTGAATGGACGTTACAATCTTATTCTTTGTGAGCCTATTTTCTGCTGATTATCCAGAAATATTCGAGACACTTTGCTTTCTGGATAATCAGCAGAAAATAGGGTCACAAAGAATATGATTGTAGTGTCCATTCACATGTGGCATAGTCGCAAATATCTAAATCACTGATTGGTTTTTTAGGTTCTTATGAATTATAATTTGTACGTTGGTCAGCTCAAGAAGAAATCATTTGTTTTTACAAAGCACAATACAAGAAATACCTACGAAGACTTTGTTTCGCAAGAGATCCAACAGGCCGATCTATTTGAGATTTGGCGATATGGCGTAAAAGTATAGGTCTTGGTTTTAATGTTCAAATTAGATTTCAAAAAGCAGCCATGTGGCTAGAAGAGGTTCGAGCACCAATATTGTCAATTTGCAAACCACTGCAAAGACGCCGCTCTGTATTCTGGTACATTTACTGTGCGGCCATTTCCGGAAACTGTACGACAAGCCTTCTAACTTGTATCTAAAGATTACCAGAAAATATTTTAATGATTTCTGGCTCGATAATATGGCAATCTTGAATTGATAACGAGTTTGAACATTTCCTTTTCTGTCGTACAAAATTAAATTGACGTAGGTATATCCAAATTGACGATCAGACAAACTGTATCGTTCGGTGGATTGAAACGAGTGTATGAATTGTGATAATATGTACACTATACTATTATGTATTTCGTTGATGGAATAACAAAGAAAAATTCAGATAGATGAAGTTGGAGCTTTCTTTCACTTAGGATGAACACTAATACCAAACATAATTTATAATAGTTAGATTTCCACAAGTGTATACTTCTTATTTAAACAATATTTCTATACCTACTAAACACTACACTAAGCAATCCTCGAAACCTCTCTTTTAAAATTCATTGACATCATCATGTCGAGCCTTTATTGATGTCCAGTCAAGTCAACATCAAAGCAGAACTAAGTAAGTAACTGCAGGTATGCGCATCTTGAAAAGAGGAGGAGGAGCGCACCGCACCGTTCATTGGAATTTTTTGTTCAACAAATGACTGGAATTAGTAGTAGGTGCTCGACATTTAAGAACGCAATCTCCAATCAAAGAACAAAAAACAGCACCGTTTTCAACGCGTGAAAAATACATATATTTTGAATACAACTAATTCTAGTTATTTGTCAAACAAAATATTGTAATAAACGGTGCGTTCCTCCTCATTTCAATATGCGCATACTTGCCTTCAGTTCTTTGAAATGCGTCAAAAACAGAAACAATTGTCTCGTGAAAATCATTAGGTCCTAAGGGGAACTGTTCATTTTGGCGCAAACGTTTCGCCACAAATCAGTTCGTCGAGGATGTTTTGGCGCGAAAATCGTTCGACGCCCATTCATTTCGACACTGCACATTTTTCATGTCGGCAAAAATTTGAGCGTGGTTCGCCTGCTAAGGGAATTGCTGTAAATATTTGTACATACAAAGTTCTTTGAAGGTGTGAGTAATAGAGGAGGTACTTTGTTCTGTCAAGATCTGTTAGGTACTCTGGCTGATAAGTAATGACCTGTTGAAACTGTTCCTGGTTAACCAGGTCGTTCCCGTAAACTTCCGTATTTCCATCACGAATGGTGGAATATCTACCAGCGGACTGTAGATGGCGATGCTCGCACTAACAATAGTGCTGAAGCAGAGCATTGTCGCTCGACTCTAACAACAGTTCGGGTACTCCCATTCTCGTTTGTGGAAATTCTCAGTAAAATTCAAATAGTTCAGAAGGATGGGGGTGTGGATTAAACTCATTCTTCAAAAGGCGCCACGCAGCCATCAAAACGGCGTAAATAATCTGACAACAGACGAACGAATGTTACGAATTGTTCGTGACTACAACAAAATTTTTTAAATTTCAATGTCCAAAAATAAAATTGTCCAAGTTTTACATGTTACCTATTCATGCGGGCAGCGTTGAAATGATTGCAGCGCCAAATTAAGTCGCTCCGAAACGTTGGCGGCGAAACGTTCGCGTCGAAATGATAGGTACCCGGTACTAAATTATTCTACGCGATCCACAAATAATCTATTCTGATATTTGTTCAACAATTTCCACTTCACTTTGTCTGAGTTCTACTTCTTGAATTAAGGATACTGCGTCTCGTTTCGATTTCCAATGCCAATTCTTAGCTTCACATTGAGATCAACGTCGACCTGCCTTTATGTTTAAAAAACCGACGGATCCTAATTTTTATATTTAGATCGACTGCGCTACAACAACGATCGTCATGTAAATCAGGAAAATCATTTTTATGTATCTTACACGATCTACAAATATCTGACATTCAATCAACAATCTGCTGAAAGAAAATTCAACTCTACAATAATCACTTACTTTCTCTTCCTCCACTATCTAGATGGATTCAAACTATTAATAGGGTCGCTGATTTTGAGGAACATTTATACGTACAAAAAATTAATTATTATGCGTTATAGTTATCATCTCAATCTTAATTAAATATTATTTTCGAAAATTTGATAATAAGTACTCCGGTTTCCACGTTGGAAATCGATCTCCAAAGTCCAAAATGATACCGGATCACGTCGCAAATCAAAAAGGCAAAAACGACCCCGAACTTGGTTACGTTCCAACGCGAAAACTATTTTCCGCCTCTGTTACGTAACATACTATTTCTCGTACTATCAAAACACAATCATTGTCGCTCACACATCACGCTCTTTTCTTAATCATTACGTCATGCAAAGTTCTTAGAAACGTGAATTCTTAAAACTCACGCGGATGAAAAAGACGACAAAAACGAAAAGCGATTGCAACAGGTTCGCGGCTCGTAGACGAGCTCGAACCTAAACCTGGAATTAGTACGGACGCTCAATGAGCTTTTTAATCACGTAATACTTCCTGGTTGCGTAATTGCGGAACACAGTAATAGCGGGATTGTCTCGAGGGCTTATTTTTTTAGAGGAGGGAGGTTTTTGGTAAATGAAAAACTTGACCGAAAAATTTGACCACCTCGTCGGGATCCGAACCCGATTCGCTCGAGTTTTTCATGTATCAACAACCCCCCTCCTCTAATATTACCCCCGCACGTAAGTATTGTGTCTTTTGTTTACTTTTGAGAGGGGACCTGTTTCATGGGAGAGTATTTTGGAGAAGAATGAGCGTCTTTTTTTCACTGAAGCAAGGATCATTCAGAGCGAGGAGTACACTTTATAGGAAGATGCAAACAGTACAATTGAATATCTGATAGGGTGTCTTTATGGGTTCCCATTTATCGGCACACGAAGGAAATAATGAAATCACGCAAAAAAAAAAAAACAGGAAAATCACAACTTTTTATTAAAAGTAAAGCGAAAACAAAAAGTACACAATAAATGATGGGTAATCACGCAAAAAAAAGTATTGGCCGCGACAATTGTTATACAGAACAAGATATTAAAAAATGAATAGGATCTGACACCACGAGAAATTGAACTGTATAATTAACAAAAAAAAAAAAAAAAAAGGAAAAAAATTATATTATAGAGCTTTCTTGGCCAGCGCTGGTCTGCCTTTTTTTTTTTTTTTTTTTTTTTTTTTTTTTTTATTTTTGTGACCAAGAAGCACGAGTTTAGTAGCTGGGGGTACCACCACATGTTTTTGCCGAATTTGTAATTCCAGAAAATGTTTACAGATGAATTTTTTTAACGAAAAACGGGCACGTACAAGTGGAGGAACCATTCCGATTCAATGTAATCATCCAAATGTCCATCCTCCATCGCTTGAAATTGTCGAACGTTTTCCATTTGTGACCTGCAATGAGAAAAGGATGCTCATTTCCCCCTGACAGGAACACAATTTCTCTCTGATTGGATATCTAATCAGAGAGAAGTGGTGTTCCTCTCAGTGGGCAATGAGCATCCTTTTTTCATGACAGGTCATATTTTTTCTCCTCTCGTTCAAACTTGCGTACCACGGCACTTATGGTTGGTTTCTTAGCACTTTCACAATATTCATCAACGTACGTTAAATCCATAAATCAACCCTTCTAAAGAACAATTAATATCACGTGAAATCATATAATTAATAAGGATGTTTGTACATCGTCGCGTGAATCAAATATAAAAAGTAGTTCTTTTTTACTGTGAAAAATCTTCGCGTTCAAATATTCGTTTTCGCGTTCTTTATACCTGTTTATCAATATTTTTTACCAATCACACTCTTTAGTCTATGATTTGAATTTTCCTACTTGTGTATTTTATTATAATACTGCAGGCATGGTCTTCACCGAATTAATATAGGTACATTTTTATCGATTCTATAAATTTTAATGAAGCATCAAATGATTTGATTTATTGGTTGTTGATGTGTTCCAATTTGGTAAAATGTCATATACCGGTACGCTTGTATTTGTTAATAAACATGTATTCGAACCGGGCAGCGCTTGCGTCGTGTTGCAGCGGGGAGAAATCGCCAAGACGAGGTATTAAAACTATGGCCGTATATGGGAGAAAAATTAGGGAAATTAAATAACTCTTGAATGAAGCAGGTTTAGCTTCTTGACATCCCATGAAAGATGTTCATAAACGGACGTTCTACAAATTAGATAGGGTGATAAAACCTTCAATTCCGCTTCATTCAAGAGTTATTTTAGATTTTTCATTTGTCTACCATTATGCGCCATAGTCATGAAACCTCTTACAATTTTGATAGAAGCACTGTTACTGTTGAACGAATCGCGCACCTTAATAGCGACCCTGGGTGGATGCTCGGTTTGTATACATTTGAGAAGTATAGTTAATCTACATTATAGTAAGTACAAACAAGCTATGTAGCGAGCTACGTAGTAATAGGGTCGGTGTTAATTTGATCATTATTACAAAAGTGTATTATGGTATGTATCAAGAAGCAACTTGTAGAACAAGCTGGAAGAGGTTTGTGCACAGATCTCAGATATCTTTGGCTCTTCTATTACCTATTTTAGGCAATCATTCAGTCTTTAGTGCTAATTTGATTCTCTCTCTGCTGAAATACAAGGCAAATTAATTATGAAAACAATAATGATTTCAAACTGAATCTAATATTACTAAAGATTTAGGAAAATTTAAAAAAATCCATTAAAAAACATCTTCGTCTCTCCCTTCTATATGCTTCACTATTGAACTTCTTGAAAAAGGGGTTTTTCAATTGTACAAATCTACTTTATTAGTTGCTTATACAAGAGTACTTTCGGGTGTTATCCCATCATCAGTTGTGTCGCAACTGGAGAACAAGGCCTTGACCATGAATTGTTATAGTATAACACTGTGATCTTATTGGCTAGATAACATTGCTGTATCACAGCACAACATTGTTATAGCCAATAAGATCACAGTGTTATACTATAACAACTCATGGTCAAGGCCTTGTTCTCCAGTTGCGACACAACTGATGATGGGATGACACCCGAAAGTACTCTTGTATAAGCAACTAATAAAGTAGATTTGTATACAATTGAAAAAAACCCTTTTCAATATTAGTACTCTACTTACACCTCACTCCCTCATTATGAGTTCCGATAATTGAACTTCTTACTTCAACCTCAAAGCAAATGTTTTTCATAATCAGAATTTAAAAGATATAGCGAATTTCGCTAATAGGTGAGTGCCGGCGATCGTGAGTTTCCAAACCAGTTGCGTAAATTACTATTTCTCACAAGAACTGCACCTCAATTGCTCAATAAGGAGTAATTACTATGAACTTGATTTTCCTGCTCCAAACTCAACAATGTAATTATCATACTACCTTATTTGTAGTCAACTTCAAAGTAGGTACTTACACATAGATCTAAGTATAACGATATTCACATTCCGTCATAACAGAATAATTCGATTCCAATACGTCTTTGTATTGCGAAATATTGATTTCGATGATATATTTGGCTTCTAACTCAGGCGTAAGAACTGGTACTAGAAACTAAATGTACCTTACACTGCAAGCTGAAATAATAAAATTTCGATAATTATTCATCCAAACTGTTCATACCTCATACTTTCCACTTAGTTTTTCACGTTTTATTGAATAGAACTACCAACTCAGAATGGAGACTAGAATCATTGTAACTATAGATACCGATTTTATGATCAGGATATTCAAGGATCATTCATTTCATATTAAATAAACTTGCGATTTGAGCTCATAAAATTTATCTTTTCCATTTGCGAATGTTGGATATTCGATAATAATAATGACGCTACCCACTAATTATATTATTGTTCCGTTCAGACTACGTAATAACACGCAAAGAGTTGAAGATATAAGATTACACAGCAAATGATTTGCTCGACGGTGACGTCAGCATCTTAACTGACCCAAAGAAAGAAAGAAAGAAGAAGAAAGTGATTACAATACGGTCGGCTTCGGCTAGCGCCTGGGCCGACCCTAAAAAGGATAATTTCAACCCTGAGATCAACAAACTAGGTCACAAAATTAAGTGTTTTGATACCTGCTACAGTAGCCGTGTGAGTACGCAGAAAATTTAAGAATTTGTCAATTTCGACGATGCGCAGAATTGAATATACATGTACAATCAATGCGCGTTTCTTACTTTGATTGATGCCAACATAAGTACAAGTGCTGTATGGCCCATCACTGTTATACTGTATACATTTATGAGAACTCAATAAGAAAAGGTATATATTAGCATAGGTATGGAACTATAGAATGAAGATATGAAAGCAAAACGCAGCGTGACTGCGACAGATTATACAAAAGTTTTTTTTTTTCTTCTTTTTCTTCTTCTTCTTCTTCTTCTTCTTCTTCTTCTTCTTCTTCTTTGTTTTGTAATGAATTTGTTTCTTATGAACGTAATACTGCTTACCCTGTGGAAGTAACTACATTATCCACAGCGCGTTTCACAGTAATGTATTATCAGAGCTACTCGATACCACCGCAACGCCGCCGCCGTCATAGATGAGAGAGACATTATAGAGATATTTACGGGAATGAACAATAGGACTATTAAAATAATGGATTGAGTAGCTAACATCACAATGGAGTTTATCCGAGCAGTTTTTTTCTGTAAAGGAAATTCTCTATTAGCCGATTGGTGGCGCATTGTACAGCATCAGCAATCACAAACACATGCGCTTTACAACATTTATTTGAACGATGTCATCTATATGCGTGTTTATTATTATTATTATTATTATTATTATTATTATTATTATTATTATTATTATTATTATTATTATTATTATTATTATTATTATTATTATTATTATTATTATTATTATTATTATTATTATTATTATTATTATTATTATTATTATTATTATTATTATTATTATTATTATTATTATTATTATTATTATTATTATTATTATTATTATTATTATTATTATTATTATTATTCTCCATCCGCCGGGAAGTTGAGGTCGCTGCTCCACAAAAGCTGGTAAGAAAATGGGCCGTCAGGAAGCTGAATAGCGACCGTTTGAAGGCTAGCTATCTTGCTCTCACATGGGATCAAGAAGAAGAGCAAGAAGGCAATGCGGAGGTAGCAGCAGAGAGGATGATCAAGACTGTCACCAAAGCTTGCGATGTAGCCATGCCCAGGCAAGGTCCACCAAAGAAGAGGAGGGCTGTTTACTGGTGGACCAACAAGATTGCCGAATTGAGAAAAGAGTGCAACCGTCAGCGCCGGATATACCAGCGTAGTAGTGGCCGTGAAGGGGCGCGGGCGGTTGCACCCGAATACCAGCTGGCTCGTAAAAGGCTGAAGAAGGCCATCAAGGACAGCAAGAGTGCTGCATGGCGAGAGCTATGTGAGATGGCAGATGACGACCCATTTGGAAAGCCTTATAAGTTAGTGCTGAAGAAGCTCAAAGGCCTCTCAGCAATGAGCCGAATGGAGCCGGATGTTGTGGGTCAAATCATTGATGGCTTGTTCCCACAGCAGCCACCACCAATGGTAACGCTACCAATAGTAGAAGAGGATGGTATATCCCTCCTAGGCACCGAGGAGGTTGACGCAGCAGTCAATAGACTGCGGGGTAAGTATTGGAAGGCTCCAGGCCCGGATGAGATTCCAAATCCAGTCTGGAGCGCCATACATTCAGTTGACCCAGCACTGCTTGTTGATACATTCAATGCGGCAATTGTTGGGGGACTGTTCCCTGTGCGATGGAAGAAAGCCAGGCTAGCGTTGATCGATAAGAAGGATAAACCACCTGGTCTACCATCCTCTTATCGTCCACTTTGTCTGCTAGACAATGTTGGGAAACTTCTAGAAAGAGTGATAGCCAATCGTTTGGAGAGCTATCTGAAGGAAAGAGATATAATCTCTGATAGCCAGTACGGTTTTCAAACTGGACGCTGCACATCAGATGCTGGGATCCGGCTGAAGAGGATAGCCAAGTCAGCGATTGATATGCGCCAGTTTTGCGCAGCCGTCAGCCTCGACATAAGAAATGCATTCAATTCAATTCCATGGAAGATGATGTTGGAAGGTCTTGTGGACGTAGGAGTGTCCGCATCCCTGCTTAGGATGATCATCAGCAGCTATCTTAACTGCCGTGAAATCCAAGCAAAGACGTCTGCTGGTACAGTAAAGCGCCCTGTTACTTGTGGGGTGCCGCAGGGGTTGGTCCTTGAGCCGTTTTTGTTGTGCGTCGCATATGGAGAACAAACCGACACGATGGAGTCCTTTCAATCTTCCAAAGGTGAATGTCAGGGAATCAGACATAAACATCAAATTAATAAACCGTAAATTTATACACCAAGTCATAAAAAGAAAGGCCACAACAACAATTAAGAAACATGAAAACTACAAATCGAAATACCTCATAAAGAGACCATGTCTCCTAATCAACATACAGAAAATCCAAAGAACAATCAGATGTATAGCTATCTCAATTGAAAAACATATCCATCACAAAATTCAAAAACAAGAAAAAAAATAATAATAATATGCAATTATGTATCAGTTTTCAAACAAAATTCCAATGCGTTTCCTTTAAAAAAATTTCATATTACACTCATAGAAATATTTTAGTACTCATTCCTAAAATTATAGTAAACTGAAGACAGTATAGATATTTTGTGAATCATTACTATAATTTTTACTTCTCATCACTATATTTTTAGTCAATATTAATAATCTAAGATTATTAATATTGACTAAAAATATAGTGATGAGAAGTAAAAATTATAGTAATGATTCACAGAATATCTATACTGTCCTCAGTTTACTATAATTTTAGGAATGAGTACTAAAATATTTCTATGAGTGTATGTGTTACGCCGAATTCGTGTAGTTGCCGAATCCGTGGAATCGGCAGCTTTTTTGCCAAATTCACGGATTCGGCAACGGCATTGCCGAATTCGTGAACTCAAAGCTTTCTTAATCAAATTTTAGTCCCTCTCAAGTGTTTTTAAAAGAATTTCAATGGTCATGAAGTCTTTCCAAGAATATCTAATCAAATTATAGACAAAATAGTTTTTTGTAAAAGTTTACTCCTACTCAAATCCTTTTCTGAAGTTGTTTCAGTACAGGAGGCTTCGAACGGTTTGATAACCTCCTAAAACAATTATCCGCAAAACGGTTTTCCAATGCTGTGACTCAATTTTTAACGCCCTTCTGGAGCTGTTCCTTATTCAGGAGACCCGAAAACAAGTTGAGTACACGAATTCGGCAAAACCGTTGCCGAATCCGTGAATTCGGCAAAAAAGCTGCCGATTCCACGGATTTGGCAATTACACGAATTCGGCGTAACATTATGTACTTTGTATCAGCCAAATTTTTTTTATACCAACTTTTTCCTTCTACAAATACTCACGATATACCTAAATTAAAGAACACAGTAAAATAATTCAATAAGTGGAATAGGCCTACTGGGGATACCACAATAAAAAAAACGCGCCTAGAACTTGACCTCAGAAGAAAACATCTTCAAGGTGGTGAGGAACAAGGTTCAAGGCCCGCCATTCAATTGGGCCTAGTGGAAAAACCTCAATATAGCAAAATGAATAAAGATCATGATTCATGTCCTTCTTAGTAACTAATGTCTTTACAGGGGCTCACTCGGAGACCCTCGTTCGCCCCCCTCCTTTAACTACAGTATAATACCGGTATAATATAAACCTGCTGTATGTATTATTATGTCTTTATAATTAAAGCAAAACTAGAACAGCTTAAAGCCTAATATAATAGAGGTAATATAAAGTAAGTTAAAGTAAGCTTGAGCCTAGTATAACCCTACTCTAAAGAAGTTCAAGCTCGACTAGTAAATACCACAACAGGTTCCCTGTTTGCCTCAGTTAATTTTCGTTATTTGATACTGAGCTCTCCTTCATTGGAAGAGAGCCCCCCCCTTTTAATTATCTAGAGCGTCAGGGTGTGCTCAGCTGTCCGTTTCTTAAGATTCCATGTTTTCTCCCCTCTGAGAATCTTGTATGTGGGTGGGCTTTCTGAATATCGAACTTAGCTGCAGAATTACTTGGGAGGCGGAGTCATTTCATACCTCGTCCAACTTTGAGCCATTCTCATGTGAGAATGTAGGGTCTCCATTTTCTTCCTACAATAGTTTTTCTTCTTCTTGTTTTTGGTTTTTCTACATTTTTCGTTTTTGTTGGTCGTTGTTTTCTTTTTTTTCTTGGATTGACCATCCACGTTCGATAGCCAGTTCTTCTCTTCTCCCCCCACTGGGATTACCGAAGAGGTGTAGATGAGAACGTAGTCTATTTCCCTACGAAGAGTCACAGTGCCCAGTTGGTCATGTAAAGTTCATCATTAGTCCAATAGTCTTGAATCAGGGACAGTTCGTTCCTTACCTAGTGAATCCGTTCTCGGTCCGTCTTGAGATTGCTCATGTTCCACCACTGCTTAGCTAGTTATCGCCAGAGGATGCCTCGAGATAGAGATATTCTCCTGAATGTGTCGAGTTCGTGAGACACTATGGTAAAAGCCGTTTTTCTTCTTTTTATTTTCGATTTTTTTGTCTAAATTTGCCTCCCATAAGTGAAGTAAGAAGAAACCTCCATCTCGACGTCAGTGCTACGGGAGATCACTCTTCTGAGTGACAGATATAAGTCGATTTATGTCGGTGTGGACAGTAAAGGGATACACCACAACCATTAAAATGTTATGTCATTTAATGATAGATCCGGCTGTGGATGGTAGTGCTAAGGCATTAAACGCAACTCGGAAGTTTAATTGTCGAGCTATCTAATTTTATTACTGCCCAATTTAGAATAAAATATTATCGATTATTATACTCAAATGATAGGTTTCGAACATGTGCCTAGGTCTTGGTGTTAAATATCGTACAAAATTAAAAATTCCTTGGAATCGTATTTTTCGGCTCTAATGTGTAGGAATCACCAAGTTCTGGAGAGAATTTCTTTGTTCTGAACGAGCTGCTGCTGAACAAATTCAGTGCAACTTTGTTGCTCTATTTTTTCAACTTCACTAGCTTTTGTGTGTAGGCCTAATGCTTATACAGTACTGCACTGTCCAATAGAAGGATTTTTTTTTTTTTTGCTGTAACATGAGCAGTGTTCACACTGATTATTTGCTCCCTTGTTACAAAGTCTATGAATGAAATGAATAAGATATGTTAATAAGTAAGTTATTCTTCGCATGATTTCAGAAAAATCTAAAATTGAGGCCTTCCGCCTAAAGAGGTATTATCAGACTAGATGATACAATGACTGCAAATGAATATTGAGGGACATGAATGACCTGCTTAAGGCTGCGATATGATTCATAAATAAATTTTTGTGAGTACCGATACCGTGCGGTTCAATATGGAGGACAGGAGAAACGAGAAAAGTGTTGTTGACTGAGATAACGTTCTCGTTGGTACTGATCTGTATTCTTCAAGAGCCAATCGTTTTCGTTGGATCACGGAAAAAAATCTCTACAATTTAAATGACTATGAATATAGTCCTGGCACTCCGCTCGCAAAAAATGATCAATTTTACTATAAAAAATAGTAAATACTGTATTACTAAATTCTACCAATGTTTACAACATTTTTCAGAAAGTTCAACTATTTTTTTCAGTAAAATTATACTATTTTTTGCAGAGCGGAGCGCCGGGACTATAATCAAAATTACGGCTTCCTTAACGAAGTTAAACGAGGAACGCAGGGAACCTGTTTTATGATTCGAATGAGATTTGGTATTGAAAATTCAAGGAAGCCTAGATTTGGAGAAAGGTAGTAAAAAGAAGGCCTAGACCAACTCCAAATTTTTCTAAGTCCCCCTCCTATCATATATAGCTCGAGAGTCGAAATTTTTCCAAGTCCCCCTTCTATCATATATAGCTCGAAAGTCGAAATTTTTCTAAGTCCTTCTCCTATATATGGCTCGAGAGTCGAAATTTTTCTAAGTCCCTATCATATATGGCTCGAGAGTCGAAATTTTTCCAAGTCCCCCTTTCATCATATATAGCTCGAAAGTCGAAATTTTTCTAAGTCCTTCTCCTATATATGGCTCGAGAGTCGAAATTTTTCTGAGTCCCTATCATATATGGCTCGAGAGTCGAAATTCTTCCAAGTCCCCCTCTTATCATATATAGCTCGAGAGTCGAAATTTTTCAAGTCTCCCCTCCTATCATATATAGAAAATTTTTCCAAGTCTCTCTCCTATTATATAGCTCGAGAGTCGAAAATTTTCGAAGTCCCTCTCCTGTCATATAGCTCGAGAGTCGAAATTTTTCTAAGTCCCCCTTCTATCACATATAGCTCGAGAGTCAAAATTTTTCTAAGTCCCTCTCCTATCATATATGGCTCGAAGATCGAAATTTTTCTAAGTCCTCCTTCTATCATCTATAGCTCGAGAGTCAAAATTTTTCCAAGTCCCTCTCCTATCATATATGGCTCGAGGATCGAAATTTTTCTAAGTCCCCCTCCTATCATATATAGTTCGAGAGTCGAAATTTTTCTAAGTCCCTCTCCTATTATATATGGCTCGAGGGTCGCAATTTTTCTAAGTTTTTCGCTGGACGGCGCACGGCGGACGGCAGATTTCTCAAATAGCCCCCCATAAAACAGGTTCCCTGTTAAAAGTCATTTAAACTATTTTTTTTTCTCAGTGATGTTTTCATGATGCAAAATACGGACGCCAGTATTCTTCTTGAATGAGTGCACATTGTCAAGAAATCTTCGATCGTCTTCCATTTGTTGATGGGATATTTTTTCAATTTTTCAAGGGTTGCAGGCGTAATTTCTTTCTCCCGCGTTGACGAATGTATGTAGAAAGTCTTATCTTATTTTATTACTTTCTTATTTAAAGAGGCCCAAAGGAAAGCGTCGGTCCACTGTTTCAACGAGATGCTAGGAGTATGTGCAAACGGGATGCAGTTGACAGACTACGGTTTTCCTACTTCAGACTATTCAACCACTCAGGAAGTGCCCCAGAGGAATAAGTTGTTCGCGTAGTGTGTGATCACTTTTGATAGCAGCCTTTGTGGCCTCAATGCCGTTATTTGTGCTGGGACACCCGACCGCTGCTCCGCCAAACTAAGAAGGGTATTTTACTAACCACTGCGCATTAAAATTTGTTGATGCTCAACCATCATGAAAATTATCGCTTATTCTACCCAAAATATCGCCCATGAGTTATTGTGAGTGTATATATTAATTATCGCTCATTTGCACATTTTTACTCGTCATTTATCTATCGTAAAAAGTGACTTATTTTCGTTCACTTTATTACTCCCCAGACTTTTTTGGTACCTAAAAATGTCAACGATAGAGTATGGAGTGTCAGCAGAAAAAAAAGTATTCATTGCACATTATGTGCTGCGCCATAGAATTTTTTTTTGTGACCTTAAAATATATAGGCTAAAGATATAACGATGATACAATGAAGATGAAATAATGAGTGCACGCGGTAGTAAATACGTTGGATGAATACAATGGACGAATTGGATCATATAATTACCGAGAGGGAGAAAAAATCGAAAAACGAAATGAATTTCATCTTTAGTACTTTGATTTTGGTTCAAACCAGTGACACTGAGAATCTACATGTTATTACCTTCCGTGGCACCAAGCTATTGACGATTTTAAATTCATTTTTGAAGCGTTCGGAAACCTGATGTAATATTAACAGGTGCAAGTGCTGCAATTACTGCAGGCTTTTGTGAAAAGTTTAGAGAATCTGAGAAGCGGATTGTTTGTTATTTTCACGTTGTGGAATCACTACTGAAAACAGTGCACAAAAGCTTGATAGAAGATATACGCTCTCTGCAGTCGTGCAACAACAAAACAGATGGAGATGAAAAGCTCTTATTATTTCTACATTTTTTTTACACATTTTTCCCCGCGCATTGTCCATTTTCCCAGCAACATATTTTGACTTTACATTATATTGTTAGAGTGGATAGTTTCATCGTTTATTTGTGATGATTTCAACTTTTCGAACTTACCGCCCATTTTACATTTTTGAACATTCTACAAATTATTATATCGTGTTTTATATTATTCAACGGTGGAATATTCTCGGAACTCATAATGAGTGAGTGAGGTGTAAGTAGAGCACTAATATTGAAAAAGGGTTTTCCAATTGTACAAATCTACTTTATTAGTTGCTTTTACAAAAGTACTTTTGGGTGTTACCCTATCATCAGTTGTGTCGCAACTGGAGAACAAGGCCTTAACCCTGAGTTTTTATAGTATAACACTGTGATCTTATTGGCTATAACAATGCAGTGTTGTGATTGGTTCACTTCTTAGAAACTTATTCTTACAATAATATGACATTGTGTTCTTATTGCCTAAAACATACTGCATCGTGATTGGTTCAATCTATTGTTCTAAATGCTGCGTTTCTATTGGCTACTTGGATTCCTGCCGTCTCATTGGTTGGTTCCGTTCTTCTTCTTCTCTCGTCCAATCACCAGGCCGAATAATTTTTCGCTGTCAAATGTGATTACATTGTTCAAGGGCAGGCTTTCTTCCTCTTGGCTTTTGCAATCTCCATTTGTTCCCAGAGTTTTCTTCTCTTTGTGCGATTCTCTACGTGTATGACTTTAAATATTCCCTCTCCATCGTGGTTTTCTTCGTTACAGTGTTTCCCAAACAGTGACTTGCCATCTTCTTTCTCCCTCGACGTTTTGTGCTCCTTTCTCCTGATCTCAAACTTTCTCCCAGTCTCACCAATGTAGATCCCCTCGCACTATTTACAATTGAGCGTGTACACTCCGCTCAAGCTTTCCTTGTCCTTTTGTTTCTTCTAGTCATTGCTGATTCTCTTCACCATGGGTTGGTTATTCTGGATACCCACATTCACATCGTAGCCATTTAACGCCGTTATCACCCTGTTTGTGTACTTTCCTATATATGGTATCGATCCGGAGTACTTTCTCACTATGCTATCATGGGTTCCTATCTTTGTTTCCATTTTCCCAAAGACTCCCTCCACCACACATCTGCGGTAGCCATTGGCTTCTGCGGTCTGCTTTACTATCTCGATCTCTTTCCTCTTCTCTTCATTGTTCTTGAGGACAGAAATTGCCCGATAGCAGTAGTTCTGGATTGCCGCTAACTTGTGCCTGGGGTGGTGGTAGGAGTCATTTGGGATGATGGTGTCAGTATGCGTCGGCTTCCTGTAGATTTTGTATTCTATCCTATTGTTCTCCATTGTGAGTGTAAGGTCCAAATAGTTGATGGTCTCATTGCCTTTTTCCACTGTGAATTTGATGTTCTCATTCATCGCGTTCATTTCTGAAAGGAATAGATCCACCTGTCTATCAGTGCCTGACCACACAATTAGGATATCATCTACATATCTGGCCCAGTGTTCGATCAAGTTTCTGAACTTGCTGCCCTTCAATATCTTGTTTTCCATATCATTCATGAATATCTCCGCCAGTATTAGTGACAGTGGTGATCCCATCGCAAGTCCCCTTTCCTGACTGTAGATGTTTTAGCCAATAAGAACACAATGTCATATTATTGTAAGAATAAGTTTCTAAGAAGTGAACCAATCACAACACAGCATTGTTATAGCCAATAAGATCACAGTGTTATACTTAGAGACCGGATTCCTCGGCATTTGCCGAATGAGTTCCTGTGAAGGCAGATGAGTAAAAATGAAATAGAAGTACGTTTTGTGGTAGGGGCCCAGGAAAAAAATTTTATTTTGCCGAAAAATGCCGAAATCGATTTAAATGCCGAAATGGAGGGTAAACGCCGAAAAGCACCCTCTTGTGTTACATAATAAGAAGTTTCTGTAGAAGAGGACAGATATGTCTGTATTTTTCAAATTTTCGCGACCTAATTTTATTTTTTCAATTTCCGTGACTTAATTTTCTGATTTTCAAACGTTTTTGCCGAATAAAGCCAAAAATGCCTTATTCAATGCCGAATTTTGACTTTTTAGTGCAGAGAAATCCGGTCTCTAGCTTATACTATAAAAACTCATGGTTAAGGCCTTGTTCTCCAGTTGCGACACAACTGATGATGGGATAACACCCGGAAGTACTCTTGTATAAGCAACTAATAAAGTAGACTTGTTCAATTGAAAAACCCTTTTTCAAGGTAGAATATAAAGCTTTTTTTTTCTTTCTTTCTTTATTTTTTTTTTTCTACTCATTCCTATTTTATAACGTTTATGAACTTTCTTTATGGTGAATTCATTTTTCCACCGTTCATCGTATTTTCATCATCATTCCTTGCATCTACTTTAAGGTGCCGATAAATGACATCCTCTGAATAGTGTACTGAAAAAAGGAAATTTTCCCTGCATACAAGTGATGGAAAATGCATTACTGTTCACATTAAAAAATGATGATAATTTTTGTTAATGTAAAGATTGCTACAATCGTATCACACTACAGTATTTGCGTTCATTTTGACAATATTCAAATAATAATTCTGACTACGTAAACAGCATACCAATTTCAACCTTTTGTGTATACAGGGAAAATTTCAGTAAAGGACAAATGAGGCTCAGATTATATAGGTAGTATTATACAGTCCAACTTCTTCTTAGTGCATTGTTAAAATGACTGCAAAAGAGGGTTGACCGTTAACTTATACGGCTATGGCAATACCTACACTCACTTATACTTAATGTAAGCTACCTACATTTTCATCTATATGTCGTAGCCCTTTTGTAAATTTAGCCATTTTGCGAAAATCCTAGCCCGTTTACATAACGCCGCCTTTTTGTAAACAAAACATTGCGATCTCAATCAGACTGAAAATTTTTAGACTTTTTGTAATGAGGCTGCCATTCTCTAGCCTTATTGTCGTCGTACTATTTTAATCACAAAGAAGTTAACCTAAACCAGTCGTATTACAAACGGACTAAGACGTCATAGCCTGTATGTAGATGGTTCAAATTAAGCCAAAATATCTATAATTTTAAGTAACAAAAGTTGTTACATTGTCGTTCCCATTGCATTAATAACGTACAGGTATTACAATACAAATATCAAAAAATCGTCGAGGAAATTTAAAAAGCAAAAACAAATAATTATTGATAGGTACTCTATTTATTAGAACATGTCACATTCGAATGACATCGAGAATTTCATTGGAGGTTACTCTTAAAACAAGCACATCTTCGAGTCCTACACATACTCTTAGATGCGCGGCACTGGCAATGTTTAAAACCTTAACTACCGAACGGGGACTGGCTCGCTGTAGCTTCGCGTAGTGAAATTTTTTCCTCGGGAGGTACTACTTTTGAATATGTAGCCGCAGAGGGTTGGAGTTCACTGCGTGGGAGCCAATTTTTGATTATACCGGCTTCAGTGCCTATACTATACACATCATTTTGGCAATCCATAACTATCCCCTCGATATTTCGTGCATCGAGCGGTCCTCTGTCAACTTTGGGCGCGGTCTTTGTGACTGAACTTCCAAGCATGATTCATGATACGGCCATGGTTCATGATACGGTTGGTTGACTATTTACATACAGGCTATGACGTCTTAGTCCGTTTGTAATACGACTGGTTTAGGTTAGCTTCTTGTGATTCAGTCGACGACAATAAGGCTAGAGAGTGGCAGCCTCATTACAAAAAGTCTAAAAATTTTCAGTCTGATTGAGATCGCAATGTTTTTTTTACAAAAAGGCGGCGTTATGTAAACGGACTAGGATTTTTGAAAAGTGGCCAAATTTACAAAAGGGCTACGACATACATTACAAGAACAGCTACCCCCGGGAAAAATTGATGCCATATGGCTGACATTTTGCCAAATTCTTGACAGAACAACTGACCACGCCCGTTTTTTGAAATTTGATCAATCAGAACGCTTAAAAAATGGAAATATCGTGCCATCTGTTGCAATAATGGTATTGCCATGGCATTGACAAAATTAACGGGTGGGTGACTGCACTTCCCGTGCAGACAACAAAAACCTTTACTTTCGTATTTCCATGTTTGTGTCGTACAATGACAACATGTCGAAGTCAAATTGCCAATCAGCCAACAATTTATATGTAGTTTTCATCTGCGTTGAAAGCAGAAGCATCCTCATTACTGATGGTAACTTTCTTCACATTTGAAGCTCGAGAAAACTCGTTACTCATTTTTTGTCTTTTTTGACCAATATTTCCTCAATATAAAGTTCAAGCTTTTCAAGCTTTTAATTAAGCTTTAAAGTTGAATGCGCGTGCGCGACTATGTGTGAATGTTTTGGGTCAGCATCGCGATACTGCATTGTACAATACTGCATTTTTCAGCCTCATGATACGGCAAAAACATGGAAATATGAAATTAAGGGTTTTTGTTGTCTGATTGGGAACGTGCAGTTACCCATATTGCCAAAAACACAGAACAAATCTTATGAATCTCCTATCTCGGAGTATTTAATTTCATTCATTACGTTTTCCTATGCGTGTTATATAATTTACTCCTTTCTCTCCCATCAGTAAATATGATTGTGACGATGCTGTCACTTCGGAGGAGTGAATATTTGAGTGATGGCTCTCAAACGAATAGCAATAAGTTGATACCGAAAATAAAAACATAAACTTTTCAATCAAGTACTTATTATTTCTTCTGAGCAGTTGACTGGAAACAATATTTGCAGAAAATGACGTAGTTTAGCATCGAATGAAAGTTACGAAAAAACGAATTAAATTATTTTCAGCTGGGTGACCATTTCTTTCTAACCTACAAGTTACATTTCTCTCTCGAAGTTAATTTGTCTTCAGGGCTGGTCTAAGTAACGGTTTGGGGAAAATGTACATTATTGGGTGTTTTGATTAGAAGTTGGTAAATATTACAAAGAGAGGGTAACATACATCTTATAATTGGTTTGACGGATTATGACGATTTATACGTCATCTTCGGTGCGACTCGCGCTTCGTGAATTCGTGTAATTAGGCATATACAATAACAATACAATGTAACGTTAATTTTTCCGTGCGTACGAAATGTATCTTCGAACGATATTTACATCGTGATTTTGATTAGCAAAAACGTCGACAATCTCTATGATTTTGAGAATTGTGGCGCCATATAGAATAAAGCCAAAAGTAAGAGCAATGTTAGAAATACTACCATTTCGACAACACGTAGGAGAATACCTACGTATGCAATGCGCCGACATGGAAAAGCCCTATAAGACAAACACTGGACAGATGTGAATAGTTAATTCGTCTTGTATACATATAATATTACGATTGTGCACAGTCAAATACGTATCAATGACCAGAAGACCGTACACCATCAGTGTTAGTGATACGCTTGTGGTGTCTTTAAAATGAAAAAAAAGTCGACATTTGCCTATCCCGTTACGATGCAAGTGTACACATATACCTACCATGAATGAATTGCGTGTTGAAACGACCAGCAAAACTCGGCATCACGTTGAGATAGAATCAAAAAAGTAGGATATAATGATGAGAGCGATTACTCCGTCATGATTCTTGAGTAAACCTGAATTATACTCAATTACTGTATTAACGGGGCGTAAATACTAAATATACAGTTGAATTTTAATACGATTTTAATGATATTAGTAAGAAAAGCTGGCTGTTGGATGCTTGCTGCCGCGCCCAGCCGTACTCGTCAACAAGAAGTTGGTTGCTGAACTGCCTGGCACTTGCGCACTGCACTCTCGGATCGTGCACATGCGTCCAAATACCCAGTATATCATACTATTCGTACGTACATTCATCTAAGAGCACATCATGTCATCAATGGTGTCACAATCAAATGAAAACGAGTCGTACTATATAGATATAATTACGCACAATTTTGTTCCCACTACCTACATATCTACGTACAGTTATAATAGGCGCGACATCGCAAAAAGAAAAATTACCACCTATAGTCATTTTTCTATTTTCGATTATAAATATCTAACGTTTTTGACCATCAATCTTGTTTAAAAATAATATTATTACGATTTTACCTATACCTTAGTAGCCTACCGATGTTTACAGTATAATAAATACTCACTTAAGTGCATTAGTTGTACAAAAGTACCCTACACTACTCTGTGGGATGAAACCTGAATAATTATGAAGATTCGTTAATCCCTAAACAATTGATATCGAGGTATTTCGTATATTTTACTGACCCCAAATCACCGATAGATTTATCGAGTCAGCACTTGTACGTAAGCGAATTCGTGCTGAACATACACGGCTACCAATTCTAGAGCGATAATAAAGTGTACTTCGCGCACCCGAAGATAGGTGGCAGCTAAAAAAAAATACTTAGCCGCGTAAGTACCAATAAAATGTGTACCTCTTGAGTGTATTTTTCGTTCGTGATGTTCTTATTTCAATTCATATCCGAGTGTACTGATATTTCGTTGACTCCAGACTGCAGTACGCTAGGCGCGTATTATATTTCAAAAGTTGAGGACGATTAAAAAAATTGTATGCAAGTGTATGGAATTTCAAGTTTACAAATTTAATCGTTGTTACATCTATTTTCAGTAGTGAAAAAATCAGAATATGGTGACAGTACCACCTGAGGCGAAGATATTAACTTTTGGAGCGAAGAGGAAGAGGGGTCGCCTTGTTAGAAGCACACGAGCTTTGGTATTTTTTACTTCAAATTTTATTTTTTTACTGTCGCGACATCCGTGTTTATTTAGAGAATGAATACTGCTCTTTTACGTTATTGAATTCATTAATTTACGGCAATGTTTATTTTTGTTTTGCGCAATACATTATTATACTGCTGATTTCCATTTTTCCCTTTTGATCTAATTCTTTACCGGTCATTTCTAATTAAACTGGTCCATTGCTACTTATACCGGTACACACCGCTTTTTTGCTCTGGAAACTACCAAATTAAAAGTGCCGAGAAATGACAGCCAAAAAGATTAACATTTTATAGAATAACAAGAAAGAATTAGGCAAATTATAACAATATTAGTGCTCATGCTCTTTTAAATAATCGTACCTACTTTTCTGCGAGTGGATTCTCGATGTCAGGGCACAGGAAATCCTTGAGCAAAGATAACACGCAAGAGAAGGCTTAGTTCATCAAGCCGAAAAAAATGGAACACGACTCTGACGCGCGAAGTCCGTCTCCCAAAGTACAGTAGGTGTAGTTATACATAATATATTCAGCTCATTCCGCAAGACCTTGCGTTCCCCAAGTCAATCGCGGAAAGGCGAATGACCGAGCTGTGTTGGCGCAAGTATTGCCAGCTTGTACAAATTAGGCGCCACAAAAGAACGATTGCAGTCGTTCTGACTTTGACGTATGACGTAAAAAAAAAAAAACTTCCAGCCCACTTTGTGAGCCGCTCGGAGTTGTCTTCATCAACCTTGTTAATTGAGGCAAACAGGGAACCTGTTTTATGGGCGTCACTATTGTATATTCTCATTCCTAGATAGCTTGAGCCTTCGTTATACTAGGAATTTCGAACTTCAGCCTTCATTATACTGGGCCTAATATATTATGCTTATAGGCCTGTAATACGTAGCCCGAAAAATGTCAACAATTAGGCTTTATTA
This sequence comes from Aspidiotus rigidus, assembly GCA_035079385.1. Taxonomy (NCBI): domain Eukaryota; kingdom Metazoa; phylum Arthropoda; class Insecta; order Hemiptera; family Diaspididae; genus Aspidiotus; species Aspidiotus rigidus. Next base: position 822,281 of record JAVHKY010000007.1, on the reverse strand, counting down.
TACTAAGCCTAATATACCATACTGGGCTAATAATAACTAGCCTAAGAAATTTTAAAATTTAGCCTACATTATACTGGGTTTAATATGATATACTAGGCCTATAATAAGTAGCATAAAAAATTTCAAATTTTAGCCTTCATTATATTGGGCCTATAATATACTTACTACACTAGGCCTATAATACGTAGCCTAAAAAATTTCGACTTTTAGCCTACGTTGTACTAGGCTTATACTAACTAGGCTTAATATACAGTGTATTGAAACAAAGAAATCGAATGAGAAAATTATTGCAAATTCTTCGTGTATCATGCGTGTCTGTTACAAATGAATTAAAATGAAAGAATGAATTCGAAGGAGAAAATTATTGGGAATACCTTTTTGATTTCTTGGTTTTTCTTTAATTTCAATAGCCAATTGCAAAAACATTGTCATTGAAATGAAGGAAAGTAGGCACAAACAACAAAAAAAGAAAAAAAGAAAAAAAAATGTTTGAAAAAGCATGGGGCTTGAACCGTCGTTCTTGTATATCATGCGAATGTTTTACCCACATGTAACCGGTTTTATGTGACGCGTAAGGGAGGATTCTGGTTCTGTTTCACGCGCCTCGCTCGTTCCTATGTTAACTGGACGTGAGCGATAAAAATCGTGACATATATATATATACTAAACTAGTCTGAAACACCTTCTATCATATATAGCTCGGAGAAAGAAATTTTTCCAAGTCTCCCTCCTATCATACGTAGCGTGGAGGTAGAAAATTTTTCTAAGTCGCACGTTTTGCCTCCCGGCGCCCGGCGCCCGTCATTGTTTTTCAAAATACCTTCCGATAAAACAGGTTCTCTGTTGAAAATTTGTTCAGGCAGCGCATAGGTCAAACAACATCATTTCTTTGCGTTTCGCCTCCACAAAATTATTGAAACCGAAGGAAGACTATGGGAAAGACTTTGTAAGTTGAAACTCTTGCCGTTGTCAAGCCTGGCTTCGCATTGTAACAGTAAGTGTCACAACAGCACTTCTTGCACAAAGAAATAATTTCTCGCAATTTTTTTTTTTTTTTTTTTTCTTCGTCTTAATCAAAGTGTTGAGTATATCATTTGTGCATATGAGATAATGGCCCATCAGTATCAAGCGGGATTCCTAGAAACACCTTGTGTTTCATGCATACTTACAAAATTACTTCAGATTGAATGGAATTCGAGAAGGCACCAGGATAAGCCATACAAGAGTATCAACTTTCATTAACCAATAGAAAATCAAACATCACGAAGCGTTGATAGCAGAAGTTTCACCAGGTGAAATTGAAGATAAATTGTACAAAGAAATTATCGATATATTGGGGAAACTATTCACTCAAAAAACTATCCACCTAGTAGAGCAGCATGAATAACTGTCACAAATATACTAGGAGGAGTTTGAGTCGATTGAAACGTATACAAATGAATTGAAAAAACTCTAGTAAATGTGGGTCTCATATGTGAGAACTGCAAAAAGCCGTAACGCTACAATGACAGGACATTTTTTGTGGAGATTTAAAGATACAGAAATTTGAGAAAAATCCTCCAGCAGGAGATATGAAATTCGAGGAAGCTGTAGAATTGGCAGAAGCAGCAAAAGTCTCAAAACTCGAGAGTACAAAGATGCCTGACAGTGACTTGGGAAGTAGTGCTGGAAGTGACCTGAAGAAACCCAGTTAATTGAGCAACCGACTGTATCATCAGTCTTATTGTCGGTTGCAAAATAGGCAGCCGCCGTCTTGTGATAAACAGTATTGCTCTCCAAGTAGAAATAATTTTTATCGCGAAAATAATAATATGAGCAGTGCACGACCAAAATTGCATCCTAAAGCTCTTGGCATGAAAAATCTATGACTTGAGAAGCGATCAATCAAACCATTTTAGAAATTCTTGCAGAGTTAATTGCGAATTGTTGACATGTACTGAATGTACATAACAATTCTACAAAGGTTCGTCTTATTTTAATAAAGATAAATTTAGTGCAAATTAATTGAATTGACGCGAGAATACCAGTAAGAATCTGAGTGATACAAACTCAGACAAATTGGAGTACAAGCACAATTGTAATTGAATCCATGTGTAACGCGTTGTCACCCCAAATAAAGTGTAACAAGATGATTAAGAATACGCAGTTGCATGTTTATAAATGGTGCAGAAGAGTCTTTCAAAATCAATAATGGTAGTAGTCAGACGTAAACGTCAGTCAATGGTTTTTGTAAAATGAAAATAGATGCCAAAATATTACTATTGTGACGTTCTACCAGTCACTGAATATCTCTTGACGCCAATAATAAAGAACAATTACAAAAACCGAGCTTTATTACTGGTGCCGTAAGTACAACACTTCTAAACAGTAGTATTGTTATATTCCTGCTGGCGCACTTTGGCGCATTTATGAATTTCTCTAACGCAGTGCTCATTTTTCCATTTTTTAAAACAAAATCAAACCATTTTCTCATAATTTTTCTCCCAAGATAGTTCAAAAATTTCAGAGTTTTTGTATCATTTCTGCACCAATTTTATATCTTTTTTCCATAAAATAAATCTTCTGGCGCACTTTAGCGCACTTTCTCATTTCTCTAGCGCAGAGCAAAATTTACCCATTTTTCATCCTCTCCTAATGAATAATTTCACTCCTTTTTTATCTCCGCTAGTTCGAAAATTTCAGAAGTTTTGTATCATTTTTGTAACAATTTTTAACATTTATAAGATTCCTTCTGGCGCACTTAGGCGTACTTAAGAATTTCTCTAACGCAAGGATCATTTTACCATTTTTTTAAAGCAAAATCAAACCATTTTCTCATAATTTTTCTTCCAAGATAGATCAAAAATTTTATAGTTTTTTCATCAATTTTGGCATAATTAAATCTCTCTTCCGAGAGCTACATTCCAGCCCTCTTGAAATACAGGTCTGGCGCACTTACTCATTTCTCTAGCTAGCGTAGTAGCACTTATGAATTTCTAGGATAGTTCTGGATTTCTAGGACAGTTCTGGATTTCTAAGATCAAATTCTAGAATAACTTAATCTTTTTAACTCCAGAATAGAAAGTTGGTTTTCATGCAGAATTGTTCTTTTTAATCATAAATTTCCTCCTTTTTTCATCTACTTTTTAAAAATTATGACTATCATAGAGGACCGCACAAACATTCCGAAAAACATTCAGACAATTTTACTCGTTTCTTCAGAGAAAATCATCAATCTGGTACCTATCAGTTAATAAGAGTACATCAATTGTATTGTATAACATTGTAAATTCTTTCATATTTTTTATGTTAAAATATTTCCAAATTTCTTGCGCATAATGATATTCTCCATCATCAACATGCTCATCATTCAATAGATTATAAAATTCATCCTTTGGAGGTAGTTGTTGTTCATCATATTTTTGCAATGAATTCATATAATCATAAGGGTAGGCTAATTTTTTACTCAATAATTTAAATAAATACTTTCTTTCCATTTCACATAAGCTTTTAGGAGCTTTTTCATTAAACCATTTCTTCAAATTTTTAAAGTGACACCTCTTCAAATTCTTAGCCAATTCTGATAACGAGCTTGATAGAAATTTATATGAATCTAAAAATCTTGACTCAATATTAAAGTTAATTATTTCATCTTTTTTATCTCTAAAACCGGAATCATATTTTATAATTTTTGAAAATGATATATATTTTTCTTCATTATTTGGTATTAATTTGATGTTATCATAATCCTCTCCAAATTCTCTAACAAATAAATGAGCATCATATCCAGAAAAATTATGAAAATAAACAGGTATAAATCTAGGAACTTTATAATTAAGATTACAATTACTATGAGCTGCTCCTCTATATTCACCAGTTAAATGATCATGATCTCGAACTTTAGTTTTATTCAAAACCTCACTTGCTTTTGCAGAATCAACTAACTGTTTTAATTTTGAAAGTTCATTATTGAGTTCTTTTTTTCTTTCTTCATCTTTAATCTTCAATAAAATACTACAAATAATATGAATTTTTTTATTCCATACCTGAATTTCTTTTTCCACAAGAGGTGGGGTATCTTCAAGTTTTCTTTCACAAATATGACATTTTTTAGCAAATTTATATTCCATCTTCTGTGTCTCAGATAATTCTTTCATTTTCATCTTCTTATCTAAATATTCTCTAGCAATGAAAATTACATCTTCTCTTAATTTCTCATACAATTTCTTTGGTGCATCTAATCCAAAATATTCAAATAGATTCTCTTTGATTTCTCCATTAGCGTACTTAATATAGTAGACAAAACTAATCGGAAAATGTTTCTGAAGCTTTATTGTATAAGATTCATGCTTTTCAACTTCTTGTTTTGTCTTATTTAATTTTTTACATAATTTTTCCATCTTTTCATTAATTTGTTTCATTTTATTAAGCTTCTTATAAGACTTTCAAAATCAGCATATATAGCAAATGGAACTTTCATCGAATGATTATAATTTTTAAATTCAACAATATTATCTGCTTTATTAGGTAGAATTACTTTAGCAGGTTTATTTAATCCGCAATAATTTTTATGTTCAGATAATACCTTTTCACAATGAAAACTATTCAAACACATTTTACATAGATATCTCTTCTTGTGATCTTTTTGTCATTTGATGTCTTCCAACTAGTTTCCAAAAATCTTTAATAAGACAATAATGGGTCTTTTCTTTTTCCTTTAAAAATAGTAAATCAATATGATTCTTTTTTTCATCTTTAGTTATGTCTGATAAAGGTTGAATTTTGTAGTTACTATTATGATGATATATATTAATTGATAATCCTCCTTTAATTAAATTAAGATTATTAACTCTATTTACAAATTTATTATTATTTTGAGCTTTCATTGGAAATTCAATTCCTTTTAAAGCTTCATCAAATATGTGCTCAAATTTTTTATATTTAGCTACTCTTTGTGGATCCTTATCTACAGGGAACAGACCAGCTAAAATAGACCATAAATAACATTTATTATCATTCTCATTTTTAACATTTATGATAGCTTTCTTACTTGCTAGAATTTTGGGGAGTTCAATGTAAGAACCAGCTCTGAGTGGATCATACCTATTTATATTAATTCTGAAGCTATCAATTGATAGTAAAACCCATTGAGTACCCTCTGAATTATCTTGTATATTTTCATGTCTTCCTATTATATGATTAGTAATGTTATTGTACATCTCATTCAAGTTGGTTTCACAAAGAAATGTACCGTATAATTTTTGGTTTGTAAATACATTTGATTAGTCTCAATAACTGTATGACCCCTCCTTTCATAAGTTGCAGTTACACAGAAATTAGCTCTGATTCCATTATGTAAATGGATCCATTTTTTGAGAAGTCCAAAAGTAGGTTTTTTCATAAAATCTAAAAACTCTTCTAAGTCTTGTATTCCCCATTCATTTTGAATTTCAAATTGTGTATGTCTGCTTTCAAAATTCTCATCTACAAATCTAGGTCTAATTTTAAAATTATTCTCCTTACTTGACTTAAATATATCATCATCAAACTTGAATGGAGTTCCTGAAAGCCATCTATTTATTTCTTCCTCTGTTAATGTAAAAGTAATTTGCATTTGATTTGGTTTAAGTAATCTGGATTCAGTTAATTTTTGTAATAATATAGAATATAATTCATTCAATTTTTCAACTACTTCTCTTTTTCTAAAAGCTACCTATATAAATTCTATACTTCCGTAAATAGTTTTCTATTTGCTTTTTTGTTTTATTTGCATAGAAATTATGTACTTTAAAAAATGAATCCATTGAGCAATATCTATATATCTTTTTTCACTCTCATTTCTTATAACACTTATTGAGACTTGATTTTCTGAATTCATTTTTTATTATTATACTTATTTAATAAGGAAAAAAATTTAATAAGGATTTTTTATTTTTCATTGAGAAGATTATAATGAGATTTTGTTTTTAAATGTGCTTTGTAAGATACAGAATTTATGACTTTACCACAAGTACATATCATTAGTTGTTTTCTTTTCTCATAATCTTTTTTCAAATTTTCTTTCATTTTTTCTTGATTTCTATTATAGTATTCTTTAAATGATGTATTCTTACATGCTTTACACCAGTTTCGATTTCTACCAAATCTTCTATATTTTTATTATTTTTACATTTGGTACAATATTTACCATTTTCATACAAATTCATTATAGATGTTAATTCTCTTAGAAATTCATCAACACTATATTCTTTGAATTCTGTTAAAATTTCACTATTCTCTGAATTTAACAAAGTAGACTTACAAGTATCATGTAAAATATGATCACTAGTTGGTATGTATATCTTGGTATAATCAACCCGCTCAGCAAAGCTGACTGTTTCCATCTTAACCTTCAACTAATAGAGCAACTAGAATTATTATACAACTAGGTACCTATTTAAATAGAAATAAATTTATAATAAAAATTTAATAAGGAAAAAACCTTCTCAAAACCTTCCCAAAACCTTCCTAAAACCTTCCAAGTTATAGAAACCAACATAAAACCTGTCCAAATTATGTCTAAAACCTTCTCAAAATATGCTCAAAACCTTCCAAACAAAATCCTTCCAAGTTATAGAAACCAACATAAAAGCTTCCTAAATCCTTTTCAAGTCATAAAAACCAACATTAATGTATCATGAAGTTATTATATTAACAACATTAGATAATTTATCGAAGTACATGTAAAGTGTTAATTACCGGTATAACTAGAACTCTCAAGTTTTTGATTGGTTATTCAAACTAATTGCAGACGGAATTCAGATAAAGATTGTCTTTTGATAAAAAGCAACCCTTCTTGAAATAGATGTAAAACCTTATTAAGATTTTTCAAACACATTGATACCAGTCATTAAAAATGATCAAATTTAAGTCAACATTCTCAACCTTTGGTTGAGCGGCTTTTGCAAGATTCTTTACACCAGCTACCAAATTCTGTTTCTAATTCTGTATAATAGTGGCGTCATTATTCAGACTAGGAACATTTACAGTTGTTATTTTCTTGATATTATTAAATCTAGGTCCCTTTTTAGGATTAGATTTCATATTTTTCAATTCATCAGGCGTTAGTTCTTTAGTTCCTACTTCTGAAAATATAGGCTTAAAATCATCATGAAATTTAATATCTTTCAAGGTTTTCTTCATAATATACTTTGATAATTTTTTCTCTTTAGATTCTACAATAATTGTTGAGAAAACATTATCTAGTTCTTCAATTCCAGAATTATCATTATGTTTCTCAGCTTGAGATTTTATGATTTTCTTATATTTTTCCTCCCTCTCAAGTAGATTTTCTATCAACTCCTGATTTTTAAAATTGGCATATTTATAAATATCTGAAGTCATACTTGTTTGCTGTAGAGCTATAAAGAACTGTCTAACAATAGTTTTCATATTAGTACTCATATTTTTTAAACCATCAATAGCTTGAATTATTCTCGCTAGATTACTTTCCTCATTTCTTATCAATTCTTCCAATTCTTTATTTTTTGAAATTATCCTATCTAAGCCTTCTAGCTCAACTTTATTAGGCATATATCTTTTTATTTGACTTTCCATTTATTAGAATAAATTTTTATATTTTTTATATTGTAAGGTAAGGTATAGTAAGGTAAGGTAATAAGGTATAGAAATATGGTAATATTGTATGGAAGTATGGTATGGAAAAAGAAATAAAATTTTTATGAATAAATGACTCCTAACGAATTAATTAAAATATTAAAAGAATATGACTTTAAGAAAAATAGTGTGAGAAGCTTTTCTTTGAAATATAAAATTACTGAGAAGACTATTCTAAAATATTTAAAAGAACATAAAATACCATACAATAATAGGAAGATAAGTTATGAAATGACTAGAAATTGTCTAGGTCAATACACATTTAAATCTTCTCATAGTCAAAGCCAGACTATAAGTGAGAATAAGAATAAGACACAACAAGCTAGTCAATCTAAGGGAGTGAAAAATTTTGCAGAATTTAATAAGAAATATGAAATATTTTTCTCTGGAAATAATTTACAGAAAATATAGACGCACGCTCTCAATAGGAGCACCCATAAGACAGCATTAGTTAATGATGTGCGGAAAAAATTAAAATTATGGAATCTACCTCATGCTACAAAAAGGAAAATATTCTCACTCCTAGAAATAAATTAGGTCAATTTTGTTTATCAAGTCACACAGCAACTACTAGCACAACTCATATAAAAAGTAGAACCAGGAATACACTCCTTCATTCTAACTGTGATGAATGGGAAATAATTAACCTAAATGAGTCAGATCGAAATAAAAAATAATAATTTGGTACAATACTCAACAGAGAGATAATAGTGACATTCAGAAGAAGAAATAAACTAATTTGAATAAATAATATTTAATCATGTACATAATTTTATTTCCACATCAGATTCAAAATCTTTCTGAGGAATATTTAGAATTTCTATTTCTTTTTCAACCATTCTAGATAAAACACTTAAGTGAGCAATAATATTTATCATTAGTTTACTATACTTTTTCTTTTTGTCTTCAGGTAAATGTTGAATTTTATCAGAAAGCGGGTCCATTAAAGTTTCATAATTTGATCTTGTTCTATCAAAAGGAACTTTGAAATATGGTACCGTATAATATTCTCAAAATCAAATTCATATTTATCAACAAAAGAATCTCTGTAGACTTCCATTTATATGGTTAATAAATATGATAGAATTTGATAATATTAGTGTTTTTAAATGTACATATAAAATTTCATTTTTTTAATACTTCTAACTTGAACAATTATTAAGTCAAATTATGCTTGCAACGCATTAACCTTCAACGTGCTCATACTAGGAGCGTCAGCTATTTTCAGTCAATGCCATATAAAACCATCCAACTAGAGATGAAATTACTTATAATTTGATGTCACCATTTGGAAATTTGCACGAGAATGCGTACCTATAAAATTTAATGAACGAGTCCGTCTCAACCTCAATAGTAATGTTCTCTTTAAAAAAATCTAAATTTGAATGATACTAGTGTGTATAGATGTGTGAGTCCTGATAATGAGTTCTCCACAAATGTAATTGTTGTCAGAAGTCATAAGCAGAAACCTAGAAAAAAAATTATGAATTAAAATGAATATTAAAATACAATTCAAAAAATCTCATTAAAAAAGTCAGAACAAGTGATTAATGTTAAAGTCTGGTCCATTTAAAAAACATAATTATTTGCAAGTTGCAACCCACAATACACATCAAAGATGCACTGCGAGAAAAATAAAATAAGCAGCGACCAGCAAGCAACAATTCGACCCGGCACACTAGCGCTGTGTATATTGTTTTCTCCGTTGTTCGGGTATTGCATTATCACGGTGACACCTAGTCCTTCGCGTGAGTGACTGTGTTTTTTTTTTTTTTCGCTGGCACTCTGGTTATCGAAAGCTGCTGTAGCTGTTTTCGACAGAAGACAACGTTCCGTAGCGTTGCTTGTTACTTGTTGTATTCGAATGGTTTTATACTCGTAGAATTGAAATAAAATACGAGAGTCTCGTTTCGTATATAATTCGGTCTTTTACTTCGATTCGTTGGGATCTCGCTTCAAGACAGCAATATTCCAAAGATTAGACAACAACCTCTCCTAACGAACCCGCTTGGCATTATACTTCTCTGCGTTATTCCACCATATCATTTATGTACGGATAACGGATTCTTCTTTCTAGATTTTATGGTGTTCTCCATTGTTTTTCTGGCTCACTCTAATTCTTCTTCGTTCGGGTTTTTCTTCAAGCTTCAACTTCACGATGTCAGACGTAAGTAAAAACTTATGCGTAAAATCGAATTTTAATGACTTGTTATTCATTTTACATTTCCGAATACAGGAGCATTCTTCATTCTGTTCTTGTACGAACATGAAATCGATTCATTTCGAATTTTTTGTTGCACCTATACGTAGGCAAACTAATAAAAAATATTCATTTCAATAGGTCCAGATGTCACAGTCAGCTTTTGACGCGCTGATGGAGCGTATACGTATTGCTGAGAACAGAGCAACGAAAGCGGAGACGGACTTAGTAAGTGGACTATTTTGTTCTTTGACTGTATCGAATTATTGAAAACTTGAATTATTGATTACAAAATTCAGTCAACGAATGGCGCCATTTTAAATCTTTTCACGTTCATGTATTTTCCCGTAATACTTTCGTCATGTTCTATACAGCTTTCGTTTTCGGCAAACAATGTTTACGTCTGGAGCGCTTGTTCATTGACTGTATCATTAGAAGACACATGATCTTGCAATTCTTACGATCAGATTGTATGAATACATTTAAAAATAAGGATATGTAAATATTTTATAATGAACTCTACTATATTTTTATATTTCAGGCTTCCCTGCAAGCAAAATATGATTTGGCTGAGGCCCAACTGTGTACAAGACTGCACGTGGAAATATTGGAAAGGAAAGTATTCCCAGCTTGGCTACTGAATGCCGACTACCCCACAAGAACCAAATGGTCGGTCTCCCTGAAATTTAAATTGACTGTAGCCGCGAAAGTACTATGCGCACGCCTTCAGAAATTAGAAATCGCGCTGTCAATTGAAGACTTGTCGGACGCATTTGTCAATTTATATGACGTGTTCTCCGAGACCGTGAGTCACAACAAGAAGCCTCGACCCATTCGGCTGACAGATGACCTCTGGTCTACGCTTTTCAGCGAGGTCGGCATTCACAAAATACCTACACAAACCGCGATTAGAAAAATGTTGAGCCCGATCGAAGTTGAAGAATATGGTAGGTTACATTAAATACCAACACATATAGATGATCTTTACAATGATATGATACTAAGATATTAATATTTTTCATAGAAAAAGTGAAACTAGGTGACACCCATTCTAGCTATATTATATACGTCAACAACGTCTGCATTAATCTAAAAAATGATGGGGAGAATGAAACGGCAAGAAAAATCAAAGCGGTAATAAACTTCATCCTACTTATATTACCTTGTTGGTGTCAGTGTGATTGTAACACTTTTTTTTTTTCAGAGTTGTCAACAATTTGGAGATCGAATGATCGATTTCTATTTCGTTCTTAATGCGAGAAGAGAGTACACAAATGAGGTTTTTATTCATACTGACGCAATCAATGAGGGCAAATTAGATGCCGTAAGTTTTTGAAAAAGTTTATTGAAACTTTTACATTTTACATATTGTATTCATGTACAGATGAGAAGGATTATTTGTTTCAGTTGAAGAAAAGTTTCAGTCCGCGCGATACGTCGAGAGAAGTCTTCTTCCGATATAACAAAATTTGGATCTAACAAACCAGCCTGTATACGTCGTTGATGGCGGTGATTGTAATAGGGCATGTTTTCGATGTCAAATATCGTTCGATAGTACCCGATAGTATTATCGATACCTCCTAGTAAAATGTAAACAACTTTTTTACATGCGATTTCCCATAAGGAATTAGGGTGTTCCACTAATCGACGAATATGTCCGTAAGTACGAATATTTTAAGAATTTGGTGATTATTATTGTAATCTAGAATCGTTCAGCTTTTGATTGAGATATTTTCGAGCGTCTTACGTTGAATATTCAACGAGAAAGAAGATGTGATCGAATTGATACCGGCTTACAGCTCTTATCAGACATTGGTATTTCATGGTAAGTATTAATGAATTATTATAAATTTCGTTCTGCAACAACTGATAGTCGATATTTTTCTTCAATTTCTTTGATTCCTTGCATTTAAGGGAGTTTCATTTGTTTTTAGTCTTCACTATGGTTAATTGTTTTGTACCGGAATGTTACCACCGTTCTGATGGTGAGGGTTGCAGCCCATGTACCACTTTTAAATTGTTTCCAAATGATACGAAACTCCGCCAAAAATGGATTCAACTGGTGAGGTGAGGCAATTCATGAGTTGTTGAGTATGTAATGAAGTATTTGAACTATTTCTCACAAAATATACTTATCTATCGGACGTCCTGTATTTTTGTAGACGAAAGGATCGTGAACCATACCGTACATCCGTGGTATGTAGCTGCCATTTTCTGAATGGTGATACAAATAGATTACCATCAATTTTTCCATGGAATAAAAGCAAGGGATTCCATTTTGTATCACCGGAGAAGAGGACGCGGTCCCGGAAGGACGCAGGTAACACCATCATCTAATTGTTGATAATAGAAGTATCTCTCTGTGAGGACCGTCATCATTTCGTTTTCCTTATTTTCATTCAGGGAAAGTTTTGAATTCTGAAAACATCCAGTCTTGGACGGAGACAAACTTGGAAATTCCAGATGTACGACTGAGCACTGATGACGTATTATCTGATCGATTATTTGACAATGTTCAACAAGATTATTCTTCTGAACAGCTACAGAACAATATGGAATTGTTTAATACTTCTTTGCAGCAACACTGTTCTCAGTGCTCTATTTCCGAAGATCTGGTAAAGCAGCTTACAAATGAAAACAAGGCGTTGAAAGATGAAAACATGGCGTTGAAAGATGAAAATAAGGCGTTTAAAGAAGAACTAGAGATTCTAAGAAAAATGAAGTTCATTTTTGAAAGAATCGTTGAGAATGAAGAATTGTTTAAGCACTACACTGGGTTGTCGCCGAAGGTTTTAAAAATACTTGGGAAATTACTTCTTGAAATATCAGAAAATTGCAAATGGACTTCTGTGCGCGTTTTACTGCATACTGACCAACTCTTGCTGACATTGACAAAATTGAGACAAAATCTATCACATCAGGATCTTGCATTTCGATTTGGTGTCAGTGTAAGCACTGTTCAGCTTGTATTTACAAAAACCCTACGAGTACTTCATCAGGTACTGTTTACTCAGTTTATGGGTACCATCCCATCTCGTACTAAAAATCAGATGTTTATACCTAAGTGTTTCAAACCTTTTCCCAATGCCAGAATTGTGATAGATTGCACTGAAATAACTTGTGACATTCCAAAAAATATGGCGCAACAAAAAGCCATATACAGTGGTTATAAGGAAAGGTGTACTGCAAAATTCTTGATATGTTGTGCTCCTAATGGGTGCGTTACTTACTGCTCGTCAGCATATCCCGGTTCCACATCCGATCGAGCCATAGTTTAGCATTCCGGCATTCTCTCTCAATTTGTTCCTGGAGATTTAATCCTTGCGGACAAAGGGTTTCTAATTGCGGGAATTCTTCCTCCCGGAGTTTCACTTGATGTTCCAGCTTTCCTTGATACTGCACAGTTTACCACCAATCAAGTTGTAAGTTCTCGGACCAGCTCTCGCGGAAGAATACACGTTGAGAGAATAAATGCTCGTGTAAAGCGTTTTCAGATTTTAAAACACATTCCGCGAGAACTTTTTGCTACGTGTGAACAAATAGTTCAACTATGTTGTGCTTTGGTGAATTTACAGAATCCAATTTTGGGTGAATGTAACAAATTCCTTAACAGTCTCTGTCAACCTGCAAATTGCTAATAATATAATTCGTACAGTACTATCAATGAAATATTTGTATCAATAATATGTATTTTAAGTCGACTCACCCAGGGATGATATTACAGAAAGTAGATCTTAAAATAAATGAAAACATCTATGTACATGAAACATAATAAGATTAATGTTTGAAAAGAGCAAATTTTATCAGTTGAAATATTTATTTATTATTAACTTAAAATAAATTTTTGGTAATAAATCATCGTAATAAAACTGTATCAACGAATGTATAATGGCGGTTCCAGGTGTCCTCCTTTGGAATTTCAAACAACTTTAAATCTTTAGGTGTCCAGATACACAGGTACGAGGTGTCCTTCTTGGAGAAATGCATCTGCGCCTGTATCTGATGATAGTATGGATGATTTTGGTTTAGCGCATACTTGCCATCCTCCTGGGAGAGAATAAAATAATGGAATGAACATTATCTTTGACCTAACCCCTTACACAAGTAATTGCGATATCGGAAAATAAAACTTACAGTAAAATAAATTATATACAGATTTTTTCCCAGTGTTCCATCTTTCTTCCTGTTTTTTTCCATATCGGTACGTAGACCCACATCAACGGTACAGTTCCGAAATGAGTACGGGCACTTTATTTCTAATATGGTTCCTTCAAATTCTCCGTCGGGTGATGCCCCAACCACGCCAGACTCGTGGAGGTATAACCCTATTAAAATTAATAAAAGCAAATTTCAATTCCTGCTGGCAGGTATCGCTCTGACGCGAACGTTTCAACGCAATTCATTCCGACGCAAAAGAAGACATATTTATTTCCATCGCGGCGCTTAAATATTGTTCTTGGTGACAAGTCCTTTTTGACATCAAAATGAACCAGTTGTACGACGTTCACATGAACTTGCTATTCTCACGTTCAAACGAAGCATCTTCAATGCCTGTTGTAAACATATACCTGAACGTCTTACTCGCCAATGAGGATATAGCTGCATTATGCGCTCTCGCGCGTCTTCTTCATGTTTGGTGCCATATTCGAATGCTTTCGGTTTCAGCTGTGAAAATAATAATTATACAAAATGTTGAAAAGAACGTAATATATGCTAATGACTTCCAAGTGAAAGAATTATACCTTCTCAGACTTTTCGGGTAACAGACCATCGAACAAACTACGAGGGTACTTATAATTTGGATTGGCTTTCCTTCTTGCAATTGCATCTAAAACTTTGCCAAAATTTGAAGCCGTCAATCTACATTGTCGCAGTTCGCAGTATATTTCATCTGCGAATTGCAATGTAGTTTTTTGAGCGATTCTGTTGATTACTGAGTCTGCTAAGGGAACGCCTATTTTATCTTGAATGTACAGCTTCTTTTCATCGGTGGCACTGAACCCTTCACTTTTGATAATTGAATTCAGAACTAGGCTAGTGAACTCGTGTGCAGGACGAATTGGTTCAGTACACAAGTACCATACCATTGGGCAGGCCACATTTTCGGTGCGGAGTTCCTCAAAGAACCAATTCTCCAAGTTCAGAGTGTTGATCGGTAAACTTGCTGGTTTTTGGAATTCAAACAGTTGTGGTAAAGCTGTTGAAAGCAATGTTTCAGTTAGATACATAATAGGTACCTCTTGAATTAGTATAGGTATGCGATTACATCTACTACAGCTACATTTCATTTCATGTATAAATACATTCGATGATGCAATTTCGATTTCAGCGTTCTTATGTGCACTTACTCTGAGTCTGTTGTGTTGTGTCAATCTTCCTCTTCTTCCACAAACATGAAACCTGCGTGCAAGAGACGTTTTTGAATATGTGGAGGAGAACTGCTGCTACGTGATGACACTGAGCTACAGACCCGGTAGGGCACAAACACGATGTTGACAGAATTCTCCGTAAGTCCAGTAGACGAATCTACTCAGGAGATAAGAATCACAAAGAATGCATTGTTATGAAACGTGCAGCCTAATAAGTTAAATGAAATAAGTGCTGAGGTTCAAGATGAATTCCTCATTTAAAATAATTGTGTAGCTTACTTCAACATTACGTTCGAGCTTCTTCATTGACGCTAGAACTTTCCCACGAAATATTCCCCCTTCAAAGGAGCCGACTTGCAGTAAGTGATCACTTTCCAGCGCATTCTCATCTCTACAAATCGTTTTGTAGCCAAAAACCAAATGTGGAAATAAATAAGTCGCAATGGGGGTAGTAAAATACCCTTTCAATAATCGTAAAACGTAGGACACGTTATTGTTACAAGCAAGATCATAATACAACTAACTATACATTCATGTTAGGTCGGCTCATCTTCTAAGCACAAAGGTACCATTCTCTTGTCTCTAAAACGATCCGGCTTCATTAAGTCAGTGCTGCCGTTTATCCAAATTCCAACACTCCCTTCTGACCGAAGAACTAGCTTGTCTTGTTGGAGGTCATACCTAGCACTTGAATGGCGTAGTTCCACTTAGAATCAATTTTGTTTTTAAATTATTTATCAATCTTATCTCACATAGTCATTGATATTTGTAACAGTGTCCCATTTAAAAAAATATTTTACCGACAGAACTATCTTCATTTTTGATAGAGTCTGTCTCACACAGTTGTCACACAGATTATACTTCACATAGTCACACAGATTTTATATAGTCACACAGATTTCACATAGTCACACAGATTTTATACTTACAAGTTATATTTAGTCTGTTTATTCTCCCTTCTGGCCTAGGAGTGGGAATGGAATGTACAGACGAGGACATAAAACGATGACAAGGAAAAGAAAAAGAAATTGTATCATGCAGTAATCATATTAGTTGTATTTCTTTTTCAAAAAATTTAATTATAAAGAAAAAATATATATTTTTATTTTATTTTAATATTTGTTTTTACTTATTTAAGTAGAAAAAAAAATTCAAAAATATGAAGGATCATTCAATTGTTTCTTCAACTTCAATTTGACTTTTCCAAAAATTGGATCATACTGAAACAAACAAAGGAAAAAAAAGATTTTGGATAGTCATTTTTATATCACACAGCGGTTAATTATAATGAAAATCACACAGTAAAAAATTATAAGGGAGAGGAATCACACAGAGAGGGAATGTTGTGTAATATTTTGCCACGTAATCGCTCCAAAGCTACTCGATCTAGAGGTTTTGTGAGCATATCTGCTAATTGATCTTGAGTAGGAACGTATATAGGGTGGACAAACTTAGCTTCCACTTCATGTCTAATATAGTGGTACTTAACATCAAAATGTTTAGTTCTCTTATTTTCTCTTGTCTTAGCAAGTCGGATAGCTGAAGTATTATCCTCAAACAGTTTAATTGGACGAGGAATATTATCTAAAACTTCGCTAGTTAGACCATACACGAATTTGGCATCTCTTATGGCTTCAGACATGGCCACATATTCAGCTTCTGTAGTGCTGAGAGCTGTACAGTCTTGTTTACGAGAGCTCCATACTATGGGGTCACCAAAGAGAAATACAAGAATGCCTGAAGTAGATTTCCTATCACACAGACTAGATGCAAAATCCGCATCAGCGTAGACACACATTCCTTCGAAGGCACCTCTGTAGTGAAGACCTAAGTTTGGAGTGCCCTTGAGATATCTCAATATACGTTGTACCATAATCCAGTGTTCCTTTTTCGGATTTTGCTGGAATCTACTTAAGTAATTGGTGGCAAAGGTCAAATCTGGTCGAGAGCCATTAGCTAGATACAAAAGAGATCCAATTGCCTGTCTATAGGGAATATCAGGGGATAAACTAGGACTCGATGGGTCTATTTTGGTACTCAACATAGGAGTACATTGAGATTTGCACTCACACATCCCAAATTTCTCCAAAATAGCCTGTACATAAGTATTCTGGTGTATTGAGAGTGACTGATTGACAGGATCACGCTCAATTTCTAGGCCCAAATATTTTCTAGGTTCACCCAGATCATGAATTTCAAAAACTGTCTTCATTTTTTTAAGAAGGTTGTCAATAGTTTCCATATTAGCGCTAGCAAGTAATATGTCATCGACATATAGTAATAAAAGAGTGACATGTGAGCCATTCCGCAAAACATATAGACATGCATCACGGTCACTGCGCACAAAACCAAGGTTACCAATAAATTCATCAAATCTCATGTTCCAACGTTTGGAAGAGATTTTGAGGCCATACATAGCATGATTTAGTTTACACACCATTTTAAAACGGTCTACATTTTTGCCTGCTACCCCTTCTGGGATACTCATATAAACATCCTCATCTAAGAGGCCATTCAGAAAGGCAGTACTAACATCAATTTGTCGTGAATATAGTTGAAGTTTGTTAACCATGGCATAAAACCAACGAACTGTGGTTAACTTTGCCACAGGTGCATAAGTATCTATGATATCATGAACTTTGGTACTTTCACAGCCTCTCACACATAGGCGAGCTTTGTATTTTAAGGTTTTATCTGCTGCCTCTTTTATTTTAAATACCCAGCGATGAGTCATAATTTTATGATGAAGAGGTCTTTGAGTAAAAGTCCACACAGAGTTTTTCTTCATTGATAGAAGTTCATCAGTAATAGCTTTCTTCCAATGCACACAGTCTGGACCTGTAATGGCTTCATGGTATGTTTTAGGTTCTATAATACCATAAGCATCCGTGGTTAGCATACATAACACTTCTTCTACTTCATATGAAACTATTTCATCATCAGAGGAGAGGGTCATGTCCTCAACTTCAGTAGTTAAAGGGTCAGCTAAATCGTCATCACACACAGAGTTAGGTGAACAAAGTGATTCAAATTCTAATTCATAATCATCACAAGACACAGATAGATTTTCCTTTTTAAGGTAATCACCATAGGTAATATGCTCAAAAAATCGAGTACTACACGAAGATATAGTAGCTCTTGTTTTTGGGTTGTAGAAAATGTGTCCTGTCTTAGTATACCCAATTACAAACATTTTCTCACTAACAGCTTCATGTTTGCTATGTTTAGGTAACACAACATAAGCAGCACAGCCAAATTCAACAAGTTTGCTGTTATCAGGTTTCTTACCATTCCATTTCTCAAAAGGTGTTTGAAAATTGAGAGAATGGTGGGGTGTTCTATTGTAAAGAAATTGGGCAGCTTCTGTTGCATACTCCCAGAAACTGGTGGGAAAGCCTGCAGCAAGCAGAAGGGAACGAGTTCTTTGTTGAAGAGTTTGCTCAAATCGTTCACTCGTTCCATTGTGTTCCGGGCAATAAGGTTCAGATTGTAATTCAATTCCGTGTTCACGCAGGTAGCAAGAGAGAGTCTCATTAATATATTCTGTTCCGGAGTCACTCCGGAAGGTACGAATTGAATAAGCACCATTAAACTGGGCCTTTGCCCATTCTACATACTCAGGAAATGTCAAACATACTTCATTTTTATGTTTAAGAATATAACATTTAGCAAGACGAGTATAATCATCAACAAATGAACAGACGTATTTCTTTGTTGGTTTAGTAACACACAGTAAATCACTATGAATTATTTCCAATGGTCTACTAGCACGATCACGAATTTTATTGAAAGTTTTAAGTTTTGGTTTTGCTTGCGCGCAAATTTCGCAGTCTTTAAAATCGTTAGAAAATTTCACATTTTCAAGGCCAATCGTTTGAGTTGTAGCACGACGAAGGTATGGCGCTGAAATATGTCCCATTTGTTCATGCCAACGCCAGGCAACTAACTGCATTTTTGTTTTCTCATCAGAAGTATTAGAAACAACAGTCTTTTCGTCTGAAATTTTTCTCTTCTTTGAGGGTATTATATTTTCACAATTTTCTGAATCAAGAGTTGAAAGGGGTTGGCCTTGTTCATTTACACACAGGTGACTAGGACCAGCTATAGGATTCTCCTTGTTATCAGAGAACGCGCAGTTATATTGAGATGAAAATTCCCAGTAATAAAAATCACCTATAAGAGGAGCACTAGCTATGACAAGATCTGATTTCTTTTCAGTGATAAGGGCTTTTTCATCATCAAAACACACAGTATAACCTCGACGCGCAATCTTACTCACTGAGAGCAAATTATGTGATGCCTGAGGTACATGAAGTACGTCATTTAGTTGAACAGATTTTGAATCGATAGTAGACACACAGATACTACCTGTACCAACAATTTCTAAATCTGAGTTACTATTAGAGTTTACACTTTTTAACCAACGACGTTCACACAGATTTATATATTTTGTAAAAAGAAAAATATGCCTAGATATATGATTCGAACAACCGGAATCTAAAATAAAAGAATAAGATAAGTTACCTCGAATATCGAAATCGGTGTTATCATTAGTCATTAACGCTCTAGGTTTCGAATTATTCTTAACTAATTTCTTCTCAGTATCTTTCTGAGGACAAGTCGAGGCGATATGACCTTCTTTACGACAAACATAACATATACGTGGCGCGGGATTTTTGGTTTCATTGGGATATTCTCGTTTCTGAGGACAATTTTCAGCTTTGGTTGCAGGATTCTCACGATTCTCACAATTCTCACGTGACTGATTATCACGATTTTGATTTCTAAACGGATGGTTCCCAAATTTCTTGGTACGATTGTCGTTGTTTTGGTCACAATTGTAGCGATTTCGGAATGGTTGATTCTTGTTTGCATACATGGCAGATGGTGTTTCGTTAGTCCGAATTTTGTCCATGCTTTCAGTATCCAACAATTTCGATTTTACGAATTCTAGTGTAACTGATTCTTTCGGTAAAGAGGCAAGAGTGGTCACCATTGAGTTGAATCCGTTTGTATTCGGTAGTGTAGTTAGCAGAAGCAGGGCACGTAAACCAGGAGGGAAAGTTTCACCCATAGCATCCAGATCAGGTAGTAGGTTATCGAACTTAATTAAATGATTTTGCATGTTAGAACCTTCTAAATCTTTTAGATTCATAATGCTCTTCAGGGTGTTAAGTGCAGAGATAGCACTTTTTCTTTCGAACGTCTCTTTGATAATTTTTAGTAATTGTGCCGCTGTTTTAGCGTGAGCGAAATTGCCGATGATTTTGTTATCAATATGACTGCTTATGATATTCACTGCTCTGGCATCGCAAAGTTTTCTCTCGTATTCCGTTAAATTGTGTGTATCCATACCATTCGCAATATCCAAAAGACCATGAGTACGCAACTCCCACTCAATTCTGTACATCCAAGTTTTAAAACCGTTTTTATTCTTCAAAAGATAGTTGTTTGTAGGCATGGCGACTTGAAGCGGTGTCGCATTCATATTGAGCAATGTGGTATTCTCGGATTGAAAATAGTCGCATTAGGATTCAGCGAAGTTGTATTTCTGTTAACATGCGGACGCTGAATATTACAAGACATCGGTGCCGGTAATGGTGGCGGCGGCGGTGGCGGTAATCGTATGTTCGCGAGAAAATTCTGCATCGTAATTATTTTTGTAAGATATGTTAATCACTTTTTAGAGGCAAACGGAACCACGTACGGCTACCATGTGGAAATAAATAAGTCGCGATGGGGGTAGTAAAATACCCTTTTAATAATCGTAAAACGTAGGACACGTTATTGTTACAAGCAAGATCATAATACAACTAACTATACATTCATGTTAGGTCGGCTCATCTTCTAAGCACAAAGGTACCATTCTCTTGTCTCTAAAACGATCCGGCTTCATTAAGTCAGTGCTGCCGTTTATCCAAATTCCAACACCAAATCCAGTTCCCTCCTTCCTGGCACTTCGCTGAGAAAGCCGAGAATATTTGACAGTCTTAGTTTCGATTTCGAATAATCGAACAATAGTACAGTAATCACATGATAACAACAGGATATGTTTTTTTGCCCACAACAGCAGGTATGTGAGCGTATATTGCCGGAACCGTGTAACATGATCTGTAATGAAGTATAGTGTCATCATGTACTCACTACACTGTACTCAGTGTTTGAGAAAATAGGGTAATTAGATATCTTTACCTCCACTTTCCGCTCCAAACAACCGACACCGTCTCGGATGGTACCTTCAATTCGACGCGTTTCGGCTTGATAGTGGTACCCCAACACCCGACAATTTTCGGCTTTCCGAAGACATGATATTATATCCGGGACCAGCCCGATATAATTTAAAACATTTTCGATTAAAATTGTTAAACTAATGAGTCCCCATTACGGGGACCCATGCAATCGTACGAACAATAATTATGACTTCCCATCAACTAGAAATATTAGAAAACGATCCTGAATGTAAAACTTGTGCGAGAACAGCGCTAGGAAATAAGAATATCAGATTTGTGATAAGAGCTGTAAGCCGGTATCAATTCGATCACATCTTCTTTCTCGTTGAATATTCAACGTAAGACGCTCGAAAATATCTCAATCGAAAGCTGAACGATTCTAGATTACAATAATAATCACCAAATTCTTAAAATATTCGTACTTACGGACATATTCGTCGATTAGTGGAACACCCTAATTCCTTATGGGAAATCGCATGTAAAAAAGTTGTTTACATTTTACTAGGAGTTATCGATAATACTATCGGGTACTATCGAACGATATTTGACATCGAAAACATGCCCTATGTTTAAGCCTCGACAGTTCGTGATTTCGCGGTCTTAATTTTTGAAAGATTCAGACTTTCGACGTGTATTCTATCTCTTACACAAAGATTTATATTATCTGCAATGGATTTTGACCGTATTCAATTCTAATATTTTTCCAATAAACTGTATAGGTCATCTTAGAATTGAAGTAGAAGAAACACTATCTTTATTCTTTTCATAAATAAGAGAACATCTTTGTAAATTGTACTTAATTAACAAAACTTGATGAGAGTTAGTTTTTTTTTTTCTTCAATTTCGAATACATAGCGAGAGTAGTCTTCGTCAACGTTACACTTTTTAATTACGCTCGACGAATTATTTTCGATTACATTCATCATCAGGAACTGTACTTCTTTGTGAAGGTTATTGCTTACCTCGCTACGTAGTCGCTATACTCTCATATTCGTTTTTTGTCTCAATTTATTCAATTATAAGTACTGTCACCGTCTCATCTGTTTTTTATTACGCTCAACGAAAATATCAGAAATCTATTTTATTTTACTTTCTTGATAAAAAATTGATAAAAAAAAAACTCGCAGCCCACACAGTGAGCTGCTCGGGATTGCCTTCATTAACTGTGTTAATTGAGGCAAACAGGGAACCTGTTTTATCGGAGTAATCATGTGAGTGTCATTTTTTGCTATTTGTCGTCTCAAGTAGAGTGAACTTTGTTCCTCACCACCTTGAGATCTCTTCTCATTAGGTCAAGTTCTAGGCGCGTTTTTTTTTTAGTGGTTTCCCCTGTAGGCCTAATCCACTTCCGGAAATCTGATGACGTCATAATCTGATGACGTCACACGATCTAATGACGCTACGATCTGGTGGCGTCACGATGGAGATCTGTGACGTCACGATCATCGTGCCATCACTATCTGATGACGTCAAAGAGCTAGTAAAACCACTAATACAGACCTCCTACACCTATACTATAAAGGAAGCCTAAGACCTAGTACAGAACTAGGACAAACTGCTAGTATAAGCTATTGATAAAGATCTTGTAAGCTTATGGTATGAAGGATGCCTAGACCTAGTATAAAGGGGACTTGGACCTAGTATACGCCTAGTATAATACGTAGTATAAACCTAGTATAATATACTGCATGAAGCAAACAGGATAAGTCCCCCCCCCTATCACCTCATCAAAATTTTTCCAAGTCCCTTTTTCTTGCCGGACGGCGCCCGGCGGCCGGCGCCCGTCATTTTCCTTCAGTTTACCCCCCCCCCCGATAAAACAGGTTCCCTGTTAAAACATGCATCGACTGGTGAAAAAAGTGAGTTCCTCTCTATAACGCATTGAGTCTTATAGACCAAACAGAAGTTTGGTGACCTTGATAAACTATGAATGAGTCGGGAATACGTAATTTTCTTTCTCTCTCAGTTACATTGGTCTTATGGAAGCAAGAGTCGTTCGGTCTGTATACAGTAATTAACAAGATATGAGTATTTCTCTGAAAAAAGTTTGAAATACAAGTCAGAACGAATATGCAGTCTAGAAAATTATAATTTTTAAAAGTCTATTTTCTTATATACCTATACCATTGAACAGAATAAAAGAGGATTAAATTCATTTGATGATAAAAGATGTTTAGTTGATGGAAAAACTGATACATTACCCTGGGGTTATTATAATACAATACCAAGAGATAAATTTATTCAACATTTGAAAAACCTTAACAGTAAATGAAAATCAATCATAAGACATATCAAAAAGAATAATTATAATAATAGTCTATTAGCCTTAGTCTTAGTCTTAGTAATTGATGAGAGTATTTATGGAGAAACTATGATTTTTTCAATGAATTATATCAATTTCAAACTAAGTCTGATCTTTGATATAAATCTGGAAGAAGATAAAAATAAATAAATAAATACTTGGTGATGAGTTTTTGTAATTTTTCAGTTTACATTAGACAGTTAAAGTATAATAATGTGTACAAAACGTTAATGAAAAATAATTGTTTCTTATTTTTTAATTGTCTTTGTACAAGACCAAGCTAATCCAAGGATTGTATAAACAAAGAGTTGAATATCTTGTCTGATACAATCCAACTAATATGCCTTGTCATAACCAATAAAAATAAACAAAAAGATATAGGTATTTGAAAAGATAAAATCATGTAAAACTTATTATTGAACGTATAAAAAGAAATGATGAATTGTTTGAAGAACCCCAATAATTATGATGATTATCAAAAAATATTTAGAGTTTAAACATGATGAAAATCTATTAGTTAATAGAGTTATGGATTGAAAGTACCTCCTAAATTGGATGTTAGATGTAAAAAAGTGAAATAATAATATAAACTATTACTATAGTACCTATGATTCACCAAGTAAAGACTTACAATAAACATAGACCTATTTCAAAATATACATCAGCATACTTATAACACCATTTGTCAAGTTATTTTGATTATTATTTATGTAAGTAAAAAGCATATAAAAAGATTGATTGAAATAACTTATATTTCTTGTTTAAAAAATAATTAGGTATTTATTTATTTTCTGTTCCCTGATTAGATTTATTTCTCAAGTTATCACAAGATGTGCTAGCTGATAGTAAGCTATTATCTGGTTCATTGGTCATCTCTATATCTGGTTCATTGATTATCTCTATATTTGGTTCATTGACTATCTCCATATTAGGTTCATTGATTATCTCCATATTACCTTCATCTACATCTGATTCATATCCTAGATCAGCTTGAGGTTGTGGATCATAGAATCTTATATCATCTAAAAGTGGTCTACCACCAAGGAAAAAGATTTCCGCATTTTTGATTGCTCTTATAACTTCCATATATTCTTCTGGATTTTCTTCAAAATGAACTTCATAGACATTGTCTTGGTAGCTGCTCTCACAAGTAATCATATTTTTCTAAGTTGATAAACATTTGTAGACTAGATATTTACTTATAAGTTTTATACTTTCTCTTCAATAACACCATTTTTATTAAGATTTTAAAAGGTAAGTCTCAACTCCTACATGAGAAACACAGAGAGAAAGGTTGAAGTTGTTAGAATTCACGAGAATTTTGAGAAAATTATGCGCTGCGCTAGAGAAATTAGGAAGTGCGTTAGAAGGAAATTTCTTATATTTCACAAGTGATGGATGTAGCTCTCACAAGAAAATTTATTTCATGGAAAAAAAGATAGAAAATGATACAAAAACTCTGAAATTTTTCAACTATCTTGGAAGAAAAATTATTAGAAAAATGGTTTGATTTTGCTTTAAAAAAAATGGTAAAATGATCCTTGCGTTAGAGAAATTCTTAAGTACGCCTAAGTGCGCCAGAAGGAATCTTATAAATGTTAAAAATTGTTACAAAAATGATACAAAACTTCTGAAATTTTCGAACTAGCGGAGATAAAAAAGGAGTGAAATTATTCATTAGGAGAGGATGAAAAATGGGTAAATTTTGCTCTGCGCTAGAGAAATGAGAAAGTGCGCTAAAGTGCGCCAGAAGATTTATTTTATGGAAAAAAGATATAAAATTGGTGCAGAAATGATACAAAAACTCTGAAATTTTTGAACTATCTTGGGAGAAAAATTATGAGAAAATGGTTTGATTTTGCTTTAAAAAATGGAAAAATGAGCACTGCGTTAGAGAAATTCATAAATGCGCCAAAGTGCGCCAGAAGGAATATAACAATACTACTCTAAACACCGTTAAACTGTAACACAATCGCATTAAAGAACGAGAACACGTTAACTATTGCTTTAAGATTACAACTGAATCGCTTTATCGGGTTGCTGCCGGCTATTTATAGTCTCACTCTTAATTCCGGAATTCTCGAGATTTCTTCTAGAACGGCAAACAGGTTATGCAAGAGTCCTTACAATCAATCGAGCATGTTCCAGGTTGTTCGCGCGCATTCGGCAAACTAGTTAAGCAATAAGTGCGCTTCCTTGCGGCGTCTGCTATTATTAAAAGTTTAGCGGCATGTGCAAGCTTGGTGCTTGCGGCTTCATTGCGGAACGCCACACTATATTGGCATCACAATTTAATTGCTACAGAAATGTAAAATTTCAAAATATAAGACAGAAAAAAAAGTGACATAAATTATTCAGGGCACGAGTAATAGCCCGTGCGCTTTATGTAAGGCAATCTGGTAATTTCATTATTCCTATACTGGTTGATGAGATCTTCAATCAGCTTCTCCTTCCGCGAGTATGCACTCCAAACCTTCCTCGCTGTGGCCAAACTTTAAATGTTCACATATTTGTCCGTTTGAAAGCCAACTACTTGTTGTGTAAAGTGGAATATATCGGGATGAGCTGTATAGAAAGCTTTGGCTGACAACGAATTGCGTCCCATGCAGATTTGGGATGTTCGAATTGCGGCCCGCATCCAAAATTATGAGTCATTAAGAAAATAGCGAAAAACTTGTTACTACATATACGCCGCAACAGCAAAGAGATAGACACATTTGATCGTGTTTCAGGTGGTTCTCTTATCTCTCTTCGATTACCTATTTATTTTTGATCCTGTTGATGTTTGTAGTCAGTCAGCGGTAACTTATGTTTCATACCTTTTATTTACTCTGACGTATCAGTGTTTCGATAATGTTCAGCGAAAGAGGTAAACGTTTACAAATAATAGCCGGACACAAATTTCGTTTTCAAAAGTTACTATCGAATGATGTAAGACGTTGGGTTTGCACCGTGAAAACATATAGCGCGTACAGAAAGCTTAATCGCGATGGAAATGTGCTGCAAGAACAATGTACTCACAACCACGCACCTTGCGATGATTCTAAATTGGTACGTCAGCGCGTAAATAACTCTGTCAAGCGAAAAGCAACAGAGGATATAAATACTAGACCGCAGAAGTTAGTTTCACTTGAATTGGATCAAGAAGCACTTCAAACTTTGACTTGTAATGACCTCACGTTCATACGAAACAACATATATCATGCTCGACGTTCAGTGTACCCAGCCCTACCGAAATCCTGCGATGAACTACACCCTGCTCTCGAGTTACTCAATCCACGTACCAAGCTTGATGAAAAATTTGTACTATTCAACGCAAACAATATTGTGATAATGTCAACATTCAAGAACTTGGATTTTTTCAGCCGTTGTGATGAGATCCTCATGGATGGAACGTTCTACAGTGCTCCTACACTTTTTTACCAAATTTTTACTATTCACGTCGTGAAAAACAATCAGTATGTGCCCGTCCTGTTCTGTCTCCTACCTGACAAAAAAGCAATCACGTACGAAGAAGCTCTGCGACATGTATCCGCTTGTTTACCTCCTACCTATTGTCCAAGTACAGCCTTAGTAGATTTTGAAAAGGGAATTCATATCGCCGTTCAAAAAGTGTGGCCGGATGCACGTCTATCGGGGTGTCGTTTTCACCTGGGCCAGCTTGGCAGCGGAAAATGCAGAAATTGGGCTTGCAGAACACTTATCGTTCTAAAAGTGCCAGTGGCTCATATTTGCGCACATTCTTTGGGCTTTCCTTCCTACATCCCAATGTTGTGGAAGAGTTCTTCGCTGAGGAACTTGGACCCATCGAGCCTGAAGACGATGCCGTTCAGCAATTCTCCAGTTACGTGTACGACAGATACGTAAAAGCCGACGCAAAATATCCCCCTACAATGTGGGCTGCTTACGCGGCATATAAAATTCGAACAACAAATGCTTGTGAAGCATTTCACTCAAAACTAAATAAAATGTTCTATCATTGTCATCCACATATTTTTCAGCTAATAGAAGCACTGTTGGAAGTGCAAGACATATCTTACATAAAAATGCGAAATACCTCGAATAATAAACTTTGTGAAAAAGAAAATTTTATTGCCGAGAAGATGGCTCTGTTGGACGATAAGAAAATTACTCGGTTCGAATTTGTTCGCTTACTGTCCCGCAAATTTTTGCCTCCTAAACCTTGGTGAATTTAATTTTAGAGATCTAAGGTTTTGTAAATTCAATTTTAAAAATATACTTCAAAATGTAGAACATAATTATATGATTGGGCCGCAATTCATACATCGTTTTTATTTCACCCGGCCGCAATTCGTAGTAGAACACGATTTTGGGCCGCAATTCGTGATTTCCCAAAGCGTTACTGAAGTGACTGCGGAACGCCTCGCAGGCATTCGTGGTCCGGGTAAGCTCAGCAGATTCGCGTGCCCACAAAGAAGGAGGAAACAAGGAATTGACGTCCAGATAGTATTCCAATATGTAATCTGAAAACTCCTTCAGCTTCGGACATTGCGGCCGAATGAGTATCACATCGCGCATAAACGCGTCGCTCGCGGACCTCCGAGGGTTTCAAGTAAACGAGTCCGAAAACGTATCTCAGCCACCGGCCGCCCTCTGATATTATAGTTTCATCTATTACGAACTTCTTCTTTAGGCACAGGAATGTAGATATTATTGAGAATCATCTACAAGTTCTTCCTTGACTTGTCTTAACGTGTGCATTTTACTCGTACTGCACTAGGGTCTGCAAAGTAGATTGTGTGAACTTTACTTAAGACAAATTCGTGTGTGTGAAATACACAGTGTGCAATTTACACGTACTGTCCGAGGGTGTGCAAAATACATTGTGTGCACTTTACTCAAGCTGATTCGTGGGTGATAAATACAAGGTGTGCAATTTACACAACAGGTGTGTGCAAATTACGAACTCCCGTAAACATCATTACACTCCACCTTGTAGACGCCACTCCTGGCGACCAATCGAATAGGGTCTTTCAACTTGATAAATTAACTTTTGTAACAGTTTTAAGGTTGTAATACACAGGCCGAAAACCAGAAGGCCGGAGGATATGACCCAATTGAGAAGAGAACTTCACCAAGAATGGGAGTCTTATCCGACGCTTTTCACTGTCAAGGGTCAGATAGCGAGGGAGGGAAATTACGCCAGGTGTGAAAATCAAGGAGCATGTACGTTATATGCTGGGAAATATTGTAAATACCCATTCTGGCGATTGTCGACTGTTTATTAGAGAATTCTTATCTTGATATTGGGCCAGAAATTCTCGATATTTCCCAATACATTTAGTATTTTGGGAAAGCTCGATATCTAGGGCAGTCTTGATGAAAACGAGCAGCCTGCGAAAAGCTGGAATAGGTTCGTGCCCTCCTCTTCTGTACAAAGTTGAATTAACGCACGTCCAAATTGACAATCAGGCAAACTCTACTTTTTAAACGACTAAAAAAGAATGTTTCTTTCTGACGCTGACGACATGGATATTATGTCAATTAAACTTTGTACGGCAGGGATGTCGTCATATTCACAGAACAACAGAACGGTCGCTCGTTGATGTAGTTTCAATGAATAAAATAATAATAGAATTTTTTCAGCTAGTTTTCCAGCAATTATCTGGCTTTGGCTTTAAACTTTCAGCCTTCAGCTAGCTTTTCAACTCTGCTTGATAATTTGGGCCGGGCAGCCGCCTGGAGCGTTACGACCAAACGGGATCACGGTAAATTTATTATTAGAATGTTCAGCGAGTAATCTCGAAATAATTTGAGAACGAAACAATTTAGGGAAAGAAAGAAGATAATAAAATTTGTAGAGCGTAAAATTTTCTACAAATCATAAAAATCGATTCAGATTAATTTAAGGAAATCTTCCACTCATTACCCATACCGCTGCAATCGCCCATCAGTTTTCTCGTTCTCGTTATCATCTGTCTGGGTCAAATTCTCTTTTCTCTCTTCAAATGAACTCTCACCTTTCTTCTGAGAAAGAACTTGCAATTGCAACTCGTTCGTGACTCGTAGGACAAGCACGAACCTATAACAACGATCGCGGCAAAACATTGAACAATAATATTGAGAGGCTAGAGAGTGCTTGCGGCTAGCTCACCAACTCTGCTTGATAATACTCACACCTCTTCTCAGAAATTTTCATCCAGTTTCGACAAAAAAAAAAAAGAAACGAACACCCAACAATTAATTTCTTAATTCTCGATCTCAATGCAAGTTCCAGTCACTGCTAAGGGGGTAATGGATTATAACGTACATACTTCTCATGCTCACTATCGAACGACAATTCAATATTCATTTTTCGTTTCATTCGTATTTATTACAAGAATACAAATTTAAAACTCAAAATTCAAACATCAAGTAAGTTTACTAATACCTCAATAACTATATAATATATATCCTTCAAACGTTTGTGAATCGTGATGTAACCAATATTTCGTTTTTCTCGAGAATGATTATTTGACACACATGTAGCATTACAAACTCTTAACATAGGCCTAATATTGGAACTCACATTGAGTGAGTAAGGTGTAAGTAGAGCACTAATATTGAAAAAGTTTTTCCACAAGTACAATTCTACTTTATTATTTGCTTTTACAAGAGTACTTTCCGGTGTTATCCCATCATCAGTTGTGTCGCGACTGGAGAACAAGGCCTTAACATGAGTTTTTATAGTATAATACTGTGATCTTATTGGCTATAACATTGATTGCTTCACTCTATTGACCTAAATGCTGCGTTTCTGTTGGCTACCTGGTTTCCTGCCCTCTTATTGGATAAACCAGCCACATTGAACATTAACTACAATCCAAATACGTTACAAACAATACAAATCACTCAACTTGACTACAATCAAAGACTACAATCAAGATTTTTTGTTTCACCATCATAGAGCTGAAAACAATAAAACATTTTGAACAAACATTCAATTTTCATCTTCTGGAGAGTTGGTGGGTACCTTTATCAATTTTTGTATAGGTCGTTGGAGGTACCCTTGAGTTACAAATCTCAACACTCCGTACAAGCCCATTGGAGCTGGAATGATTGGCCATCACTAAAGCCATAGACCACTCTAGGACGGAATAATTCTCCTCCCTCATGAGGACTACATCGCCAACAGTCAAATTTTTCTGCGTTACCTTCCACTTAGCTCGAGATTATAGTTGGTTTAAATACGTTTTTCTCCATATGTTCCAAAATGATGACACAATTGCTTGTGTCAACCTCTGTTGTGTTGAAAAGGACACTCGCAAATCTTTTAAGAGAGGGATTTTGAGCAACGACTCGCAAGGTCCTCCTTGCTTGGATTGTGACAGAGAGGCCTTGAATTGAGGATGGCCTCAGTCCCTATTGAGTGAGGACTTGAGCCTCAATGGCTCTCTTGAGGACGGACTTTCCACTCTCAACTGCCGCCTCCCATAAATCACCTTGATGAGCAGCACGAGGCGGTATGAAGTTCCATCTTATTGAGTTTGACGCCGCAAACTCCACTACCTTATCCTAGTTGAAAAAATTTGATAGTCCTTTCAAGTTTGTTCCATTTTCTGAATTCAGCTTCCTTGGTAAGCCGCTCTAACTGACAACCCTCTCCAAGGCAGACACAAACGCTTTGGTGGATAAGTCTATGACTAATTCAATATGCACCACTTTCATGGTCATACAAACAAAGAATGGTACGCTTTGTTAAATTTCATTGATTGGTGACTGGTGCATTTGATATCCATGAACCCCTATCAATCCCAGTGTAGGTAAGTGGGTGAGAGATTGTGAAGTGAGGTGCTGGTAAACTGACCATCATTTGTTGACCAGATTCCTCCTTGAGTCAAGTATACTGAACTCACTGACACATAATTTTCTATTACCTAACGATTCAATCCACTAACTACCCAAAATTTACAACAGACATAACTTGAAGTGAAGAAATACGACAAGTAAATTCGGGAATAATTTTTTATTGAACATTACAGATATACAATCCTACTTTTGCATTGGGTTCACTGACAAACCCTGTGGAACTCACTTAGAACAGCCAATAACATAATTATACGCATGCACTCTGCAATCGAACTTGCCGAGATACCTACTATTATTAAAAAATTTACTGTTTGAGTCGTTCAGATTTGTTAGATTTCACCAGTTTCGTATTTCAGTGTCGGACCTATTCGCGCACCAAAAAACTTGAATTTCAAATGATTTCATCTTTTGATTGTCGCAAATATAGAAGCTCTCTCACCTATTCTGTCGTATAATTGATGAGTTCTTCCGTGATGGTCTACAGAGGGGGGGGGGGAGACTGAGTTCACCCACCAGACTAATTTTCTTCCCAGTTGTCCCAGGAAAAACACTCGAAGGAAAATTTTGAAACATTGGAGGAATATAATGGAAACAAGCAAGTGAAGAAAAAAATGAGTGAAAAGTATTAAAAAAAAAAATAGGGAAGAAGTTTGAAAATAATAATAACGACACAGAACCGAATGACGTCAAATGATCGAACGAAACGTACTTTCAGAAAAATGAGTTTGTCTGGAGGCGGGCAAGAGTTATTTGCTTGGAAACGCTTGATGGATTACTAGATTCTCTAGAACGGCTTCTGCTCTTTTCTTCTTTCTGTTTTTTTTTTTTTTTTTCTTTTCTTTTTTTTTTCTCTCTCTCTCTCTCTCTCTCTCTCTCTCTCTCTTTTCTCGTTGGTGGTTCTTAACTGTGACCTGTATCAACCCTTCGATTCCCCTCTGGAATGCACGCGGCATTACTTGGGAGAAAGAACGAGAGAGTGTGAGAGTAAATGAAAAATGGTCGGTCGAAAGACAGGAAAGAGAAACGCCTGGCTAGATTAAAATGTCGCCTTTTTGTCAAACGTTGAATGCTTTTTAAATGAAATGTGGAACCCTGAAGCGCGACATTTTTTTACCCAATTTGAGTAGATGGAAAGGGAGAAGAAGAAGGAGAGATCTAGAAAGTAACGAGTCGAACGAATTGATTAATTTATTATTCTTTTTTTCAATTGGAGTATAAAATTTTTTGAATGAATTTGAGGAAGAAAGAAAAAATAGTCGCAAAAAAGTGACTAAAGCATAACTTATGATAAAGATATAAAAATTCCAAATTTATGCATACAAATCATTCAAACTGGGCATCCGCCAGAATCGTTGACGAAGCACATGGTTTGTTCAACAGTAATGGTACTTCTGCTGAAATTGTGAGGGATATCCACTGTGCCCGTATATGAGGAGAGGGAGAGGCGATAGAAATGAAAAATTTTGAATAACTCTCGAATGAAGCGGGATTGAAAGTTTATTGTTATCCCATCCAGGAATCTATTTTGTTAAAATGTGTGTTTATGATCATCTTTCATGGGTAAGTGTTATTTCAAATTCTTTATTTTTCTCCCGTATAAAGCCATAATTTTGATATCCCTTACTATTTCTTCCCATTGCAGCGCAACGCCAGCGCTGCCTGGTTCAAATGCAAGAAGTGTTACAACCCAGTACACGGATGACATCAATAGTTGAATAGATACAACTTTCTACTTAGATAATGACTCACGCAATAAAGAACAATTTACAAAAAAAGTAGGCGTGGTATACCGCACAGTGTCAAAAGTATATCTAACGGAAACATCCCGTAATGAGCTCGGTGCGATTGAAATGAGAATGGTGAATTTGGAAGCTGCATTTTATTGTAGATCAATGCCTACACAAAGAGTGCTGGGAGAGAGGACCTATCTTTGTACTCAAGGTTTGAATAAGAGAGTTGAAATTCATTACTACACTGAGAGAAGAGAATACTCTTGGTAACTAGAGAAAAGTGTTAACTGAAGACACGTCACCTATTTTTATTCACCATGACTAGATTAAATAACTGGAAAAACTGATCAAATTGACTAAAAAAGCGACTGTCTTAAATTAAAACTTTTCTTGTAGTCACCAAGACTATTCTCTTGTCTCAGTGTAGAAGCATTAGATATCAGTCATTTGTAAATGCAACAATAATATCATTGACGAGCGTACCAATATACTAGCAATAAACGATGAATCGAGACATTTGTAGGCCAAAAACAGATTTTGTTGAAAAATATCACGATTGTCCAGCTATAGGTGTTGAGAAGAACATATTAAAAATGCTGCGCTCCCAGAAATCTACGTCGAGGTTTTTGTAGCACCTTCCTCCCCCTTTTTCTGTTAAGAATTCCATTGACCTAGTCATGGAACTAGCTCAACATCCCCCTCCGCCAAAAGCGTTTTACTATCATTTGATATCAAAGCCTTTTCCCCCAGTGTTCCCCATGAATTAATTATGACAAGACTGGAGTCGGAAATCTCCAACTCCGACCATCCCATACTGCCCCATGTCGCCCTCTGGTGCCAATACGTTGATGACGTGTCGTGCGTACGGGTGGGCCCTACTGAACTCATGCCGGATTTTCTTGATTCCGAAAAAATCCTACCAAAATGGAGGAATGTTTGAATGGTTGTACAACATCTTTCCGAAAGCGTTTGTCCGACGCGACATTTTTTTTTCCCGACCTTAAACCCCTGGTAAATTCCGATACGCAAACTTTTCACATGCTAAGCACATGAATAATAATACATTTGAAACCCTGAGCTCTCGATGCACCTAACTTCATCAATGCGTGCTTACCGACTAAGATCATGTCGGATTTTGAATTGGCAATCATAAATGCTTCCAAGAAAGTTTTTCCTGACGCTCCTCTTTTTGGTTGTTTTTTCCATCTCGGGCAAATTGTGTACCGACAAGTACAAGCTGCCGGCCTACAAAACCAATACCGCGACACTAATGACCAGTGATCGGATTTACTTTACACTCGATTCGATAATTTTTCGGTTTTTAGTCACTTGTCGGTGTTTATTTCATTTTCGTCAATTTTCGGTGAAATAAAATTTCGTTTGGAGGTCCATACCCTCCAATTCGTGCTCATCTCTTATCAGAACTTTTATAGTGCTTATAGAAATGGTCGTTAAATACCAGGGAATCCGTTCTCTATACTAATGACATACGCCCATGCTCATAAGCCTTGGGTTCATCCTCGTTGACGAAGTCTCCCGTGCCTTCACTACACTAAGAGCATCTTGCCTTTGACTTCTTCCGCAAGAACTACATAAAAGAAACATCGGCCAGAGGAAACCGCAGAGGTATACCTCCTCGATGCCAGCCGGCACACTAGAACCAGTATGAGTCGGCCCTCGCTGAGTCGCACAAAACAAATAATATAAGCGAGGACTGGCACAATCGTTTCCGGCAAATCGTCAGCAAAGACCACCCGGACCTCTATTCAGCTCTTATAGAATTCCAAAAAGAGCAGGGCTACGCGGAGGTCTGCATCCAAGAACTAGCCTTAGGAAAGGAAGTGAAGTACGTACGCAGTTGATAAGAAGTGGCGCGACCTGCACGAACGAACCGAAAATATCGCTAGGGAGGGATAACTTACCTACATTATCTTACAATGTTGACGTGTGAATTTGAAAATATGAAAGTGAATTTTTTTGTCGGAATGTTCTGCAAAAATTTTTTTCTGATCGGAAAATTGTCTTGACGGAAAGAAGTTTTGTCAGAAAAATGTCATGTAAAAAACACAATTGGAAAGAATGTCCTGTCAGACTTTTTGTTTGTCGAAATATGTGATGACGGAAGAACCCTACATTGGAAAAATGTTATGTCGGAATTAATGAGTGTCGGAAAAATGTTGTGTCGGAACAACGCTGTCGGAAGAAGAACCTGTTTGAATCCTCATTTTGGAAACCTCGTCAAATTCGTCAATTTTTGGCACATTTTGGTATATTATTTGGCTCGGAAAGGACGTTGAAACCCTGTATTGGTTTGAATTGAAGATTAAATTGAAATACAAATTTCTTAGATTCGAAGTAAACTTTCAAGGTTTTGTATTTTTGCACTAGAACAGACTTAGCACAGAATCCCATTCAACTGGTAGCATCATGTTGCCACACCCTATAAGGCTACAAGTGGAAATTTTTCCAAGTTTTCCTATTGGACTAGGAAAAATTTTGACCATTGTACTACATATATGAGAGGAGGGGAGGTTGTTGGTAAATGAAAAACTCGCAACCCACGTGGTAAACCTGCTCGGGGTTGTCTTCATTAACTTTTGTTAATTGAGGCAAACAGGGATCCTGCTTTATGGGAGTCACTACTGTGCATTGTCATTCCTATTCAGCTTGCTCTTTGTTCTTCACCGCCTTGATGGTTTTTCCTCATCATAGAGAAATAAATAAAAAATAAATAGACGAATAAATAGATAAATACCTAAATAAATAAATAAATAAATAAATAAATAAATAAATAAATAAATAAATAAATAAATAAATAAATAAATAAAATAAAAAACGACGGCTTACTTGACGAAGTTAAACGAGGAACGCAGGGAACCTGTTCTGTAAGTCAAATTGGTTTTGGTATTGAGAATTCAAGCAAGCCTAGACCTAGTAGAAAGCTAGTATGCAAGTGGCCTACATTCACTATAAACCGAGAATAAAATAGGACGTCATCAGTGACCTGGACTTATTTTAGGGACTTCGGAATATTTATAGGTTGGCTATCATAGATAGCTCGGAGATTGAAAATTTTCTAGGTCCCCTTTCTATCACGTATAGTTTGAGAGTAGAAATTTTTCCAAGTCCCCTCCCATCGTATCAGGCTCGAGATAAGAAATTTTAACAGGGAACTTGTTTTATGGGGGCTTTTTGAGGAATTTGCCGTGTGCCGTCCGCCATCCGGCAAAAAACTTAGAAAAATTTCGACTCTCGAGCTATATATTATATGGAAGGGAAATGGAAAAATTCCAACTCTCGAACTATCATTTACAGCTGGAGATTCGAGAAAAATTTAGACTCTCAAACTATATTATACTAGGCTTACAGTAGGTCTAGGCTTTCTTTATACTAGCTTTATCTAGGTCTAGGCTTTCTTGAATTTTCAATACCAAATCCCATTTGACTCATAAAAGAGGATCCCTGCGTTCCTCGTTTAACTTTGGTAAGGAAGCCGTCGTTTTTCAAAGTCCCCTTCTAAAATAGGTCCAGGGCACTGATGACTTCCTATTTCATGTTAGGTTTATAGTAGGTCTAGACCTCCTTCAGACGAGCTTTATTCTAGGTTTAGGCTTCTTTGAATTCTCAATACAAAAACCAATTTGACTCATAGAACAGGTTTCCTGTGTTCCTCGTTTAACTTCGTTAAAGAAGCCGTCCGTTTTTTAGGTCCCCTTCTATCATATATAGCTCGGAAGTTGAGATTTTTTCAAGTCCCCCTTCTATCATAATATACCGGGTGGGGCAAAAAGATGTTACCAGTTAGATGGGAGTTGGAACTAAATTCACTCCAGCTCAAAAACGCGAAAGGTTAGATGCACACATTAAATCTACGAAATTCGTATCCCTATTTTATCTTAAATTTGCGCCCCTACACAACTTTCTATGACATTTCTGAGCCGAGTTATGGACCAAAATGTGCCAAAAATTGATCAATTTGTCAAAATTCTCAAAAACTAAAAATTGTTCAAACTTCCATGTTTCATCAGATTTAAAAGTGAAATTTAACGCTGATTCCGAAAAAAAAAAAAAAAAAACGACGGCTTCCTTAACAAAGTTAAACGAGGAACGCAGGGAACCTGTTTTATGAGTCAAATGGGATTTGGTATTGAAAATTCAAGGAAGCCTAGACCTAATATAAAGCTAGTATGAAAAATGACGGCTTCCTTAACGAAGTTAAACGAGGAACGCAGGGAACCTGTTTCATGATTCGAATGAGATTTGGTATTGAAAATTCAAGGAAGCCTAGACCTAGATAAAGATAGTATAAAGAAGGCCTAGACCTACTATAAGCCTATCATAATATAGTTTGAGAATCTAAATTTTTCTCGCTCGAGAGACGAAATTTTTCTAAGTCCCTCTCCTATCATGGCTCGAGAGTCGAAATTTTTCCAAGTCCCTTTCATATCATATATAGCTCGAGAGTCGAAATTTTTCTAAGTCCCCCTTCTATCATATATAGCTCGAGAGTCGAAATTTTTCTAAGTTCCTCTCCTATCATGGCTCGAGAGTCGAAATTTTTCCAAGTCCCCCTTCTATCATATATAGCTCGAGAGTCGAAATTTTTCCAAGTCCCTCTCCTATCATATATGGCACGAGGGTCGAAATTTTTCTAAGTTTTTCGCTGGACGGCGCACGGCGGACGGCGGACGGCAGATTTCTCAAATAGCCCCCCATAAAACAGGTTCCCTGTTAAAATTTCGACCCTCGAGCCATATATGGTAGGAGGGGGACTTAGAAAAATTTCGACTCTCGAGCCATATATGGTAGGAGGGGGACTTAGAAAAATTTCGACTCTCGAGCCATGATAGGAGAGGGACTTAGAAAAATTTCGTCTCTCGAGCGAGAAAAATTTAGATTCTCAAACTATATTATGATAGGCTTACAGTAGGTCTAGGCCTTCTTTATACTATCTTTATCGAGGTCTAGGCTTCCTTGAATTTTCAATACCAAATCCCATTCGACTCATAAAACAGGTTCCCTGCGTTCCTCGTTTAACTTCGTTAAGGAAGCCGTCTTTTTTCCAAGTTTTTCGCTGGACGGCGCACGGCGGACGCTAGATTTCTCAAATGGCCCCGTATAAAGCAGGTTCCCTGTTGAAAGGCCTAGACCTACTATAAGCCTAGTATAATATAGTTTAAGAGTCTAAATTTGTCTCATATATGATAGCTCGAGAGTCGAATTTTTTCCAAGTTTTTTGCTGGACGGCGGACGGCGCACGGCGCACGGAAAATTTCTCAAAAAGTCCCCCATAAAACAGGTTCCCTGTTAATACCAGAATAACCCTATGAAGCTTGGAAGTGGGGGATTTTTCAATTTCTTATTTTGGAAATCTTGGCAAATTGGTTAATTTTTGTCACATTTTGGTCCATACCTCGGCTCAGAAAAGTCGGAAAAACTTCGGATGTGGCTCAAATTAAAGATAAAATTGAGATACAAAATTCGTATATTCAAACTATACGTCTAACGTTTTGCGTTTTCGCGCCACGACAGATTTAGCGCAAACTCCCATTTAATTGGTAACATCTTTCTGCCCCACCCGGTATAGTTCAGAAGTAGAAATTTTTCCAATCCATATCGGTTCACATAATAATATTAGTGATTCATAAACTATAATTTGGATTGTTCACAACATTTTACTACAATTGATGAACCAGTAGGCTAAGCCTCAAAACCATGATTAATTTACTATTTATTTTATTGTAACCAAACGCATACAAACATAGTTACTTGTAGTAATTAACAATAAGGGTCCAATACAAGCAGAAGGATATACAGTGACAACACTGACTTTTCTCTTTTAAAGTGAACCTTTCATTTCTTTTCCTTGAAGGGTTAATGTCATAGGAACAAATGCAGACGTGAACACAGACACACCGGGAGAACTTGAACAAAGAAACACATTAACATCAAATAACAATCCAAAAAAACACAGTGAAACGAGATTAACAGCTCATGATCAAATAGAAGAGAAAGAAATATAAATAGAAAACAAAACACAACACTACGCAAAATGCAAAATTACATCCTAAGAATGCATTCACACAGCATACAACTCACTCGACCGTGACTTCAGCATCTGAAGTAAGACAAAGGAGAATAAGAAGAAAGTGATTTCAATAGTGTTCATCTTCACAACGCGGGCCGACCCTAAAAACGACGATCAAGCAATTAAGTTCATTTACACAAATACAAGTGAATATAATTATGAACAAAGCAACTACCTATGGGTACACCTCAGTACCACACGCACAACCAGCGTGTGCTAGTTCCTATTCAATCTTGCGCCAAAAACATGAAAATAGTATACTTATGAGAAACGATTAATTTGGTTAATGAAAGTACATTTACTTCGTGCCGCACCCCGAATAAGGCTG
This sequence comes from Aspidiotus rigidus, assembly GCA_035079385.1. Lineage (NCBI taxonomy): Eukaryota > Metazoa > Arthropoda > Insecta > Hemiptera > Diaspididae > Aspidiotus > Aspidiotus rigidus. The sequence goes on along the minus strand of JAVHKY010000007.1, from coordinate 782,590 downwards.
TTGCGAAAGCGTATCGAATAATAATTCATACGTTGTACGCTCGCACGCATGCACGCACACACACACATGCAACACGCTTGTCGTAAGTGTCTACAATCGCGTATAGAGGTGAGTTGATATAATTAATCATTTCCTTTATTTACGTGCTAAAGTGTTTAATGAAAGATCGAAAATATAAAGTCATATAAATTAATGCGAGAATATAACGTCTTATTTAATAGGTTCCTTGTAGCACCAGCGTAGCATCGTTCTTGTCATCTCGCAGTTGATGAGATGTACCACCAATACATATAATACCTACAAGGTGATAATGCGAACGAGTATATTATAAATTTGTCATGAATTTATTCATTCATGTTCAATGTACGTATTAAATTTAGTTGTCATTTGATCTGTGTATCCGATAACCTCATGAGCACAGAGACTAGGACACCTGAATGAACTGAGAAAAAAAAATAATAAATAAAAAATAAAAACAAGAAACAAACTTTTATTAATTATTATACACATGATTGTAATGCTTTCGTCCACTGTTCTAAGGACGGAGTACGCACATCGTGGAACGGTACACAGTTGATACTTTCTGGATCTTTTACATTTGACCAATTCTCCACAAGTTGGCTCGCTGAGTGTAGAAATTGCCGAACAGGCAGTCTTTCTCGCAGTGTATGGTTGCGTTTTATTACTCCATTCGTTGATTCTATACCATTATTGGTCGAGGGATACCGTGGAGCCGCTCCCTCGAACCAATTTCTGTTTTTTAGTAGGTACCCACTGTGTATTGAAGTAGCTTGTGAATACATTGATGCGTGGGTCTGCGAGTGAATTCCATTTTTTGAAGAACAATTTCACTGCTTCGTCAAACTGTTCCTCATGAAGACAAGCCTGTAAGTTGGAGATGTCAACCACGCGCGACAGTTTCAAAAATGACATCTCCAACTTACAGGCTTGTCTTCATGAGGAACAGTTTGACGAAGCAGTGAAATTGTTCTTCAAAAAATGGAATTCACTCGCAGACCCACGCATCAATGTATTCACAAGCTACTTCAATACACAGTGGGTACCTACTAAAAAACAGAAATTGGTTCGAGGGAGCGGCTCCACGGTATCCCTCGACCAATAATGGTATAGAATCAACGAATGGAGTAATAAAACGCAACCATACACTGCGAGAAAGACTGCCTGTTCGGCAATTTCTACACTCAGCGAGCCAACTTGTGGAGAATTGGTCAAATGTAAAAGATCCAGAAAGTATCAACTGTGTACCGTTCCACGATGTGCGTACTCCGTCCTTAGAACAGTGGACGAAAGCATTTCAGTGGGCTTCAAGCAACAAGAAGATACTGCAATGCACTGATTATGATGACACTTACTACACAAGTCGTATATCGTACACTGTTCTGTCACGCTCTCTATTACTGCTTTGTCTCATTTATTTACTTTTCTCCTTGTCACTGCGCTAACTTTTTTTTTTAATATTCCAAGTATCTCATTTAATGCTCAATCTTACTTCATTACTATTCTCTTTGATACTGCGCTAACATTACTTATTAATGCTCCAAAAATCGAACCCATAATATAATTTATGAAGGTAATTGAAAATATTTTCACTCAACCGTATTTTGTTGTAATATCCGTGCACATCATGTGACGTTTGATTTATTTTTATTTATTTATTTATTTATTTAATAATTATTTATTTATTTATTTATTTATTTATTTATTTATTTATTTATTTGATTATTTATTAATTAGGTATATTAGGTATTATTTTTTTATTTTTATTTACTTCTTCGTTTTTTTTTTTTTTCCTTTCTTCCTCTGCGGTCAAATCGTGAGTGAAGAAGTTCTCCGGTAAATAGACAAGGATCAGTTTTCACAATTTATGTCAGTTTTTCTCTTCAAAACTAGATGGTGTCATAATGTACTCCAGTTTACTTATTGTCCACAGGTCAACCACTGAAGAATCGCGTAAGCGTCTAATAAGGCTTTTTGAAGTCTTTGAATAATGACAGTCACCTCAAAAAATTGAAATATAAGCTGTTTCAAAGTTAAATTGAGTAATTAGGGTACCTAATCTCGAATCAACAAATTGAAAAAACACCGTCAAAAGTTGAAGCAATTCTCAACGCGCCGTATCCAAAAAGTGCAGGCAATGTGCGTTAATTCATTGGTCTAGTTACCTAATTTGCGTTTCTTACCAAATCTGTCATCAATAATGTATCCACTTTATAAATTATTACAATCAAAATTTATTTGGCCAGTCGAGTGTAAAAATGCATTTGTCAAACTGGAGCGTGCTTTGCCAAGAAACCAGTATCTAGTGCCGTGTAATCTATAACTACCTCTTTAAGTAGCATGTGATGCAAGCCCTTAAAGTGTGGGTACAGTTCTTTTGCACATTGTAGATGGTCAAAAGTCGCCAATCACGTTCATTTCTTGTCCATTTACACCCTCTGAAATGAACTATATTCAGTTGGATTGTGAAGGTCTAGCAATTGTTTTGCGCTCTGCAAATCTTATACATACGTATCTGTATGGTTGTAAATTTGAATTATGTAGAGATCACTATCTTGGACTAAAGGAAGTTCCACCAATGACCGCGCCGATATTACTTTGATACGCAATATTTCCACGAGGATTTTACTAAAAGGTCATTTATAGAAAGCTGATTAAAACGTGAACGCAGATTTTTTCTCTCAACCGCCAATGTCCAATATACTTGGCGGCATTGAGTCAGTCCTGTCAATAGAAGTTGATGAACTGAAAGTGTCAACAATAAATCAAATTGCGAACGCCAAATTAAATTTTGAAAGTCTAGTCTGTCGAGAATACCATATTTAAATTTCTTCTCCATACCGCACAAAGGTCAGAGCAGTATGAACATTCAAAAATTCTTCGATCCTATCGCTTTCGATGACCACGACCGATGGTATCCGGTTATTTGCCCGAATACGTTTACCCGAATGGAAAATTTCCCAGATAGTTTTTTCCCCGTACGTAATAATTTTGTACCGAATGTAATAATTTATTTCATACATTTTTTTTTTAAATTTTTTTTATGTAATAGATCATACATGAACTGCCTGGTGGCATTAACATATAGGTAGGGCAGATATGGCATAGTTAACTTTACTTAGCTAATAGCGCAACCACTATTATACTGCAACTTAATATTAGGAGATGAATAGCTAGCAGCGAGTGTGCCTTGAGTACAAGTATAACTATTCAATGCCCGCTGTGGGCTCACGCTTTGGTCGTTGGGTAGATAGTTGTTCCAGTAGCTGAAGTGCCTCTATGTTTTGGTTGCTGTGGAGTTGTTTGATGTACCTTGTCGTGGTTTTTGATGCGATTTGCTGGACAGTTTCCAGAGCCAGGTCTTCGTGCAACTGCTGGTTTGTAATATACCACGGTGCTCCTGTGATTTTACGGAGTGCGTTGTTTTGGAATTGCTGTAAAATTTCTGTGTTGCTACTTGCTGCCGAGCCCCATAATGGTATTCCATACGTCCAAATGGGGCGAAGGATCACGACATATAGTAGCCTTTTATTCCAGAGTGATAGCTGACTCTTAGCTCTGACCATCGAGAGTGCGAAAGCGGAGTTTGAGTTGCTCTCTTTTCTTGATTATGTGCGCTTTCCAATCTAGCTTACAGTCCAAGTGTAAGCCTAAATATCGGGTGCAGTCAGCCCGCTGTACAGGCAAGTATAGCGGTGTCGTCTGCAAATGTGGCTAGTGTGGAGTCATCTTGCTCTGGAATGTCTGCAGTGTATAGTAGATACAGCAGGGGACCAAGAACACTGCCCTGTGGTACACCCGTTGCTATTGGCTTGTCAGAAGAATCAGCTTCTCCATAGTGAACATAGAATTTTCTGTCGCTAAGGTAAGATGATAAAATTTGCACACGAATAAAATTTTCTGAGTACATTTTCTGGTCTACGTACGTTAAGAGATCCAAACGTTCGCCCAGATCCGTTAAATATATTCCGTGACGTCGTTTAAGTCATACTCAGCCGATATACTTTCAATACGCACCTGCGATTTGAGCTTTTTTTTTTCGGCGCGTCTCGCACTCGCTTTCCGAGCGCAATTTCCGTTGCGCAAATCTCTGCGTGCTCCTGTTCAGCCTGGATCTCTTTTATGAAGGATAAACCAGGAAGATTAGGCTCAAAAATAAGAGTAAATGGAAATAAATGCCGGCATAGGTTTTTTTCGTGGATTATGTTTAAGGTTATCTCCTCCACGGCGATCAAAGAGCAGGTTCTTCCCCGAAGGGAGCTATAGTACCACAAAAATTAGTTTTCTGAAAATAAATCGAAAACTAAGCATCAGAGAAAAAAAAAGTTTCAAGTAAAAGTTGTTCCTCGTCAAATTTACTACAAATGTCACTACATATGATAATGTCAACTTAGCCCAAAAACTCGACTTGAAAAGTTCGTCTGAAAGTTGAGCGATTTCTAAAATCTTTGATTTCAGTGTTTGGGTAGGCAAATTAGACAGATTTCGAAAAAAAAAAAAACATTGCGACGTAGTAAAGATCTGATTGCTGGAAATGGTCAAGAATGATGTCCCAAACAACATACCAACTTCTCCGCGTTTTTCCTCTGGAGCCATTTTTTTTATGGGTGTTCAAACTCCCTCAAAATCAGTTTTTCGTAAATATCTCGCTTAATACGCATTTTAGAGAAAAAAGTCATCAGTCAAAAATTATTCCTCGCGAAATTTCCTATTGGACTACGTATTTCATTTTTAACCTACACGTGATATAGTTAGCCCGCAAATTCATGAACATTGAACCTCCGCCATGCCAATCCGTGAATAATGCGCTCCTTGCCGTGATTTGACGTTGTCCCGCGGTGGTTACGCGCGAAGATAACGTTAATATTTCGCTAGTTCATACGATAAAACGTACAATTTTATTAGTTTAAATTAATTGTCACAGAGAATTTACTGCACGATACTATTTTGAGAAAGGTATGATCGACTGCCTTTCATACATGAAAATAAAGTTTTCCATACTATGGACAAACATTTTGAAAATCGTTTCTTATGCGCACTTTACAGTATGTATGATATGTAAAAAGATGAATGGGGGGCTGTAGACATGCGAGCCCTTCCTCCATTTCTATTTTTGTGGTTGGAGTGGGTGGATTCATTTGTACTGAGTTGTTCCGTAGATTTTCCGTTCGTGCTAGTGCTCCATTTTCGGACTGAAAACAGGCTGAATTTCTTGTGCTACGTTTTTGCTGTATTTTGCTCTCGAGTTTTCCATTCTGGTCGTTTCAAGCGATGGTGGGAATGGATGTGGTCTCCTGTTGTGGACTCGCGGTGAGAGTTTGACTTCGATCCCGCGTACAATTGAAGTGAGCTAACGTGTGGAAATTCTCCATTATTCCAAGCAGTGGAAGGAATATCAACAAGAAGCTTGTTATGGTTGATGTGTGCTCCCACAAATTCAAGAAGAATGAGCCTCCACCATGCGAATCTGAGAATAATGCACTCCTTGTCAAAGTTGGCGTAGTCGCATGAGAGTTTCACGTTGATATTCGATTGGGCCAGGCAAACTTGCTCCGCCATTTTAGGTGATTCCCGAAGAAGCTTGTTTTGCGGTGAGAAATTGTCTGCATGAGTCTTGCAATGATCAAAACGGAGAAACGACACATAACGAGCTTTTTGGTACCATTCCCCATGTCGCCTGGAACAATAAGAAATTCAGCAAGTTTGCCTGGTCCCATTGAGCACGGAATCGCAATCGGTCTTTCACCGTGATCTTACAATCTTATCTCAGAAGACAACGATTGGAGGGACAAGGATACCAGAACAAATATAGCACTAACGATTCCATCCCTTTTCATACTAAAAACTGCAAATGTTCAAAATTGGGTTCTGCTTGTCTTCTGGGTCCTCCCCAAAGGACTGTAGGGGAAAAGAGGTATCCACGATGGAGAAACTCGAGAACATAATACAGCAAAAACATAGCACAAGAAATTCAGCCTATTTTCAGTCCGAAAATGGAGCTGGACATGCCGGCCTGGTATGTTTACAGTCCCCTCATAAGGTTGGGAGGGAAGAAGCCCAGTACGAACGGAAAAGTCTACGGCACAACCCAGTAGAAACAAATCCACCCACTCCAACCACAAGAAACGAAGTGGGGGAATGGGGGCATGTTTACAGCCCCCATTCAGCTTTTTACATATCATACATATTGTAAAAAGTACATAAGAATCGATTTTCAAAATGTTTTTCCGTGGTATAGAAAACTTTATTTTCATGTATGAAAGGCAATTGATTATGGGAAAATTTCAACTGCAAGTCTAAAATGTGGAATCGCACACCAAATAAATTGAGTCAAAAAATGTTGATTGCAAGTCTAAAATGTGGGATCGCACGCCAAATAAATTGAATAAAAAAATATTGATTGCAAGTTTGAAATGTGGGATCGCACGCCAAATAAATTGAGTCAAAAAATGTTGATTGCAAGTTTGAAATGTGGGAGTATGGCAAGATAATTATTTGGCTAAAATAGAATTTTCAAAACTACGAACTATACAAAAATGGAAAACAACACTGAATAGAAGAAGAAAAAATACATGAACGAGATTCTACATATTTCAGGCTGTTCAAATGCACAATGTTGAATGGTCGCCGTCAGTGCTCCTGGAGGATGGCAGTGAGGCCATTACCAAGGGCTTCATTAAAGTTTTTGGGCCACCGCGACGGAGGCTTCATTGTTTTTACCAAGTCATCGAGAGCGTAGAGAAATGTATAAAACCGCTGACAAAGAGTGGAGAAGGTGAGCGTATTAGAAGCGACATCAACGATTTACAAACGTCAAAAAATGAAGATGTATTTATGGCGGCTGCGCAACTTTTTGTAGCCAAATGGTAAGAAAAACAGCCCGAATTCATAAAATACTTTGAGAAACAATAATGGATAAAGAAAAACAATCGATGGTATGAAGGAGCAGGAGCAGGGTATCCGTCGACAAATAACGGGATAGAGGGAACTAATGCCTGAATTAAAAAAAACTGCACTCTTCGAGAAAGATTACCTGTAGGTCAATTTATGGAAAATTTGATGGTAATAGTGCGAAACTGGTCAGAAATGAGAGATCCACGATCAACCAACTGTAAAAATTTTGCAGTAGAGCCCACACCGCCACTGAAATTGTGGACTGCAGCCCACCAGTGGGCAGCCGGCAACAGGAAGGTATTGCAACAATTACAAAGCGACGGTTCTCGGCTGTTCTTTATGTCTTCATCAACTTTTGGGAAACCCATAACTGCTGCGTTGTTCAAGAAAATACAAAAATCCTACTGCAGATGGACTACCTTTAAAGAATTTCAGACGCTAAATTACGGGATGTGGACAGTTGTGATGTCGGAAAATGTGAAAGGAACAACATGTGACTGTCCGATATTTATGAAAGAGTTCCAGTGTAAGCATTCTATCGGCATGCTCATTCGTCAGAAACTTGTGGAGGCCCCTTCAGCAGCTCGAAGTTTCCCCCTCGGACAGAAGAGGAGACGGGGCCTGCATTAGCCAAGCGCGCTCTAATTCGACAATGAAGTCTCACAACTTGTCGTTAAAATATAAAATAACTAGTCGTTTAGATACTTTTTTGTCTTTCGACCGATTGTCGTTAAAATATGAAATTACTTGTCGTTAATATTTTTTGTTGTCTTTTCATTGAGTATATTTTGAAGTGGAATTTCGTTTTTGGCGTTCCTCCTTTTATTTTTGTCGTTCCTCTTTTTATTTAAAGGTCAATGTTTTGTGTGGGCGTTATTTCGACACTTTTTGCTGCTGACACCTCATTTTTTGACTTGCGTTTAAATACATCCCGTTGATTATACCTTTTTCAAAATAATATCGTGCCCTGCAGCACATTCCCTAGGACAATTAATTGAAACTAACAAAATTAGTATATTATGTTTTATCATATTAGCGAAATTTTTGAAATCGCTCAACTTTCAATCCAACTTTTCGGTTCGAGTTTTTGGGCTAAGTTGACATATATATGTTACGCCGAATCCGTCAAAAAGCCGATTTTGTCAAATCGGCAAAAATTTTTTCCGAATTTATAAAGTCGGCAATATTCCTATTCGATTTGAAGTACCTGGAAGATAAACATCGAGAATACTTTCAAATAAATTTATACGAACACATCAAAAGCAAATTAACATCAAAATAATGACAATAATACTTTAGAAATAGGTAGGTCTGTATAAAATGTTGAACAGTATCCAAAAATAAAATGAATTTCGTAGAACAAATAACCACGATAATATTATACAATCGGAAAAAGTCAATCATTTTTCGTTCCAATTTTAGTTAATAAGTGCTCGTGCCGTTCAAATAGCACCTCTTATAGATGTGCTTGCAACAAATGTGGGTTGGGGTGCAATTCGGCCTGCTCTTCCGGACGTACATGTAATAATCACAAAAACTGATGTTTTAATATTTCTTGCTCGACTGTGTTTTCATAATAACGATGAACTTTTTCTGATTTTTTTTATCTATTTTCGGTACCCCTGCTCAGTGCCCACTGAGTTCAGACGCACGAGCTCGCGCAAGGAGTACTCCGTGTTAGCGCCGATTTCATTGGCCTAAATAAAGTGTACGTTTGTCTACTTATTTTCACCCCTCAACAATATCGAACGTCCCCATGATTCAACTTCACGTGTACAAACTAGTTTGATTCATCACTTGAAGATGGTCATTGAACGCAATGAAGGAAAAAAATCCGATTGGAAAAAAGAAAAGGAAAAATATTACGCAGGTCTTCAATTTACCACGATAATTCAGGACCGTGAAAAAGAAGGAAAGAAAAAGTTGGAAGATAGGATAAAGAAATATTATTACTTTCAATCTCAATATTTCAGTTGCCGATTTCATAATTTCTGATGATTTGATAAAGTCGGCAAAATTAGCCTTTGGGTTGCCGATTCTATAAATTCGGCAATTTGACGGATTCGGCGTAACATATACATATGTATAGTGAAGTTTGTAGGAAATTCATGAGGAACAACTTTTGTTTGAAACTTTTTTTTATCTGGTTCTTAGTTTTTAATTTATTCTTAGAAAACTAATTTTTGTAGTGCTTTGCTTCCCTTCGGGGGAGGGCCCGCTCTCTGATCGCTGTGGATTTTTAGTATGTTTATCGGAAGACCATTATTAATCATAATCCACGAAAAAACATATGCTGGCATTTATTTCCTTCTCAAAACCCAATCTGCCTTGGCTAGGTCGGGGTGGTTCTTCCCCATTACCGTCCGAAATCTGTTGTACCACCCCTCGGTACAGTTATTTGTACGGTGGCTTTTTTCTACGGCTGTTGCGTGTTGTTTCCACAACCGGGGCGGGAACCGAGCTTGTGATTTCCCTGCTTCCGGCAATGTAGTACTCGCTGAAGTTGTCGACCTCTTGTACTCCAGCCTCTTCTTCTGATTCGTCATACGACTCCTTTGGTGGACCACTGTCAAAAAGGAGGAACCGCTCACCGGGTACCGTTGACTTCTACTCATCAGAAATTTCTCGAAGCTTCGACAGCTGTGCGAGTTGAGCGCGTGTTCGTCGCATTGTTCGTAACAGGGCTGGCTGCGCGGGCAACTGGCTGAGTACATCCACTGAGGTTTCCTGCAATTTGGTTCCTAGAATCCGTGCTGGTGGCTCATCAAAGTGCTCGACTGCCTTCCGCTTCAAGCTTTGGGTTATCACTTCTGCCGTTGTCTCTTCGCGGTTCGTAGGATGGCTGTGATTCGAAGCAGCCGGACCCTTTAACACCTCTATGTCAATGTCTGTCGAGTCGCTGGTGATAGCTCGATGTTCCTCGGCGTAGTAATCGGCAGTCCCAAAAGACCCCGCCCTTTGCCACGTGTGAGCCTGTAAATGTAAATGAACCGATCTACCAACTATAGTGGAGCCATAATGGATGGTCGGATACGAACGAATGTAAAGAAGAACGAGAACGTGTACAACGCGTACGTTTAATCTGTTTTTTCCTTAGCAACACCGAGTAATCGTTTCGGTATACGGTAGGCGTTCGCAGTAAAACCTCCTGTAAGATGTGTTCGGAATATTCGAGCGACAGAAGTACAGCGAGAACCTACCCAATAAAACTTTCAATATTTCATTCCCAATGATTTTTTCCGTTTGGACAAACGCTATTCGGGAGAACGTTCATTCGAGCAAAATGTTTTCGGGAATTTCTTTCAGGGAAAATACTGTTCGTGACAATTGTCACTCAGATATATTTCCATTCGGGGAAAAAAGTTATTTGGGTTTCTTGTCATTTGGGCAAATGCATTCGGGAAAATGACAGGGAATCCGTGTCGTCCAAAAAATCTCCTCTCAAACTAAAGATTATTATTATTAAATTATTAAAGCTGTTTATTTGTGGGTGCCGACGTAGACGGCGTCTACCTGTTCCCCCCTGGCAAATGATTTCAATATGTATTCCGTGAAGTCCAAAAGATTAGTTGTGACGCTTCGTGATTTAAGAAACCCATGTTGACAAGGAGAGATTAGCTGTTGGACTTGGTTATAAATTGTAGTATGTATGGTAGATTCCATAGTTTTAGCTGGGATGGATAGAAGAGATATTGGTCTGTTCTACTGTCGTTTTTTCTTTTGGGACTGGTGTGATCTGGGAAATCTTCCATACATCGGGAAAGGTGTTAGATTTAATACTGAGGTTGTATACATGAGTGAGGGGTTCCAACAAAAATTTCTCACACCCTTTATAAATGTAGGCCGGTATTTTATCAGGTCCCAATGCTCTTTTCGGTTTTAAACGTTTGAAGAATTCAGCCACTTGGTGCTGGAATATTTCTGGTATATTAATCACACTTCCAGCCTTGACAGAAACATTATCACGGAAATCGGGATTATACATTTTTTTGTCGTGTATACGTACACGGACGAGAAACTATTTAGATACTACCTCCTGTTCTTTCGCAACAGTTTGACCATCAAACACCTTAATGTTCGTCGTATTTCCCGATCATTTTTTTTGATTGACAAACTTCCAGAAAGCATTTGGATCAACTCCCAGGTTTTCCCCAATTTTATGTAGGTACGTGTAATAAGCCTCCCGAATTTGTTTTTTAGAAGCGGCTCTGAGAGCGGTAGTTGCTATGATCACACTGATATCCCTTATGTCTACCCAGTTTACGCCGTTCCCTCTCTTTAGCCAATTGTTTGTATAATTTCTGCACTGAACCAAGGGGGATATTTCCGCCCACTGGTAGGAGTCCACGTTCCCCCGTCCCTACAAAAAGAGTTCGTGTTGTCTATTCCATTTTTTATTTTAATTGTCCAGCCGAAGTCTAAACATATTTAGAGTAGACCATTAAGGCTCTCAACCCAGAAATGACGAAAGGAACTAGAATGATCTAGCTATCCACTAAAAAGAACTACGTCACTCCTTCAATTTTGAAAACGCACACTTCGGGAAATTAATTTAATACTAGAGAACGCAAGATAAGATAAGATATTGACGCGATCAAGAGGGCGCCAATACCATCAACTACAATATTAAGAGACTGCACACTTTTGCCTCTCTTTGCACTCCTATTATCTTAAACAATTTTAAATAATTTCTTGTGTTTTTTCTAACTAATGATTTATACTGCTCTATGTATTCTCGTAGTCAACGTTCTGTTTTCATTTCGTTTCTGTTCTTGATAAAGACCTTTAGCTCGGCCGAAACGTCGAAGATTTTTTTCGATTGTGCCGGAGAAGCCTCAATGTCATATTGAATATCATTCTGTACCCTCGTACGCTAACTTCGATTAAAATACTAGCGTTTTTGTTGACAAAGTCTGAGGCGTCACGTTAATAAAAAATATAATAGAAACGCTGAACGCTATTCCGGGGGGTTAATAGTACGTAACGTCAGGAATCGGTGGGGTGAAAAGGACTCACTTCAGAAAAAAAAATGAAAATAAGTTTCGAGAAAAAAGAGGTAAGGGTTATACAAAGAGAGTATAGAGAATGGAAGTTTTGGAAGTTGATCTGAGGAATTGAAGAAATTTGCAGTTAAGGTCGTAGTGCGGCTCTAAACGCGAGTTTGAGGCTGTTTCGTAGCGAAGACTGAAGATTGGGCTACTGCCGAAAATTTCAAGGGTTATTTGAAGACTTTAGGCTAAGAAAAACAAAAACTAAGCATAAAAATTTGTACTGTCACACTCCTGAAAATTCTTGCAGTCAAACTTTGATGAAACATGAGAAATACCAACACGTTCTTAAAAAAACATGAAAATTATATTTTATTTATTTATTTATTTATTTATTTTGAAAAAATATCCCTGCGATGTCGCATACGTTCGTAGTTAACTATTTGGTTTTTCATTCTACGGGATATAAATAAACTAAATTTCTATACGTTTGACCAAAATTTTAATTATTTACCTATCATTCAAATACCACGAAGGACGCGAAGGCGTTTGTTAATTTGAAGATCATTCATTTCGAACTGTTGAATATGAATCTTAAATAGACACTCATTTTTGAATGAAAACTTGGCGCAATAGGTAGGGTCGTAGGATAGGTTCGGAAGTAGGAAACCGTACATTCGAATCCCGATTACGCCTTAAATCATAATCAGTTAATAACAAGATTGAACTTGCTTTTTTTCATAAAAATTTTTTCTAGCTATTTTTTCTTCATTCTGGTAAGATATTTATTTTAAAAATAAAACTTTATGAGGTTTCCCTAATTTATTTTGTTATTATTTCACTAATATTCTGGAAAAGAGCAACAAAATTTTGCCTCGTAAAAATATTGCGTAAATCGCTACAACTCAGCAATAGAATTGCTGCGTCAATGATGTGTTTCTACTGCGATTGCACGCAGATAGGTGCGTTTATAGTGCACAACTGTCCTACAAATCCCCAAGTCCCCATCCACCACCGCATATTCCACCCTCACCACAACCAAAACTCCATGACAAATCTACGTTCCAATCTAGAACTTCAATTAGCAAGCCCCTTCAAGTTCTACTGTCTTAACCACATCGTTCCTTCAACCCCTCCTTGGCTATTTATTCCACCCAAAATAATTCGTGACCTAAAACGCCTCCCTCGTCTTTCAACTTCTTCCGAAGAACACCAGACACAGTTTAACAAAATTCTTAACAATTTTCACAACCCTACACTATGTTTCACCGATGGATCTAAACATCAAAACAAAACCGGCTTCGCATACTCAATAGGGCCCATCACAATCTCTCATCGACACCGTAACACCGCATTCATCTTCGCCACTGAACTACAAGCAATCTTAGCTGCTTAAAACACATCCTCACCTACTTACCCTCCCGTCTTCCCCTCAACCCATTTTTGGTCATTTCCGACTCCCTGTCATCACTTGACGCCCTGCATCTAGGTACCTGGTCACAAGGGTATCCCAGGAAACGAAAATGCTGACAAAGCAGCCAAATTAGAAACCCATAACCCATCAGTCAACCGTTCTTTCCTTCCCTCATTGTTAGGACGTGGTCCTAAATTATCTGACTTTGCGAAATTACAAAATCACGAACAAACGACTTAATATCGAGATCGATTTATTATAACAACATTAAGAAGCGAAATTGAGCAGAATTAAGTAGATGTAGATGTAGTTACAGAATTAAGAAGTAGTCCGTAGATATTCGGATTTGAGGTGCTTATATACGAAAATGAGTTGATTGATTGTTATGATGAGAAAGAGATAGAAGGAGTCGGATAGCTTTGGATGCGTGACTTTGAGGAGTTCAATGGGTTCATGATTTAAAGGTAAACATACTAAAAGAGAGAATATTCGGTGAGTAAGGTAAACTATGGTACGTGTAAACGTGTTAATATGATGATACGATAATAAGAGACGTCGGTGCGAATGAACGATTGAGAAAAATAGAGAGGAATGAAGCTAAAGAATTTAGGTGAATTTCGGCGGGTCTAACACTCATGCTCAGATCTCTTCAAACACATCAACAAATTCATGTATCAAAACTAGTCTAAATTAAAAATATTCCCATCCCGTGGGACTTTTCAAATCAGTCAACACGCAGAGAAGAAATAGTCATCACCCGTCTCAGAATCGGCCACACCAGACTCACACACACCCATCTCAACTCTCATCTTATGCCTCTCTCATACCCTCATTGCGAATCTGAACCCCCCCCCCCCCTGTTCGTTCAACACATCTTCTGCTGCCCCAACTTGACCCAACTCCGTAATTCCTTATCCATCCCTCACACCCATATCGAGGCACTATCAGATGACTTCCCCTTCATCCTGAACATATTCAACTTTTTAACTTCCTCTCACGCCTAATATAATCATGCAATCTCGCCGAGCTCATAGCCCTGAAGGCAGGCTGCTAGTAGCTCGTAAATTAATAATTAAAAAAAATAAAAATGAAAAATAAAAAAATAGCGTGAATAGCCGTAGTTAGTCGCCTGTCATGACGGTTTGGTGCAGATCGGTGACGACGAGTTCGACTAGGCAGGGTTGTTGAAAGAGGCGATAGGAGCTTTGTGTCGAACAAACGAAATAAACGATCGATCTCACATTGTTTATTAATATTCGCTTATAGGATATAAACGAGCGCTTATACCGCAGATAACTTCGACAATCGCTTTGGGTAGTCGAAGATGAGTTTATATGTACAAAATATGCTGACGTTGGCAAATATGAGGGAGTCATTTAACGGTAGGTGATTCATTCACTGAGTCATCTCCGAAAAATGCTTACGTGTGTTTGAAAACAAACTAATGATAATAATAACAATAATAAATATAGATCGAATATTGTGACGATACCGAATGTATCGTTACATCGCCGTAAAGCGATCATACCCTCATTTATCGCAGCATCTTTGCAGCGCACATTCGCGGCAATATAAGGCTACAACAGCAATATACCGCTGCTCAGTTACAACAACTTCCTGCACCAAAATAACTGCGAATGTTGCTAATTCGGTGGGGCAAAAGTTGCAGTTTATTTGCTGTGAAATAATGCTGCATTGTTACTGCGAAAATCGCACCGAAATTGTTAATTGGAATGGATTATAGAGTCAGATTGAGTTGATAAAACGCTTTTGAATGGTTAATTTACTTGTTTTCTACTATCATGTAGGCCTACAAGTACAAAAATGTACACAAACTGCAGCGATATCAGTCATTCATATTTTGAAGTGCAGTTTGGTCCAGTATCAGTCACCAGTACTTTGTTTTCACATAGCTATTTAAATCATTGTCTCAATTTGTTGGAAAAATGATCAATATGACCTATCATCGATCAATTGCATCCAACACTTTGCATTGATGAAAACGTGGAAAAAGGTGTACCAATGGGCTTTAGAAAATTAGAAATCACTTCAGAAACACTTTTCTGAAAACGTGTGCATGCAATTTTTCACACCATTACATAGAAGATTCTCTGGTTCTGAACCACATTTGTATGAATTTTTGAAATACAGAAGTGGGGTCTAGATCATCACTATTGATCGGAATGATCTTCAAAAATCCACTGGTACGTACCCTACTTGTTTGGAGGTGTACACCTGCAAACGCAAATTCGCCTCAAATTGATTGATGGGCCACAAAAATTCTCCCGTGGACCAAATTGAAAAAAAAAAAAAACGTTGGACCACGTAAGGTAAAAAAAAACACTGATTGTTCAATAGATTTCAATTTTTCTTTTTAAATTTTACGACTACATTTACATAAATTTTCGACGATGTTCAAATTTTTTTTTTTTGTAGTATATTATTTTTTCTTCACTTTTATTATTTTTTCTCTCGGGTTACAGTTGTGTCGATTTTTCATGATGTCGTTCTTTGTTTTTTTGTGACGTCGAACGTTTATATTCGCGTTAATGAGCAGGGTCGTCCCGCGCATTCACATTTTTCTCACGGGCCGACAAATGGCACCCGTAATTGAATGGTCCGCAAAAGCTGATTCCCATATTACCTTTTTTCAAAACCATTTTGTGCTCGGCCACTTTAATCTCAAGTTGGCAACTATAGTCTCCCCTATATATACGCTATGGCGCTGGAATTTCTATTTTTCAATTGATAGTTGAACAAATAGCTATGTTTTCTGAGCTTTTTGTTTTCAATTTAAAAAAAAAATAACTTACTCTGAAAAAAAAAAAAAATTATAATACTTTATTTCATTTTTTGGTGACTTCACGTAATTGAATAATTATTACATATTATTATACTCGTTGAGCAAACTAGATTTCGACTTTTCGTATGTTATATATCCTTTTTTCTCTCTCTCCTCGTTTCGTTCTCTTTCTTTTTCTCTCTCTTCATCGTCCTCGTATTCAATTTGGACAGAAGTGAGTAGAGCGACTAGAAATATCCATATTATTTAGTTCTTATAATCTCTTTTTATTAGACTTGACAACCTAACACACAGACAACAAGCGATGATAAAACATAGACTCGACGCTCTAAAGACAGAGAGTAATCGGTACAAAGAAATTTCCATCATCGAGCAGTGAGCGAAATATCTTATTTCTAACGAAGAATTGACCTGTTCGTAAAAGTAGATACTGATGTATTAGTACCAAAGACAGAAGGCGCGCCGGCGACAGCGAACCGGAGATACATTTGTTAGTTTGAACGGCATACCGACGACGCGCTTCATACTGTAAAATGAAATCCGAAGAGAGTAGGTATATTTTGAATAAGAATTTTCAATGTGAGAACTTGGCTTCCACGTAATTCTTTACGGCAGGTATATTGGTGTACATAGTTACAATAAGTTTGAAAAATGAAAAAGTGATTATATTATTCAACTTTTTGTATATTTTATCATTTCCTTATTTAGAGTAACGATCAATTCGCGTCGCTCGGTATATAATCGTCGAACGGCAACCCCCTCCTTCCCACTAAGGTACAGACTTATCCCTTTCAATTAACTTCTGAATGCGCTTAAGGCTCCTCAATAGTATGTAGCAATCCTTACTCTTCACAGAGTATCTTGTTTCGATTCTTATACAGCATTCATCTAAAAACTTGACTGCACTCATCGAAGTCTACAACAACCGGTATAGGCGCATTTGTATGCGCGCGACTCGTACGCAAACTATTCGTACCGGGCACTCACTACTACAAAGACAATTATTGATAAACAATTGGTGATATTTGACGTTTTTTCAAAATATCGCAAAAATGAACGCAAATAATGGAAAATTGATGGGAATAAGATTTGTAGCGCATAAAATTTCCTGTCATACGGGTCTATTTTTGTAGAAATCCGAACAATATTGTTTCTTGTTGTAGTAGTGAAATCGGTGTAACTACACAAGAGGTATACCCGGACCCAATACTGTAGACGAACGACGCGACAAACCGCGGCCGCCTCCACTCAAACGAACGACAGGAACTCACAAATTGCACTTCTTTCAGGCGACAGTTTCTCTTCTCTGTGAAAAAAAACGTATATGCTCGGGTAAGAGACTGTATATTTTTGAAACAGTTTTTTTGCGTAGAATATACCGTTACCTAATAGTCAACAGATAAGACGCTCTACAATCTAAGATTTCATGAACCTTCAGTTCATGCGGTCAACATGAGTAAAGCTTATTTTCTTTCAAAAATTTCATGTACATGCGTGTCATAAAGTGACGTTGAGCATTTCATTTGCGCGAGATAGTTGTTGATCTAGCTGGAATGAAGAATTCTATTTTGAGGTACACAAGAGATTCAATTTCAACGTGGAAGTTTGTTTCCCGAAGGCCTTTGTACTACTCGACGATAGTGGAATCGGCGATAATTGTTAATTTTTGCGTTTCGAAATGGTTTGTTGAATAAACTGGTGGACAAGTCAGAATGATAGAGAATCAAAATGAAGCGATAAAAGTCTAGTTCGCAAACGTGAAGACGATACATTAAGAGAGAAAAAATTAGGCAACTGGATGACAACAGACGGCGATGATTCCTTAACCCCCAATCATTGATTTTTTCGGTAATCGTTGAACAACCTGAGCTATCTACTTATTCGCAAAAAATTTTTTAATCCCGAAATTCGGTAATGACCGATTCTTTTTCTCTCAGTATACCAGTGCAGCCCGGTCACAAAAATTTGATGCTCGAATAGAAATAACGACCGTCGCCCAGTGGCGATGGCCATCTATAGAAGAGCCGCAGCCCGTCGGTCAGATCGCCGCGCCACTAAATTTCGCTTCAGGGGTCTGCTGTTGAGTTATGAACTTCTTATAGGTATTACATCGTCGGTCCGTAACATAAACCGTGGGATTGTATATTCGTGTGAGAGGTCAGTTGATGTAATAAATCGTATAGAACTTCTGCCTTCGTGTCCTTGTCTGAGTTTTTTCAGTAGCCAAACAAACGCAGGGAAACTACGTTGAGTTCACTATAATGATCCTCTCATTTCTTTATATTTTCTTTGATAATTTGAAAATTTGTGAAATTTTTTTCCTGATAAGAAATGACATGGAACAATTTTTTTTTCGGTTCACATGGAATAAAAACGCGTTCTTTTACAGCTTCGTTGTACGTGATGTGAGGACGCAAGTTGCACGCATGCCCGCATTTTGTAAGCGATGAACATCGTTGTGGCGGTACACGTACGATTCATGTGTGAACCAATAAATAGCTTACGCCACATGTGTACGGAGCAAAGCGATAAACCCGCGCTTATGGCCGCTCTAGCTGCGCCTCAAGTCGCCAAAGCGCTCCTATAGATCGTTTTTCTCCGTCTCTAGTAGCGTTATACCGGGCGAACCAGAAAGATATTACTAGTCAAATGGAAGTTTGCGCTAAATTTGTTCCAGCGTAAAAAGGCGAAACGTTAGATGTTTATTTCAAATCTACAAACTTTGTATCTCAATTTTATCTTCAATTTGCGCCTCTGCTCAACTTTCTAAGACTTTTTTGTGCCAAGTTATCGACCAAAATGTGCGAAAAATTGACCAATTTGCCGAGATTTCTGAAATAAAAAATTGAAAATTCCCACACTTTCAAGCTCCATAGGGTTATATAGTTGTTTTTTTTCTGCGGATTCAGCGCAAAATTTCACTTTCAAATTAAGTAAAATATGGAAGTAAGAACAATTGATAATTTTGTCAGCTTGGTCAATTTTTGGCACATTTTGGTTTCTAACTCGGCTCAAAGAAGTCGTAAAAAATCAAGTAGGGGGCAAATTAAAGATAAAATTGAGATACAAATTTCGTAGATTTGAAGTATACGTACATCTAACGTTTCGAGGAGTGAATTTAGCGCAAACTCCCATTCAACTGGTAACATCTTTCTGGTCCATCCGGTATACTATTCCGCAGCTTGTTTAACACCCGAGTGGTAAAGCGGGATTATAATATTTTATAGAATAATTATTCTTTTCTCTCATGAAAGAACCAAAATTTTGATCAGACTGGCAAGCAGATAGACCTTTTCTTCGATATAGGTATTTCAGCTTTTTCCAACCACACTAGGTATACTGAACAAAAAGTAAAACTATTACACATTCGAATGTACGGTTCCGAGGTATTTTTCAATGCCGAATACGATATCGTCCTCCGATTTTCGCTAGGACGTCACAATTTTTTGTAATTTTCTCGTTTACCTGCCTCGGACCATCGCGGAACTCACCGAACGTATATAGCAGTATTCAACACCGAAGTTTTACGTTACATTTTGCGATGGTCTGCGGCAAGTAAACGGGATTATTACAGAAAATTGTGACGTCCTAGCGAAAAACGGAGGACTGCATCGTGTTCAGCATTGAAAAATACCTTGGAATCGTACATTCGAATGTGTAATCGTTTTACTTTTTTATTTTTTGTTCGATAGTGCCATCTAATTTCCACCAGTCATAGCCGTAAGAGGGAATCGGAAGTTTTACTACATAACGAGAATTAACGCTTCAAACGACTGGCGTTAGAAGGAATTGAAATCACACGTCATTCTCTTTGTTCTGATATTACCCTTTTCAACAGGTTTGATCCTGATGAGACAGGTTTGGTCGAGATGCTGTATCGACCTTACGCGACGCCACAAGTTCGTGATGAGCGATGTCTAGTAAATCGATTGACAAAGCTAGTCGACCTCCTGCTATCTCAACAGCAGTACGGCTTCCGAAAAAAAGATCCTTTGAAGACTGCATCTTTGCCGCGTGCAAAAAATTGGGGCAAATGCAGAAAGCCACAAACTTTGTTTTAGCATTGTCTCTTGACATCTCTGGGGTGTTCGACCGTGTTGAATACCAGCACTTAATAGACACTGTGGAAAAGATGGAGATCCCGGAAGATATGGTACAAATCATAAAATCATACCTGCACGATAGGAAGATACAATACGGCAAAGAAATAAGAAAACTCGAACGAGGAACCCCACAAGGAGGTGTCTTGAGTGGCCTACTTTGGAACGTAGGCTACGATGATGTCTTGAAGTGGATGGAGAAGAGATGGGTGTGTCATTTCTGCTACGCAGATGATAACATCCAAGATCTACAAGCAAGGGCAAGAAACGAGTTAAAAAAAATAAGAAGGTATATAAAGGACAAACCAAATCTAGATCATAACACTAACAAAACAGAAGGCCTCCTCCTTCAACGTCGAATGGTGGGCCGAAGGAAGGTTGAGTCAATAGAGCTAGATGCCGAGATCAGGAGATCCAACACTCTGAAATATCTAGGAGTCTGGATCGATGAAGAACTATCATGGGAAACGCACTGTCGGGAAATGGGTATTAAGGCTACGAAAATCTCGACAAAAATAGCTGGCATATGTAGGAACACCTTCGGATACAGCACAAAGGCATGGAAAGTGATGCTGGAGGGAACGGTCGACTCCTTACTGAAATATGCGTCGGTGGTTTTTGCTCACCGAATGAGGATAAAGTATGAGCACCGTCACACCGACAGCGCACACCGCAGCATGATCCAATGCTACAGGCGTATCCTAGCAAGTGTCATCTGTGGGGCTAGGCCACTCAAGTATGATATAGCAGTGAGAGCTCTAATATATTTAAGGAAGAAGATCATTCAATTGAACTTCGAGAAGATACCAATAACACTCCCTACAAGAGACATGAAGATGATAGAGCTAAAACTTTATTTAGAAACGGAGGCAAACAAACTCTGGCAATCGGAATAGGAACAAGTCAAAAAAAGGTAAATGGACGAAAGAATTACTGCCGACCGTGGACACCAATCGCGATCCCCCCTTGTCGAAAATCTGCAATTTTCGACTTCAACTCCTTCCCGGAGTTGAATTTTCATCGCTGCGGCAATAGCCGACTTATAAACAAATAACGAAATCCATAGCAATGAAAAATCAACCTATTTTCAATGTCTCTCTTCAAACTCTCTCATTAATCCTTTTCCACTGTCTACGAGTTTCGGTTACGAGTTACGTATAAACGATGACAAACATTTGCGATACGATGTCGGATCAGCAGACGCCTACTCTGCAATTCCTGATGGTTCCAATCGATGTAAGTACTTATTCTTAGACAATTCGACTCTTCTTATTATTCTGGTTCGACCCGTTAAGGACTTGTACGATCCACGACCTCAACCTTCTTTTATTTCTAATCGACTTACTCTCGTTCGCGAGACTGACGGATAGGTGTTTTATTCTCTGTCCGTTAGATTCCCGATGATCCGTCGATGACGACCATGGTACACATTCAGACACGTTTCGGACTTATAATTATTCGATTTATCCTCTTAATTAAATAAATACATTTTATATTTCTCGTACGTCTCGATATTTTCCTCAGATTGAGTTTTCAGCACGTCTTCCACTGCAGCAAAGCCGCACTCTAGCTATCCCCCCCCCCCTTTCGCATTTCCCACACCCCTGCTTCTGGCTCGGCCAAGCCGTGAGCGGGCACGGATCTTTTCGGTTATATCGACGACGTGACGACCCACTATTGTTAATATAAGAAAGCAAGTGAGACTCCAAACCATATATTCTTGGAATGCGAACTAAAGAGTGATGAACCAGAAACTAGAGATTACCTAGCTCATTGAGGTGGTAAAGGACCTATGGAGTAAGGAGATAGCCACCGATCGCAGAAGAATCGAATCCAGACGACCCAATACAGAAGAAGACAAGCTGTAGTCAGTATGAGTTAACGTAGGAAGATAGAGGACAGAACAAGATGACGGACAAGCTGCAGAAGGCAGTGCCTGCAGCAATATGCAATATGCAATGCGTTACCATTTAGCCTTTAGTATAAGTCTTTCCACTAGCCTTAAGCATAAGTAGCCGTAATAGCTCACGTTACCTTACAATAGTAATCCAGGTCATCTAAACAATAGTCACTTACAAAGTACCCTTAAGCATAAGAAAAACCCACTACTCCCTTCGATATACTTGTAAGTACGTAGGGGAGTAGTGTCTAGTTACAATAGTTAGTATAATCTCTCCATCCATCTCTGAGCACTGCCCTTGTATAGTGATGGATAACAGGGAATAAACAAGATTTATATTAAAACGAAAAAAAAAAGAAAAAAAGTACTTGGTTTCAGCAAAATTAATAAATTACATGAAATTTTCTACAACTTATTTGTACTTCGAGGATGCTTCAGTGAAGGTTTTTTATTTTTTTATATCCATTTCATGAAGGCCGTAGGTTGCCCATGTCTCAATTGTATAAGGAAACCTGAGATTCTTTAATGACGTAGCGATGATCTATGACCTCTGAAACGTCGAGAAAATTCATTTCCCCCTCCTCGTATAGTTAGACTGTCAACGAGTTGAAGTAAGCTTAGAAGCCTTTTGGAAAGCAGTGACGCGTATCATTTTCTACCCCTCTCCCCTTTCCTTTGCGCCCTGTTTTCTGTTGGAGTTATCTCCAAGGTGTGCAATAGATTTTAACTGAATACGAAGCTTGATCGCTGATGGCCTGTCATTCATAAATTACAGTCATTCGATGGGTTATTTTAAATGTGATATTATTTTGTTATACGTGATAATCAATTTGCGTAATTGTAATAAGTAATTCTCACGAATAGTTTTCATGAACCGCAGTCTGACCAATCCATTTCATATTCGTTAATATTCCGATAGCAACTTCCTAATCACGAACCCATCGGCAATTTCAGTGGCGCACTTCGTATTCTCCATTTCACGCCTTTACCTGATCTGATACTACGCACATGCTGAATAGCATTTCAATTCGCTGCGCGAGCTCTTCACCGATCGAATTTTCTTGTCACCGTACCGCTTCCTACAACTACGTGCGATACGGTGTATACATACATAAAAACAGAAATGTCGGTTCCGAAATAATCTATGTATCTAATATATAAAGTAGAATGTTTGTCTATATATCTGTATATCTGTATGTATGTTCGTCCATAACTTTCGAACGCCTTCACCTATCGACCTGGAATTTTTTTTGAAAAATTTCGTTTTTTCTGGGTCAGGTCCTTAAATACATTTCGACGTTTTGACTCCCTGAAGGTGGAGTAGGGGGCGACAAAATTAGGAAAAACGGGCATTATCGAGTACTGAAACTGCTTTGCGCTGTACGTTAGACCTACGCGCGTTGAGTGGCGCAGTTTCGAAAATTGAATTATTGTGATAACTCGAGTATAACTCATTTTTATGAAAAATTGAAGAGAACAAAAATTGTAGCCCCTGTAATTTCCTTTCGAATGAGCCCGGTTCCAGATTTTTAGGAGGAAATTTTGTGACTACAGTATTCGCTGTACTTCCATACTAAGTACAGTAAGTTATTTTATTCACAGTTTTAAAAACACCTACATAAAGGATTTTACATCCGGTATCTCATACAAGAACCAATGTCTAGACACGGTGCGCACTGCCTATGGGCTAGCGGAAATTACCCTTTTTTTTTACCTGTTGTCCGTGTGTTTTCTTAGGGACTGGCAAAATGTCAATGGATTTGTCTGTATTCTGCTGCGATACAGGCTTCACGCGTTAAGTCAGCTCTCAAGTGAATTAGTGTGTAAAAAATTTAATTTGGTGATTTTATTTTTGTGCGACTCGGAACTTCGATATATTTTTATGATATATTTTTATAAGTATAGTCGCAGTTTTTGGTGTCTATTTTCTTATTTTTGAACTGAATAGTTGTGAATTTTGCAAAACTCTTTCCACTGTTTCTTTTTTAAAAATTCATCTGAATTCCAAGATACCTACAAAACACACATACCTACAAGATACAGATACCTATAAAACACAGATATCTACTCAACACACAGCTAGCGGTCAGGCGCGCCGGAGGCGCGTCGCCAACCGCTAGTAACTTATAATATGCAATACAAAATAATATTATAGTATAGAGCCCTGTATTGTTACGCGAATATTCTTCGGATCAACGAAACTAAAAAACCAGGATTTAGCACCGTACATAATAATAAATGCGCTTCAAAAGAGGTCTTTCACATGATCCAGCGACGAGAATTTAATTACGATATCGCGTTCCATCAAATAATTATATGATTTGGTTATGTGCGCCCCACCAATCGGTTCGTCGTCGCGAAAAGACACAGCGCGCATACCTTTATATCGTAGTCTCAAAGGATAATGTACAGGGATTTCATATTTATTAACGCAGTAAGTACTTACGGACGATACGCATAATGACCTCCTTACGCGTGTGATTGTATTCGTCGCGGCATCCGGCCTCGTACTTCATCCTGATAATGTACTGTATACTATACAGACAACTATCGTTATCCGCGCGCCCCGATCCAGCCTGGTGAGCTTTATGATGCGAGTCTAGCATCGCGCTACACAGTTTACTTACGACAGCGAAATAGGTATACGCTCGAGAAGAAAGAAAAAAAAGAGAGATGAGAGACTAAAACCTCTTTTGACATTCCGCGGGATACGATGTAAAGTATCATTAATAATATAAACTATCTGCCGGCAGCGAGTAAAGTATAAGAAAAAAATCAACAGATCTGCGTGCGCGTGAACAAATGGCGTGCACAGATTGAGAAATTGTATTTACTTTTTACGCGAATGCGCTACAAAAGCTAGCGATCTGTCAAAACACTTTTAAAAATGCGGAATGTCTTTCAACCCGAGATCGTTAACACATTATACGTATAGTTATGGTGTAAACGTAAGGGTGTAGAAACGTATTATGTAGGAGTACATTATTCAAGGGCGGCGCGAGGTGGCTGTCGTCTTTTCTTGTATACACATTAATTCGCCATGGTCAAATTTGGGTGGTGGATGCGGCACAACGGCGAATTACGCGCTCCTAATTATACCAACAAATGCACGCAAGAGTACATGAATGCAACCGATCGACCAACTGTGTCCCAAGTTTCATTAGAGAGGTGTACGTATATACTCGCCGCTGCCGCCGTTTGATGACATGTAATGATCATTTATCTAAGGGTTTTTGCAAAAGTCAAGACGTCTCAACGTGCGTACAACATAGAAAATGTACGTACCGGTATGTTACAAATAATTAATTCTCATACAGCTACGTATTTTCAAATGCCGAGCACGAAATCGTATCCTGTTTCTCTAAATCGACCTACTATTTTTTGTAACTGTTATCGTATTATAAATACATCGAGAAACTGCGTTTCTTTTTACTACGATCCACGACAAATGAATTATAAAATTTTCAAAAAATTGTGACGTGATACAGAAGAACGGAAAGTACGAGTATAATATCGCGTTCAGCTTTGAAGAATTTGCGCAAAAGTCGACTATTCAAGTTTATAATAGATACGCAACAAGTTTTATTATTATTTTATCTCGGTGTTGCACACCACCGGGTAGTATTTAATGGCGGATCTTTTACCGACCACGGGAGGTATTATACCCGGTTGGATTGCGGGAAAATCAGCCGAAAATTTTCTTCTTTGCGTTTCATAGCATTTGGAATACGTTTATACGATTTTCCGAATTTTAGGTATTTGCATCTAATATATAAAGCAGAAAGTTTGTCCGTCCGTCCGTCCTCCTGTCCGTTTATAACTCGAGAACTACTGGGCCGATCGCTTTCAAACTTTCAGGATATATTGTCCTCATCCCAGAGCAGCACATGGACTCATAAAAATAAAAATTTGACGGGGAGGTGCTGAGTAATTTCAAAAAAGGGCGAAAACAATGACTTTTTTCAATATAAAAAAACGTGGTGGTGTAGCTTGCCATCAAACGCGTTGTTCCAACGTTACGTTACCGTTCAAACGCGTTGAGCGGCCGTTCAAACGCGTTGAGCGGCGCAGTTATAAAAATTAAGTTATGGTGATAACTCGAGTTTTACTCATTTTTATGAAAAATTGAAGAGAACAAAAATTGTTGCCCCTTTAATTTCCTTTCGAATGAGCCCAATTCCAGATTTTTAGGAGGAAATTTTGGAACTATTGGTATTTTGACTGATGCGTATTTAAGATCATTGTGTTTACAGAGAGAGAGAGCATTTAAACCGGTTGCTCTGGATGAATCTACAGAGACTATTCGAGTTTTACGTATCCAATTTTCGATTTTGAAAGGAGACGTTTATGTAAAATAATTTCTTGAAAATTTGCTCTTCTTTTGTGACGAGTAACTATACATTAGGTAAATATCGTCGTCAGAGTTTGAAACTACCTAAGAAAAGGTACTGGGTTCGAGAAAGAATTAAGAAAATTACATCCGGTTTCTCATATAGGAAACGACTGAGTTCGTCTCATGCCTCTACACAGACTGATGTAATGCTTCGGGGATATGGCAGGCTTTTTACCTACTGTCCATCTATTTCCTTAATCATTGCGACGGTTCATGAATTAGTCCGTTTTTTGCTGCAATACAGCCCTTACCTATCAACTCAGCTCTTACCGTTAAAATCAAAATATTTACAAAACACTGATATCTACTCAACACACAGCTGGCGGTCAGGCGCGCCGGAGGCGCGCTGCCAACCGCTAGTGTATGTATAATTATATATGTGTGTACAAATTTTGTTCAGGGCTAATTTTTATGAAAAAATGTTTCAGTTACAAATAATATTATAGAAAATGAATATACTGTAGGTGTTTACCTGAATTTGTACATGTTACATTTCGGTGAGAATGGGGTGAGTATTTCTTGAAAAATGCTCAAATTAATGAATATTTTCATTCGCTTAAGTATTTTACGTGCTTATATCTGATCGGAACAGGAAACGTAGGGGATAGTCTAAATTGTTTGAGTATGAATTATATTGAAAATTAGACGAAGAGTTTTTCTTTTTTTTTAATTTTTGTTTTTTTTTTTCACCTTAAGACTGAGTTAGTATTTGCTCAAACGGGGTGAAGACGTATTCCACGAGAAGTATTTCTTGATTATTACACGCGAATATCGCCTGCTATGCATGTCCTTGACTTTTTTTTTTTTATACGCTGTACAAGTAATAAGAAATCTTCGGTTTGTACTAACTTTTAATTATATTATGGTCGATACTATTTACACAACTGCGGGAGCTTTTTTTTCTGTCTTCCCTTTTTTCATCTGAAATTGTACGGTACTCGTACCTCGCTCCCCATACCACCTGGAGCCCTTTTTTTATTTCTTTCTTCCAGGGGTCTCCAATCCGGACTCACCCGGTGGAGTGGAATATATTTCGCGAAAATAATATTTCTATAAGCTAGCCCTTGCAGGGAGATCGTCTCTACAAGGTGTCTTTAACAACTTATATGTATCTCAAATATTGATTTCGTGGTCAAGAGTAGCCCGCAAAGATTTATCAAGACGATCTATGCAATGAATGGGTCCCTCTATCGCTCTCTGGCTTTCAATCAGTTTCCTAACTGGCCTGAACTTAGTCCAGACAGTGACTTCAGGTGACAGCTAAGAAAAGAAAAATGTGGTTTAGTGAAACATAGTTCGGGGTCTCCTCTACTCGTATCCCTAGACATTGGGTAGTAGGAAGGAGGAAGAAAAAGTATAATTCTTAGTGTTAGTTCTTTAAGGGGAAAATATAATGGCACATTGGAAAAGCATATAAGCACAGAAAATTTGATTCGTCAGCAGTAAAAGGACAAAGTCACAATAAAAAGAATAATGACCAGTAAATGGAATATTGAACAGTATTATGCCAAATGCGCAGTAAAAAAGAAGAATGAAGCATTAAAAAATAAAAATTTGAACATTAATTCCTGACATGCACTTGAACTTGTGTAGTAAGTGTCATCATAATCAGTGCATTGTAGTATCTTCTTGTTGCTTGAAGCCCACTGAAATGCTTTCGTCCACTGTTCTAAGGACGGAGTACGCACATCGTGGAACGGTACACAGTTGATACTTTCTGGATCTTTTACATTTGACCAATTCTCCACAAGTTGGCTCGCTGAGTGTAGAAATTGCCGAACAGGCAGTCTTTCTCGCAGTGTATGGTTGCGTTTTATTACTCCATTCGTTGATTCTATACCATTATTGGTCGAGGGATACCGTGGAGCCGCTCCCTCGAACCAATTTCTGTTTTTTAGTAGGTACCCACTGTGTATTGAAGTAGCTTGTGAATACATTGATGCGTGGGTCTGCGAGTGAATTCCATTTTTTGAAGAACAATTTCACTGCTTCGTCAAACTGTTCCTCATGAAGACAAGCCTGTAAGTTGGAGATGTCAACCACGCGCGACAGTTTCAAAAATGACATCTCCAACTTACAGGCTTGTCTTCATGAGGAACAGTTTGACGAAGCAGTGAAATTGTTC
The DNA here is from genome assembly GCA_035079385.1 of Aspidiotus rigidus. Classification (NCBI taxonomy): domain Eukaryota; kingdom Metazoa; phylum Arthropoda; class Insecta; order Hemiptera; family Diaspididae; genus Aspidiotus; species Aspidiotus rigidus. The sequence continues at coordinate 753,955 of JAVHKY010000007.1, read as the reverse complement.
TTCAAAAAATGGAATTCACTCGCAGACCCACGCATCAATGTATTCACAAGCTACTTCAATACACAGTGGGTACCTACTAAAAAACAGAAATTGGTTCGAGGGAGCGGCTCCACGGTATCCCTCGACCAATAATGGTATAGAATCAACGAATGGAGTAATAAAACGCAACCATACACTGCGAGAAAGACTGCCTGTTCGGCAATTTCTACACTCAGCGAGCCAACTTGTGGAGAATTGGTCAAATGTAAAAGATCCAGAAAGTATCAACTGTGTACCGTTCCACGATGTGCGTACTCCGTCCTTAGAACAGTGGACGAAAGCATTTCAGTGGGCTTCAAGCAACAAGAAGATACTGCAATGCACTGATTATGATGACACTTACTACACAAGTCGTATATCGTACACTGTTCTGTCACGCTCTCTATTACTGCTTTGTCTCATTTATTTACTTTTCTCCTTGTCACTGCGCTAACATTACTTATTAATGCTCCAAAAATCTATTTCAATGCTCTGTCTCACTTTTTTATTTTCCTCCTTGTAACTGCTCCAACCTTCTTTTTTAATGTGCTGAAAAATCGAACCCGTTCTTTAATCATCTCCTACTCTGGCTCAAGTTGGCCTAGACAGTGGCCACGACGTCAGAGGTAGGAGAAAAAAATTTAGGATAAACATACACAGTGACTGAGAATGAGCAGCGCACAAACTGTCCAAGACAGGGGACTTGTGTGGGCAGAATGTTATAGTATTATACATGTTGGTACAAGTTTATTACAATATTATGTAGACTGCGCGCATTGTGTAATCGCCCGAATTGGGCGTAACATATATATATGTTACGCCCAATTCATGTAATTGCCCATTACATGAAATGGGCAGTAAAATTGACAAATTCATGAAATGGGCAACGACTTTGCTCATTTCACGAAATGATCAACGAGATGAACCAATACGAATGAAGGAATTATTTCATTATACTCGTCAGCCACACAGTTGGAATTGAAATAAGAAAAACGGAACTCGGCTGTTGATGCACAGTAGAACATGAAAAGAATAGGTACGTTAATGTGATAAAATTTCATTCGGCTAACAAACGTAATCTTGAACTGGAAAAAGGTAGTTATCGGAGAGATGACGTGGAGTACTCGTAGATACCAGTTATTCGATTTTTGTTATCGCTAGAAACGATAGCAAAAATGCAGACAAAAAGGAACATCCACACAATCTCATTCATTCTCATAACTGAACCTGTTAAAGTATTTACTATAAATTATCTGACGGTTCGTGCGTGCGGTTGTGAAAATTTAGAAAAAATTATAACTAAAAGAAGCGTGGTGACAATGATTTATTTTTTTCTTCTGAAAAATATTCGAATTTGATAAATGAAGTAAAAAAAGTGAAAGCTGATAAGCGGGATCGTGGGAAGACAACGGGTGCGAACAGGCTGCTCCAGAAATACAATGTGAAACTATTGCCAAGAAAGAAACTCTATAGTAAAACCATTGGATGAAGGGTCATCAAATATGTTCAGCTATGTGACGGTAGGAGAGTTGTTTGATATTTTGCACTACACCCACTCCAATATTGGCCATGACGGTCACAACAGGATGAAATTTGAACTGAAGCGGAAATAAGCAAGTGTGACAGTGGAAACAATAATGATAATTATATTTCGCCTTATGCATTCTCTGCCAAAAGAAGTCGGCTCCCCCCAAACGTGGTCTTGTATCAAAACCAATTCTCCATAGGTTCAGAAGGTTTTCAGAGATGCCACTGTACAACTAAGTGTATGACAATGCGTTGCGCTTGCAAGCACGCAGGAAGGCAGTCCACATCAAAATGCCATCAAAGCTCAGCGTGTAAAAATAAACAGACCTTTACTATTAAATACTTCGACTTATGCTGCCTAGGGCATGTAGTTTAATCTTAAATATTTCAAGTAGAGTGAGTATCAATCATACAATTCCTGTTCGTTAATTTCATTTATAAACTATTAATAGAATATAGATTATCTTTTTCGGGTATCTTCATTCTGGTTCCTTTTCAAAGTTCACCGATTGCCAGTGGTAAATGTCGAAAATTACCGGTTTTCATGTTGCTCAAACTTGTGATTTTGGTAAATGTGGCCATTTACCAATTTTCGTCCTTTACCGTAACATATATAATTTATGAATACGACATTTGTAAAGTTGTCTCTATATATAATATATGATGTATGTATATTCCTGCATTCACCATCAGATATTGGTGAGTGACGCACCACTTCACAATCTGTTGGAGTTGCAACTCGACATATTTATACGCACGTTACATACAGTACAATGTATTTTATATTTTATGAAAAAATGACAGCAGATAAAAATGGCTTCTACATCACCGATCATACTTTGACTATGCGCAAGGTCATTTGTCAGTAATTTCGTATCAGAAACGGCTCTTTACGTGACAGCAGTATTACATTCTCTGTATCATGCAGTACAAAGAGGGCTGACAACGACAACGCCAAGTATAGGGTGAGTATATGTATATAAGTCATGAAGGGTGGGTCATGTCATTTTGACGCGGTGTTATTCTGTTCTGTCACTGACAAGTTCGTTTTGTAAATTCTCTAGCTCCGTGCTCCAACCATACCGTTGACGACGAAATCATGAGATCTACACACCGCCTCACGTGTTCCGCCTCTACGAAATCTCGTCGTCGGTTTTCTGTTCATTTTTTTCTTCTCGTATGCGTTCCAAAATCTATTCACCCTATTTTGTATGCAGTATTATGAAAAACTGTGAGCCGTAACTCTGCGACAGCATTTTCGTCAGAAACAAATTGTATCTTCATCCTAGCATTCTTTTACTCTCTCTCTCTCGTCTCATACTACGCACCCTTTTATTTTTACAAACATGGAATGTTAGCCTTTACAATATTACACACTTTTTATCCTGAAAAAATTGGCCTACACGTTGAGAACGACGCATTGCGTATGACAACGAAAAAATAATTACATGACACCTTATGTCGCATCTCTCTCTCTCTCTCTCTCTTCTCTCTCTCTCTCTTTCTCTCTCTCTCTCTCTCTCTCTCTCTCTCTCTCTCTCTCTCTCTCTCTCTCTCTCTCTCTCTCTCTCTCTCTCTCTCTCTCTCTCTCTCTCTCTCTCTCTCTCTCTCTCTCTCTCTCTCTCTCTCTCTCTCTCTCTCTCTCTCTCTCTCTCTCTCTCTCTCTCTCTCTCTCTCTCTCTCTCTCTCTCTCTCTCTCTCTCTCTCTCTCTCTCTCTCTCTCTCTCTCTCTCTCTCTCTCTCTCTCTCTCTCTCTCTCTCTCTCTCTGCCTCTATTTTGTTTTTCCTTTTCATTTCTGATACGAGTAAATTACTCAAAATTGTTTGTTCACATATTGAGCACTTATACTGTCAAGATTTTGAGGAAATTCTCTTAAATTTCTTCTGTCGCACCATTTTTTTTTATTTTAAATTGTTTTATTTTTGGAGGTAGTGCCGACAACAGTCCGTGGACCAATTACTGCCGACACCACCTTTACATACTTTAACAGTAATAATAATTACAATTCTAACTAAATAATAATAATAATAATAATAATAATAATAATAATAATAATAATAATAATAATAATAATAATAATAATAATAATAAAAACATACATACATAGGCCTACACACACACACACACACACACACACACACACACACACACACACACACACACACACACACACACACACACACACACACCACCCATCCACATGAATCACACCTCATATACACCTCACTCATGTTCTGCACGTTCGTATACCCTTCCTATCCACCCTGCATTACCCTCCCTCACATACTTCGGTCATATTCACTCAACGGTCTTACTGAGTATCTCCACAAGTGTCCTTTTGAATGCATTCTTATTCAGATGGAAAATGTCCAGGTCAGGGTATTCCCCACTATATTATAAGACACAAAACGTATATTTTGGCGCCGGTAATCTCCACTCCTACCGAATACTTTTCCCCGAAATTTTCCTGATACACGTTTATTGTTCCAGAGAAGAAGAATAATTAAAAGAATTTTGGAAAAATGAAGTTTCAAAGCTGAAATTAAGCTTTTAAGTTAGGTCTATATTGGTTGCTACTTCTACGCGTGTATTCTTGATACAAATATAAATTTTTCCTTTTATCGTGTTAATGGACGAAATATGTACGAAGTATTGACAAATAACCATATATATGTATTCCCTCCCTTTTTGCCATGGAATAATATTTTTATTTACATCTCGAAGGAATAATGATGAGATGACACTACTATTTTATTTTTTATATTATAAAGCTGAAAAATGGAATCGCATGTTACGAGTAATCTCTACCCCCACCCATTGAAATTCCATGAAAATTTGACATTATACGGGAATTATGTCGAGGATTGTTTTTTCCTGTCCAAAATTGAATAAAGTTCACCGAAAAAGTTGAAATAAAGCTTGAAAATTAATCGTATATTGGCTACTGCTTTTGTACGTGTATTCTTGGTACCAAAAAAAATTTCCGTTTTTTCATACTAGGCAACCAAATATAATTTTGAAAATCGGGTTGGTGAATTTCCATGAAAAAGTACTATTAGACGTAGCGCGATTTTAGGTAATCGATGTTCTCAGCTCCTACCGCCTCGACTCATCTCAAACTCCGCGAAAATAGCTTCATATGTCGAGTGGGAAGGTTTAAGACTTTTTTTCACCCCGAAAAACCCCATAGGGGATGAATGGTAGACACATTTTGTTCGTGTAATCGTAAAGTAGTGTGTGTAATCGCTAAGGTTGTAGATATTTCAGAGTTTAGTGGCCAGTTGATTTTTCAATGGTAGCTTTGATGTGCTCGTAAAATTAAAATATAGTTTTAATTAATTAAAGAAGGCGTTTGAAAATTACCCGCGTATGTGTTCACGAGAGAGTTCGTGATAGACGTAGCGCGATTTTTTGGTAATCGATGTTCTCAGCTCCTTCCCACTCGAGTTTTACAAAAGTCATGGCGGGAGTCAGATATCAGGGATCGGTAATAGTTTCTAAGGTCAGTAGCAGCGGTAAGTACAGGGACAGAAATTTTTTGGATAGAAAGGAATTTTTGCGAAAACAATTGCGTCATATTTCAAGACGTTGATGTGACCCGGAATTCCAGGAGACGGATGTAGAAGTGAGTGATAGTTATTGCAGGAATAAATCAATGGAATGATTTGAGAATTAGTTGAACGTGAGTTCAATATAGCCAGGAGAGATTTAAGTGAGTCAGTTAGCAGTAGAAATTTCAGCTGGGGGTGAGGAGATAGAGATCTGTATACTATAGAGTTTTGTTTGGTATAGTGAAAATGGAGGCAGAATTTTTCAATCAACGACTGATTATGACTCCTTGGATCGAGTTTGTGTATTCTATTTTAGATCCAGATTTAGGGGGGCTGGTGGGTTGTGAAATCGCTATAGAGATAATGTTCCTAATAAGTTGTTGGTGTATTATAATTTTGTTAGTTCAGAGATTATCAGCTAGATCGATTTGGATATCTGGGAAAGGGGTTAACTATGGAGAAGTGGATGATATGGCAGGGGGTAGATGGTTCAATTTGAGGTGTTTGAATAGTTCCCCGGAATCCACATGAAAGAGACAGATGTAGAAGTGGATGATGGTGATTGCAGGAGTAAATGAAAGCGCTGATTTAGGGAATTAGTTGAATAAGAGACCTGTATATCCCGGAAAAATGAACACTAGAAATTTGAGCTGGGATGAGGAGAGATGGAGGTGAGAAAGACAAGGGGGTCGAGTACGCGTATCCTAATTTAGGTCGACCAGATTTAAAAAAGTTTGGTGGTTCTGAAAAAATTGGTTCTGAGATAATGTTCCAAATGAGTTGTCGGTATATAGTTTCGACCGAGTCGGATACTTGGGAGAGGGTTTAGCAACAGAGAAGTGGATGATATGATAGGGGGTAGTTGGTTCAACTTGAGGTGATTGAATAATTCAGTCTTAAGAGGGAGGATGAGAGAATTATGTCGGCAGAGTGCGGGTGCGTAAATTGGAACCTGAGTGAATTGAGCTGTAGATACAAGAAAATCGACAATGAGAGTTGGAGGAGGAGTTACTAGCTTCAACGCAGAGGCTGAGAGTTGGGCTAGATCGTTGTTAATTAGGGCTTGATTCACTTCAGAAGCGAATACATTGACTGACAGAAAAGAGTTGTAGAACTTTGGTCGCAAAAACAATGGCGTCATGTTCCGGGAAGTTGACGTGACTCGGAATCCACAGGAAGGATACAGATGTAGAAATTGATAATGGTGATTGCAGGAGTAAATGAATGCGAGTATTTGGGGAATTAGTTGCATACGAGTCCTGTATAACCAGAAGAGATGAAAAAGAGTCAGTTAACAATGGATATTTGAGCTGGGGTGAGAAAATGGAGATAAAGGCTCGAGTATATGGCGTTTTGTTTGGTAGTGAAAATGAAGGCAGAATTTTTCAATCAACGACTAATTATGACTCCTTGGATCAAGTACGCGTACCCTGTTTTGGGTCCAAATTTAGATCCGTCGGTAAAGTAGGGCTGATGCGTCGGAAAATTGGTTTAGGGATAATGTTTCTAATGAGTTGTCGGTATATAGTGTAGTGAGTTTGGAGATGATCAGCTAGATCGAGCCAGATATTTACGGGAGAGTTTAGGTATGGAGAAATGGATGGTTGGTAGGGAGTAGATGGTTCAACTTGAGGTGATTGAATAAATCAGGTTCAAGAGGAGAGAATTATGTCGGCAGAGTGCGGGAGCGTAGATTGGAAGGTGAGTGAATTAAACTGCGGATACAAGAAGATTGGCAGTGAGAGTTAGGAAGCGGCATTTAGGGGTGGGGGGACCAACTTCAACGAAGATGCCGAGAGTAGGGCTAGATACTTCAAAAGGGAATACATTGACCGACAGAAAAGAGAAGTATGGTTTATAATGAAAGAAGAACAGATGATTTTGTAGAGTTTTCGCTTAGCATACTGGATAGTGGATCGAAGAGAAGACAGTCAGATGGGTAAGAAAGTGTTAAGTGGGTGGTTACTGCCTAATATCAGGTGGGAATATGATCAGTAACGGGATGTGACCTTCTGTAGATGATCTCTTTTTTGGTGAATGGGGTGTCACAGGGACAAGTCGGGTGTTGACGATTATTAATTAATTAATTTATTGTATTTATTTAAAGACTTCAAGTGCCGTTTAACAGCGGGAAGCCAGTAATAGGACAATGAGTTCACAGTTAACAATTGGTTGATAAATATAATTCTGTATTACATTGCGGACAGTAGGGTCACAAGTTAAGTGAGAGTAAATGTGGGTAAGTGTGGAAATGTTTGATTTTTATAGACCCAGCGAATTGAGAAAATTTCTCAGGGTGTGGTATCAATCGGAGAACATACCGGATAAGCATTGAGGATGAAAGAAAATATTGAAAAGATGGAGAGGGCCTCTCAAGGAGGGGCAGGGATCAGAGAATAGATAGGGTAACAGTTCAGAATGAGTAGGTGACCAGGTGAAGAGGGATCGTCGAACTTTAAGAAATGACAGGCTTCTGTCAGGAACGTATAAGTGTTCCGTCCGAAGGACGGGAATTTCTGCTTGTCTTATATATAAAGATAAAAAGCGATGTTTTGAGGTCGGTGTTCTCAACTTCTACCGCGTCGATTTAGTTCAAAAGATGGAAATAGCTTTCTTTAAACGGTCTTAAGCCTTATTTCGATATTTTTTATATTATTTATTTTTTTTTTCTGAAAACCCCTCTATGGGCTGAATGGTGAATGAATTTATTCCTCATTTTCTCTTGCAATTGACGTTGTAGTATGCGTAACGCATGTAGTGGCCAGTAGAATTGTACATGCTTACCGTGAACGTGCCCTGAACTGTGCCTAAAATTTTCTATTTTAATTAGGGTTGGAAAATTCTACAAAGCGTTAAAACACCAGCCCGCATGTTCGTACTGTAATTTTGTGTGCGTTGTGTTATCTCCTCTTAAATGTGCTTTTAGTTCATCATTGTTCGAAGATCTTACTTTGTATTTCAATGGGGAAGCGAATAATATTAGGTACCGAACGATCCTCGAGAAAGAATTCTTTCAAAACAATGTCATGCGTTGGTTCATCCGAAAAATATTATTATTTTTTTTTTCTTCTTTATTCCATTTTACAAGCTCTTAACTGCACTCGGTTTATGAGCTTAATGGTGAATCAATTTTAGATACTTGTATATAATTTTCTACGTTCATATAAGAGATGATGTTTGGATGGATGGGAGGTCATCAGTGAGAGTTGTTTTATTGGGTGTGACGGAGAACAGCTAAAAATGGGTATGCGAAAGTGTAAGTGACTGTGAAGAGGAAGTGGAGACTACAATGTTCGTGTATAAGAGCGGGAAAAGTTTGGAAAAAAGGTGAGCGTGTGTGAGTCGCGTGAGATCAATTCTGAGACATGTAAGGTAGATCTCGTGATGGCGGATTCTTGGTATGATGAAGCCCACGCGAATGGTAATGGTATGGTCTAATTTGTTTGATGAGATTTAATTTTGCCAGAGTGTCATCCATTTGTCCATAATTTTTAGGTGAATGGTATGGGTGTGACCATTTTTAGTGGGAAGAAGACGAGAGTTAATTTGTAAAAGTTTTGTGGCAGTGTTGGCGACTAAATCAATTTTTTCATTACCCGGGATCCCCGTATGGTTAGGGACCTAGATAAAAGTTATGCCATAATGAATGGATGATAGGTTTATGAGGAGAGAATGGATATGTGAGGTAAGTGGGTAAGTAGAGTGTACACTGTGAATTGCCGTTAAAGCGGATAAAGAGTCAGTGACGATCAGAAAAGTGCGATTTGCTGGAAAAGGGAGGGTTAGTATTATTTCTAAGCATTGAAAGATGGCTTGGACTTTGGCCGTTAAAGTAGATACAGGGTGGCGGTGTCGATGAGAAAAGACGCAAAATTAAAAGTTTCGTAGAGACAATAATGAACAACTACATAGACACCGGAATCGACATTAATAAACTATGGATGCCCTAAATTTTAGGGTGGGGAAGGGCGATGGCAACGTGCGTTATCACGATGAGTTTTTTTTTCATCTATCCTGATGGATAGTAAACTGTACGGTATTACTGTACGCATGCGTTTCTGCATTATTATAAAAATATTGAAAGAAAAAAAGAAAGAAATATTTATGTATTATTTATAATTTAAAAAAAGAAATTGAGTATTCGGTGATCAAATACCCAATTCTAGGATCGCGTCTCCCATAACTCTCGCCGATTGACGAAGTTTTTCTTTTTCTTGATCGTTCAATATCATCTTCACCACATTTGTGACACCATTTTCACCCAGCGTACAGGGTAATGACAGGTATGACTCGTCTTCGATATTGTATAAGCCCTAATGCGTACCGTAATTAAAAATATTAAATTATAAACGAGCGATCATTGTGAACGATTCTTTCTACTCGCGCATTATAATATTATACAGAATATACATAGATAGATATTCATAGTGTAGGCAAATTAGATGGATTTCGGGAGGAAAAAGCATTGCGACACAGTAAAGGTCTGTTGCTGGAAATTGTCAAGAATGATGTCCAAAACAACATACTAACTTTTCTGTGTTTTTCCCCTGGAGCCATTTTTTTTTATGGTGGTTCAAACCTCCTCGAAATCAGTTTTTTGTAAATATCCCGCTTAATACGCATTTTAGAGAAAAAAGTCATCAGTCAAAAATCATTCCTCGTGAAATTTCCTATTGGACTGCGTATTTCATTTTTAATCTACACGTGATAGTTAGCCCGCAAATTCATGAAGATTGAGCCTCCGCCATGCCAATCCGTGAATAATGCGCTCCTTGCCGTGCGGTGGTTACGCGCGAAAATAACGTGAATATTTCGCTAGTTCATACGTTAAACGTATACCTAATCGTTACAGGGAATTGGCTGCACAGTATTATTTTCAGAAAGGTGTTCCTTGTCTTCTGAGGTAAGGTTGTAAACGCACGGTGAAACTTCGATTGCGACTTTGTGTTCAATGGAGCCAGGCAAACTTCCTGAATTTCTTATTGTTCCAGGCGACATAGGGAATGATACCAAAAAGCTCGTTATCTGTTGTTTCTCCGTTTTGGTCACTGCAGGACTCTAGTCAATCTCCCACCGCAAACCGAGCTTCTCGGTTTCATCCTTCCGTCCCACTGAAATGACGGAGCAAGTTTGCCTGGCCCAATCGACTACCAACGTGGAACCCTCACGCGACTACGCTCACTTTGACAATGAGTTATTCTCAGATTCGCATGGCGGAGGCTCATTCTTCTTGAATTTGTGGGAGCACACATCAACAATAACAAGCTTAAACGCGAAAAACGAATACTCCGAAGGGAGAGTAAACAATACAAACCGCAGAAAAATATAAGACGACGAGCGCTTTCGGTTAATAAACCATCTTCAAGCCTGAAATGAAAGCAATCGTCTTATATTTTTCTGCGGTTTGCATTGTTTATCTCCCTTCGGAGTATTCGTTTTTCGCGTTCATTATGGATAGCCGTAACCTTGAGGAACGTATTCGTTTAACATAACAAGCTTCTTGTTGATATTCCTTCCACTGCTTGGAATAATGGAGAATTTCCACACGTTAGCTCACTTCAATTGTACGCGGGATCGAAGTCAAACTCTCACCGCGAGTCCACAACAGGAGACCACATCCATTCCCACCATCGCTTGAAACGACCAGAATGGAAAACTCGAGAGCATAATACAGCAAAAACGTAGCACAAGAAGTTCAGCCTGTTTTCAGTCCGAAAATGGAGCACTAGCACGAACGGAAAACTCTACGGAACAACTCAGTACAAATGAATCCACCCACTCCAACCACAAAAATAGAAATGGAGGAAGGTGTTGGAGTCTTTGTCTTTCATTCATTCTTTCTCACTTTGTTCTCATCTCATCTTAATTTATTATTTCCTTGGAATTTATATTTCGTTGTAATACCTGCGTAACACGAATGATTGTACTGACTTGAAATATAGTCTTATGCTGCTTACTTTCTTATTGGTGTTATTTTTGAGACTTATACTTATCTATACCGAAACATTTGATCGTCATACGCGACTCAACCAAGACATCGAAATGCTCCGAATATTACAAACAGACGCTAAATTATCGGAAGCCGTCATCGAAGACGTTTTATCGACAATAATCTCGGAGCCCTTGAAGTCGAATATGACGATCTAATGCGATACGAAAATTTGTACCAGACTACTTTTCTTGGGTGCTGCGCTTCCTTGCCTCCGGATGTAAAGAACGAAGAAGAATGCAAACGAACTCAATTTCTAAAATTCGTGAAATCGCTACGCGCCAAGATTACATCCAAGACCAAGATTTTTGCAGGAACGTCCAACAACGAGTCGCCAAATCTAAAATTCGAAAAGATCAATATCGACCCCTTTGATGGAACCAGAGACGACTGGATCCGGTTCAAGACAGCTTTTACGACATACTACCACAATTCCAAGCTGCCAAATCTCGAAAAACATCGCACATTGTTCACTAAAACGAAAGGTGAAGCTCACGAAGTCATAAAAGAGTATCCACTCGACGGTAGTTGTTACTTCGAAGCGTACGATGCGCTCATGGATCATTTTGATGACCCATTGAAAACCGTCACAAAACGACTGGATACGATGTTTAGCTGTCCAAATGTAGGAACCCTTTCCGGAAAACCCGCACGAAAACAAACTCTCCGCAGTCTAATAACAACATTTAGACCTAACGCAACGGCGCTGCAACTCATCTTCAAGGAAAAAACTGAAATAGACCCTGTGAGTCAGTTCTTGGTTTACGCGTTTCTTCAGAAGGGCTCGCATGTCTACAGCCCCCCATTCATCTTTTTACATATCATACATACTGTAAAGTGCGCATAAGAAACGATTTTCAAAATGTTTGTCCATAGTATGGAAAACTTTATTTTCATGTATGAAAGGCAGTCGATCATACCTTTCTCAAAATAATATCGTGCAGTAAATTCTCTGTGACAATTAATTTAAACTAATAAAATTGTACGTTTTATCGTATGAACTAGCGAAATATTAACGTTATCTTCGCGCGTAACCACCGCGGGACAACGTCAAATCACGGCAAGGAGCGCATTATTCACGGATTGGCATGGCGGAGGCTCAATGTTCATGAATTTGCGGGCTAACTATATCACGTGTAGGTTAAAAATGAAATACGTAGTCCAATAGGAAATTTCGCGAGGAATAATTTTTGACTGATGACTTTTTTCTCTAAAATGCGTATTAAGCGAGATATTTACGAAAAACTGATTTTGAGGGAGTTTGAACACCCATAAAAAAAATGGCTCCAGAGGAAAAACGCGGAGAAGTTGGTATGTTGTTTGGGACATCATTCTTGACCATTTCCAGCAATCAGACCTTTACTATGTCGTAATTTTTTTTTTTTTTTTTTCTCCTTATTTGCCTACACTATCACTATCTGGGAATAAGTATTCTCGCTACGAGCTCATCCGAAACTCACTTTCGAATACACCGAAACGCAATGCACTTTAGCGTTATTGTGTAAGATCGTTGAACATAAATCCGCAATGCTTACACCAATAGCCCAAGATGTATATCCTTTAAGTTTGATGACTTGATACGCGCTGTAATTGAAGAAATAATACTTACGTAAGTACGGATATCATGTAAGCTGATGTAGGAGAGCGGTTGTATTTAAACTTATACTCTATATAGTAAGAGTATTCTGATGTGTAGTGTACAATATTGCTCCAAGTCGTATAAAATGGATGGAACATAAAATTATTGCCTACCTCGTAACGACTTCTCCGTGGACACCTTTCCAGTCGTCTGTATCGTTATCTGTCGCAATATTCGGATTCAGATCTCGTAGATTCACTCCTGCGATATTTACGCTCGACCATACAGCGACTAATACAACATAAAACAAAAAATAATACAGACTAGAAATAAATTAAATGCGTTTCAGAGTAAGTAGGAACCCAGGAAAAAATCGTTCTTTTGCCAAAACATGCTGAAAATGCTAGAATTCCATAAATTCTGAAAATGGCTACGTTATACACAGTAAAAAATGAAAAGTTAAAATTCTGTGAAAAATAGAAATGCATGAGTATAAGAGCAAAACGAAAAAGTAGATCCTCCATCATTTTATCGAAAAATTGAGAACAAGTCCTGTAAAACTTTTAAATTTTCCTTCTACTTTTTTCATCTTTCCTTTTTGCCAAAAAATGCCGGAATTACAAATTTTAATGCCAAATTTCTATTCTTTAATGTCGAAAAGCCTCAACTCTATCTTAACCGATATTTAAATATAACGACCAACGTCAAAAAAAAAATCTATTTATCATAAGAATTCTATCAAAGTTGTGGAAACGAAATCTTTATGCTCATGCAACACGTATCTATTCACAGTCGTTGGTAACGCGGTTTTCGAAAACCAATGCTGACTGTCCGTTCACAGAACAGATCATAAGACAGCTGCTCCTCCGATTACCATGCACCGCTGCCATCAGGAAAACGTGCAAGAAACCAGAAGAGGTAACGGTGTAGAACCTGCCTCCCTCTGAACCAAGTCAGTTTTTTCTTTTTTTAAATCTACGTGAAAAGACGTTTTCAAAAATGTATATTTCTAGCTAAGTAAACAAATTTTTCACTGAGAAATCGTCCAAAGAAATTTCACAATTGTCGTGCTGAGTTGTGCGTGGTATCTTTAGTTGTGCGTTTCTAACCATCAACCGAGTAACGACTGCCCTAGTAGTAGTAGTAGTAGTGTAACATGATTGTAGTGATGTGCAAAAGCGGAAATAGATAATCTTGACCAAACAGATAAGATAGAAGCGTTAACAGACATGAGATTTATAATCACAATTACAACACAGAAGTGTAATAGAAGGAGAAGAGCGGAGCGGAGGAAGCCGATTTACAAATATAGAGCGAAGCGAGTTGTTTGAATGTGTAATGAGGAAAGTTTGGATAATTGAAGGAATTCATTGAATGCTTGAATTACTTATTACCATTATTTTATGTACTACCTAATTAATTCATAATTTGAGCGGAATTACAATCAACTCGCTTTGCTCGTTGATCGTCAAACGGCACTCCCCCTCTTTCCATTGCACTACATTTATTGAACGTTTGTGCACAAACTAGCGGTTTAGACAATCAAATGGCAACACTGATTCTGCAGGTCACTTACCCGACCCGTTTCTACCGTCGTTCATCCGTTACTTGTCATTCGCGAATATTGAATTAATAATTGCGCCCTTTGTACAGCTATGAGAAAATCGTTTAATCAGGCAGAAATATTTTTGAAATCTTCTTTTCATGAAGAATATTAAGAAAAAAAATCGACGCGATTCGGAAGTAGGTAGATTCTGCACCGTTACCCGAGAAAGCGTGCGTTTTGGTGCCACCAGCAGCTTATCTCATTTGGTGAGGTATTGCAGTAAAGTCGCACGTACCGCTAGAGTCACCATGTTCTCCGATTATCCAACCACGTACACTTTCGGGTGCAACTCCTAGTTTTTCTGATATGAGAAAACGGAATCTGGAGGTATCGAGATTGGTACCTGAACCGATAACTCTATTACGTGGAAAACCGCTGATCTTCCAAGCCATGTACGTTAATACGTCCACTGTAAGAATATGTACCGATTGATCAATTTTCAAAGAAGTCTACAATGCGATAGGTACACGGATATTACCTGGATTGCTGACAATCAGTAGTATAGCGTTCGGACTTAATTTAGCTAATGTTGGAATCATGGATTTTAGAACAGCTAAATTTCTTTGCAACAATGATAAACGAGTTTCTCCTTCTCTTTGTCGAACACCGGCGCAGATTATTATTATTTTGGAGTTCGCGGTCAATGCATAGTCTGAGGAAGAAAAAAGCTCACGCAGTTGCGTAAGCAGTACCGACCATTACTATCTTCTTATAAATTGTATTTTTCCTGCCAGCAAGTTGATGTTGTATTTCTCTTTCCATTCCCCCATATTTATTTTTTTTTTTTTTCTTCTTTCTTTCTTTCCTTTCTTTTAAATTTGTAAGCTAGTATTTTCCTGCCCTACAGTATTCAATATGTCGTCCGTTTCTTTCAACTCTTCCTCTTTTTGCGATCTTAAATGTAATAACTCTCATCGCTATAAACTAGAAGCATGGCGCGCCTTGGTCGTCAGTTGATGGGCGAATTTCCTATGACGTCCTATGACGTCACACAGTGTACAATCATAGCAGAGTGTAGTTTGTTCCAAATAAGAACGTCATTTTCAGTAAACGCCTCTCACACTGAAAAGTAGATAATATGCTAAAACACATGAAGAAGGTGAGGAAAAATATACATTTTTGTCTGGTATGAATGCCTTCATTCTATTTTTCCCTTGTGGCTGCCAAAATGCCTATCAAAGACAAATCTCCTGTGACGTCCAAAGTCATACGCGAATACTGGGAGTGGGAACCTTCCATCTTATAGATACCTACTAATGGCTACTACCTCAATTTCTCATTCATTTCTTACTATAAATTATTTTCCACAACGATATCTGCTCCCAATATGACTCAAAAGTTGGAGATATTTCCATGTCCAACTCCTTTGATCGTCAATGGTCAATATTTTTTCATGTTTCACGACCAATGTATAAATTTGATGATTGAACATTTTGTAATGTGTTTCATATTTAACCAAAAGCGCTTGACTTTTCAATCTTTCTTTTCTTTTTTGTTTTTTTTTGTTTTTTTTTTTTTTAATTCAGTTCAATTTTAAAATAAATTCAAATCTATTGGGAGACTTCTCATGTGTTGTAAGATGTATGTACTTAAACCCGTGTGACTCAATTTTCAATATTACATCGATTAGAAAAAGGAAAGGAGTTGAATTGAATGATGATAGCGTAGTAATAAACAAATCATCTTAATCCACATTTTCAAAAAATGTATCAAACCCGGGTAGAGTAACAAAGTCACAAATCAATGGGAATAGATTTCAAATCACAAAACTGAGTATATTTTGTTGATTGGTCGTTTCGCTTCTAGGTTCTAAATAATGAAAACAATAATCTAATAATCTATATTACTGTAGAACAATGGCCAAAAAAAAAAAAATAACAATAGGAGGTCAAACATTTTGAAAACATCCAGATATTGGATTAACAGACTTTGACATCAATATTTGACTATTAATCATAATCATATGAATGCGCATCAGTAACGGAATTCACACACAAGTGTGGCATTTGGGGACAAAAGTCAAAAATGTGAAAGTTATTATTTGTATAAAAAAACTTCTTGTAGATTCGAGGCAATTTGAATTCTTTCGGCGTACGATAAACAATTACGCGTATATTTGAGGCATCGGTAGAACGCACAGTTCACGAGGCGAAAACCGCTTGTTAGGACCACATGGGCAATGCTGTTTAGTTTTTAGATTTTTTTTTAGCGAGATTTAGCTAGTTTTTGCAATTCTTAGCCATTTTAAGTGTGAAACGTGAGGGATAAAGTGGAGATTTTACTATTTTTACTACCTCTTTTCTGTATCGTGACTCAAACCTGACATTTTATTTAATTTGAATAGTGTTCATTATAACTTCCTCTGAAACTAAAATTTTCTTCTTCGTTACGTGCCTATGTGCAAAGAACCTTCATTTAAGTCATAGTCAATCACTTGTTTTCTAGGCTTTGTTCCTAGATGGAATTATCATCAGAACGACTAATTTCAGGCGACATATTTTCCTGATATGTTTCATAGGCTATGGAAAGGAGATTTTTCAAATCTAAATGAACGTATCTTGATTAAATTGAGGAACGAATCGCATATTCGTAGTAAGCCATTGAAGCGTTCCTAAAATTCAACATTTGAAATAAAAAAAATTGCATATACTCTCAGCAAATGATTTCAAATTTGCACTTTATACGAGTATGCAGCACCCCTTACTTTGTCAACGAAGAAATGTATAGCAAGCGTTTATTCACACTATTGCAAAGAATAGAGTCATGAGACGTAATTTATATATTGATTTACTTTACCAGTTCCGGCGTTAATTGTGGCTCCATTCAAAAACGCGGAGCCGTGTCGTAAATCCATTTGTTCGCCTTTCACTTTATTTTCATCGACATCTATCAAACAAAGGTCATTGGTGAGTTTCTGTAAAATTGTGAGAACTAGTATCAATACAGTCGGATTCAAATATATCGTTATCAGTTTTTTAAACAGTTGAATTTCACCGGGAAACCTGTTTCATAGAAGGGTTATTTTGCGAGAAATATCTGGAGTTTGCCGTCCGGCAACCCATTCTGACATTTGTTTCTTATTATTTTTATTTATTTTGTAATTTTTGTTATTTCGAATGCGTGGCCGCTCCTTATTATCGGATGATTCGTGGTGTTCGGGGTGAGGGAGCAGTACGTATTTACCCTTATAATAGCCTAACACTCCACTTACGTGCGTTCAAGTGCATCAAAGGGAATGTTAGAAGGTCTAATCTAATTGGATGGCTATTGATTGTTATGTTCTCGTTATTTATTCTATTCAACTCTCATACTCGAGGCTACTGCGGCAATCTATCGTAAAGACATTATCTCCTCTTCTGGGGCTTAGTTCCTCGCTATGTATAGATAAGAATAGAAGAAGAAATATGACAAAAACAACTCCTGGTCCGAACGGGAATCGATCCGATCGGGCCAGGAAATTTTTCCGTCATATTTCATCCTCATCTATATGATTCCTTGTGAACATCCGCACACGTCAACATTTTTTATTCCTCTCTATATCTTATACGTTCGAAACCTTGTGTTCATACTCTAGGCGAGAAAACTGTGAAGTACGCGTTACGCAGCACACTGCACAACTACAAATACACACAAGTACGTCGATCGTATCAAAACTAGGATCAAGAAACAACGCTACATAAGAACTTTTCCAAAAACTAAAAATTTCGAATATCTTTTATTCAAGAATGATACTCAAAGGAGTAAAGAGAACAAATACAAAAAACACTCACGCAATAACGTGAGTAGTACACGACTTTTCTTCTCACACATTCAAAACTCATTAAAACGAGTCATCACTCCCACTCATTCTTTAGAATAAATATTATACCAATCACCTATCTATTAAGCCAGATATTTGTAGAATGAACAGTAAAACTCAGTTAATAAGTTCTTATCATCATCACGTCACATCAAACTGGTAACAGAGTAAAACTACCCTTAATCTAATAAGGAAGCCTAAATTTCATTTTATTCAATTCAAAATGAAAAATGTTCTCAACATTGTTAATATTGTTTATATTTGGAACGGAGTTCAGAATTATCATCTGTAATCACCAATAAAGTTTGTGACCGCGAAAGAAAGAACGAGCTTTAACGGCGAAATGCTTCTTTCTCGAGAGAGGAAAAACAAACTAGTCATAGTTTCAACAAAAAATTATGTAATAAAATGAAAATATATGAAAATTAATAAAAAAAAGCAATTGAAAATAGTATTCCCACCTCCTGAGACACCTCAAATCAACTATAAACTACTATGGAAGAATGAATAAAAATATCATTGAGAATAAAATTCAGGAAACTCTTGGTCAAGAGTGAACCTGTTGAATAAAAGGTTCTTCATCACAATACACGTACTCATAACACAAAGGATAGGAAAATCCGCTTCTCGTATTTTTCGAAAAAATGAAATTTCTCCAGAACTACTCATCCGATCCTCAGAAAATTGCAGCTGCACATCTTCAGATATAATGCTACAATGTGGCCAAATTGCAAAACAAACCATCGGGTAGTTTCGGAGAAGTTCCGCGAACAAAAAAATCTTATAATTAAATAATAAATGACAGGTATATAGGCCTATAAGGAAACCTGAACGGACGGGTGTAATATCTCACTTCTCCGGTAGGAAAAGTCGGTAAAACCGCATTTATTGGAGTTTTGTATTCTCTTTACTCCTTTGAGTATCATTCTTAATTATGGATAGCCGTAGATTGCAAAAACGTATTGATACTATCTTTTATTCAGTTCCAAAGATCTTTTTTAGGAAAAACGTATGCTAAATATTATTGTTTCGTACAAATTTTAATAGTTTGGCACTGCCTCGCACAAATTTTTACCAAATAAACAAATGACCAACGTTTCGTCCGTCTAGCGAACATCATCAGGGTCGAACATAAAATGAGGAAAATTACGCGGTGTTCATGGTGTGGCAACGGGTAGCCCCCTCTCACCAATTATTGCTGAACTTGTTCTCGACAAACTTTTTGACTCTGTTTCTAATCGTTTTGACGCTATGATAAAGTTAGGTGTTAAGTATATAGACTACAGTCTTTTTTATATTCATAAATCTATTTTTGACAATTTATTTCGACTTTTGAATAATTTTCATGACAGGATTAAGTTTACGTTCAGGGGCGGATTTACGGGTATGTATATATATGTATATATATATATATATATATATATATATATATATATATATATATATATATATATATATATATATATATATATATTTTTTTTTTTTTTTTGGGGGGGGAGGGGGGAACTTCCATTGTTCAAAAATTTTTTCGCAGTCAAATTAAACAATTTCAGTCTTTTTGGAGGTTTTGGTGGGAACGTTCCCCTTGTTCCCTCCCCCGTAAATCCGCCCCTGTACGTTTGAAGTATAAAGTGAGGACCACTCGGCGAGGGAACAACTGGCGCCGAAAGCTAGCAAGTATAGCTTAGCATCTAAATTGTGGGTATCTTTCCCCTCAGCTTTCGAAAAAATCTGGGCAAAATTTATTATCGGTCCTCTCTGTCATACCCCACCTTTCATATATATTTAATTCGGTAGAGTGGCATCCCTTGGTAATGTTCTTTTTGGCTCGACTTGTGCGGCCATTAGTTAGGCTACACTTTCAGCATCTTTGAAGGGGCTTACCCCCCTTTGGAAAGCTGTGACGCTGCAGACAGTTTATGACAAAGTGCAGCCGAAGCACCTTGATTATCCATTTTTAAGTGATTACTAACCCGTATGACGAGTAGGCATCGATTTTTAAGCACCTCAATTAGCATTAATTAATAGAATTGACACGGTCCGAAACGTTACGGCTCGACATAATGACAGAATACTCAAAGAGTTTGTAATTGGTTTTTCGTTTACTCTACTCTTTGAGTATTCTGTCATTAGCATTAATTACTTTCTTTATTCTAAACGGCTATAGAATTTTTGAAAATAAAAAAATATACAACAGAATTAGCCCTATTGAATATTATGTGATTTATAATTCGCATTCCTGTAATTAAAAATACTGTCCGCGCGCCATCGCGTGAATTTCTTATCGAATCGCGCTGTACAAATTATTTTTCCGTACACCATCTTCGCGTTTGAAAGTAGTTTACTTCGCGTTCATTTTAATATTTCCCTATTAAAATCTCTTTCGGCAATTACAACACCAGCAGAGAAAATTTCTTCTCCCATATTAAAGATAAAACCCCTTCGGACCAAAGGTCTGGTGTTGTCTATACTGTTCCCTATTCTGGTTGCCCCGGTTCTTATGTAGGAGAAACTCGTCAAGCTTTAAAGTCGAGGCTCTCCCAACATGAGAACGACGTCAAGAACCAAAGTGATTATATCGCCTTGTCCTCTCACGTCTTCAATATTGGACAAACATTTAATTTTAAGAAAACTAAAATTGTAGGCAGAACCGACAATGATAGAAAAAGAAAGATTTTAGAAGTAGTAAATATCATTAAGAATTGTAATAGCATAAACTTTAAAACTGATACGTACGGCTTATCGAAAGTTTACGCCACGACGATGCGATTCACCTCCGTCAATCTAATCTCATCTACACTGGTCGTGTTTTTTTTACACTTCCTTCACCGCGTAATTGTTCGACCCTGATGATGTTCGCTAGGCGGACGAAACATTGGTCATTTGTTTATTTTGTAAAAATTTGTGAGAGGCAGTGCCAAACCCACTAAAATTTATATAAAAAACACTTTCACGATTAAAAATTTTTCCACTATAATTATTGTTTCGTTACTAAGTTATCCATTCTCCTTATTCTCCTTTTGCTTAAAATTTCAACTAAATTTATGATAAAGTTAGGACTAATTGAAAATTGCATTTCTTCCACTTGAATGCATGGCGATGTTTCCGTTATCTAAACTCTGACAAGCCTCGGTGCGGCGAGGGAGGAAGGCTAGACGCTAGCACGACGTTGCACTGCTGTGTAGAAACCAAATTGCAGGTCTTATGTTGGTTTATTCCTTGCTATGATGAACTCTCCGTCATTTCGCTATCTCTTCTACCCATAGATCTTGAATAACTGAAACAGACACTTTTGACGGTCTCCTCTTTAGGATTTGCGATACTCTGGAAACATGTCGTTGCGTTTCTTCTCTTCACTTTCTCTACCACTCCATCTGGTCTTTGAGCTGCCATGCCATTGCGTGGAGCAGAAAAAAATGTATTGACCCACTTCATGACGATTTATGGTATAATATATCTACATAACCGTAATTATTATTTTGATATATCAATGCAATTAACATCGCTATTGGGCGGCTACGGTAGGCTCTATAGAATACATTATACTAGGTTAAGATGCTAGGCTAAGAATGGAACTGTAGGTGTAAATGTCTTCGGGCTATGCTTAATATAGAGCATAACTTGGATACGAAAATATAGCGCGCATGCGTTCTTCGACGCTGCGACAAATAAAGTATGTTACGCCGAATCTGTCAAATTGCCGATTTTATCAAATCGGCAGAAATTTTGCCGAATTTATGAAATCGGCAACTGAAATATTGAGATTGAAAGGAATAATATTTCTTTATCCTATCTTCCAATTTTTTGTTTTCTTTTTTTTCACGGTTTTATGAGACGAGCAACTGAATTATCGTGGTAAATTGAAGACCTGCGTAATATTTTAACAGGGAACCTGTTTTATGGGGGGGCTATTTGAGAAATCTGGCGTACGCCGTTCGCCGTGCGCCGTCCAGCGAAAAACTTGGAAAAATTTCGATCCTCGAGCCATATATGATAAGAGAGGGACTTAGAAAAATTTCGACTCTCGAGCTATATATGATAGCAGGGGGACTTGGAAAAATTTCGTCTCTCGAGCGAGAAAAATTTAGATTCTCAAACTATATTATGATAGGCTTATAGTAGGTCTAGCCCTTCTTTATACTATCTTTATCTAGGTCTAGGCTTCCTTGAATTTTCAATACCAAATCCCATTCGACTCATAAAACAGGTTCCCTGCGTTCCTCGCTTAACTTCGTTAAGGAAGCCGTCGTTTTTCCTTCTCTTTTTTCCAATCGGATTTTTTTCCTTCATTGCGTTCAATGACCATCTTCAAGTGATGAATCAAACTAGTTTGTACACGCGGAGTTGAATCATGAAGACATTCGATATTATTGAGGGGTGAAAATAAGTAGACAAATTCACACTTTATATTAGGCCAATGACATCGGCGCTAACACGGAGTATTCCTTGCGCGAGCTCGTGCGTCTGAACTCAATGGGCACTGCGCAGGGGTACCGTAAATGGATAAAAAAATCAGAAAAAGTCAATTGTCGTTATTATGAAAACACAATCAAAAAAATTAGAAAAAGTCAATCGTCGTTATTATAAAAATACAGTCGAGCAAGAAATATTGAAACATCAGTCTTTGTGATTATCACATGTACGTCCGGGATGGCAGGCCGAATTGTACCCCAACCCGTGTTTGTTACAGACACTTCTTTTGGAGGAGCAATTTGTACGGCACGAGCACTTATTAACTAAAATTGGAACGAACAATGATTGACTTCTTCCGATTGTAAAATATTATCGTGATTATTTGGTCTACAGAATTCATTTTATTTTTGGATACTGTTCAACATTTTATACAGACCTACCTATTTCTAAAGTATTATCGTCATTATTTTGATGTTAATTTGCTTTTGATGTGTTCATATAAGATTATTTGAAAATATTATCGATGTTTATCTTCCAGGTACTTCAGATCGAATAGGAATATTGTCAATTTTATAAAGTCGGCAATTTGACGGATTCGGCGTAACATGTATGTCTCATTTATCAACGCCGTGAACGCAGGGGTGTTTCTGTTAACAAGTTGAACATTCTTTTCGTTTCTAATCTTATCTATTTCGAATATCTCGAGGAGTTTGTATTTTTTGAAGTCAGTCTCCTGATAAAGGAGGAAAATATCGATGGTATCAAGGCCATGACCAGAACTTTTTAGATGATCAGAGAACGGATAATTAGGATCCTCTTATGATCGTGGATTCCTCCTTTCAGTTTTCGTCTGTTTCGCCGATAGTGGGGGACGGGACAAGAACCATAATGAAGTTTTTACACTCCGCTTCTCTCATCTACTAGTATGGGATCTTTCAGATTGGAAAAAATTTCTTAAATGTTGTTAACGGTGTGAAAGGCGGAGCTTGGAGAACAATTGTGAAATTTAAGAAGGGGGAGTCGGAGCCACCCATCTTCGTTTTTTCTTCTCTGTGTCGTCACATGGGACTGTTTTGGTAGAATGGAGGGCGCGAGAGACGAATTTTTCAGAGTCGATGGTGAAATTATTGATTCTTGCCAAGTGTTTTATATGGCGGAACGCAGGAAGAGAACGATGGATGAAAGAATTGGAAGCGGCGAGTTGAGGGTCGAGTTTTAGAGTGTCAATGCAAAGGGACTTTCGGAGTAAGTTGAATTCGTGAATACCATTTTTTATGGTAATAGTGACGTCTAAGAAATTGATAGGATGATCACCTATTTCAATGATGAAATTTATGGAAAGATAGACCAACTCTGTAATTGGAGGAATGCCTGAAATTCGTTGATGGACCCCGTCCACAGACAATAACACGTCGTCGACGTACCTATACCAATAAATGATTTTCCCTATCTGGTGATTGCTTTAATTAAAGATGCTTCCTCTAGGTGGTTCAGAAATTTTTAATAATGAGACGAGAGAAAAGCCCATCTGACACCACTAGTAATTTCTCTCCTTCGTCAGGAAGAAGACTTCAAAAACGTGAACTGTACAAGATGGTTGAAATAAGTAACGGAAACATTCCTGTCTTCACGCGGCGTTGATAAATGAGATACGTACAATAAGATGAGTATTTTTTCATATTTTCCGTTCCTTACGTATTTTATTCTGTACCTTCATAGTATTTTCCTATCACTTTGATAATCCGAAAACTCTTATCCTTAAAACTTGATAATTTGTGACTTACAGTTACATTGTTTTATTTTATTTTATCACGAAAACCAGCAGTGGATTATCCTACAAGCAAATAAAGCGGATGCTTGGGGCGCAAAATTTTCAGTACGCAAAATTGTTCCTGGAGGATGAAATATTTGAACATTTTTTTGGGGCGCTACCGCCCCTCACTTCTCCTGCTGACTTCAATGGGCGTGAATTAAGAGCACGACTACTGAATCCACCATTCACATCATATTTTTATACGTAGGAGACCACGTTTCCCTTTACAAGTTGACCGCATTTCAAAATTTCAGGAATTTTTAATTTTTTCGTTTCTAGCTGCATTATTGTTCTATAAATTAGTCAAAGCTGTCGTGTAGATGGCGAGCCGTAGCGCTAAATCAGACGACAGAAAATAGAGTACAACCTCTGCGTCATTCTGGAAAATATTTAAATATTTATCTAACGAACACGATTGATATGTACCTGATTCAAAATACTGTAGGCGCACGCCATGCCTACAGCGCCCGTTCCAACAAGCGTGACCTTATGAGACGATGCTGGTATGGCGTGAGCCACCTTTTGAAACAAAACTGCTCGTAAATCAGAGATTGCTGTTTGAGGTGACTCACTCTTACAAAGCGTTGATTTATTTGATGAATCTTCTGTGCAGATACCGCGAGAATCAACGGGATTAGCGTTCGTGCTGTCCTGTTTTACTTTTGAGGGTTGACCATTGCATAATATACTACGAGTAGAAAATTTCAATTAAGAAATGGATGGCTTCACACGTAAATACCTTACCGACGCCTAATTCTTTATTCGTAAAGTACCATACCGACGGCTCATAGTAATCTTCGACTGTACATTCGAGTATTTCAAGAACTGAGCATATTGTTAAGAAATCTAATGTAAAAAAACGTACCTTCGTCCTCGGGCATTAGCGCGGCATCGACTTCACTTTCGTCCATGAGAAAAACAAAAGGTTAGTTCTTCTAACATTTCGTGTCTAATTATGCTCACTCCATGAAATATCTATGGTCAAAGACAGTGACATTTTGTTGAGAATTCGGTTTGAATTTAAAAGAATTCTTTATTTCTTCGAGTTGCGATTCGAAACGTTGAATAAATAAAAAGGCGAAAAATTGTATGAGTTCAACTTTTTGACAAGATATACAGTCTACTTTTTGGAAGGAGCTTGTAGAAGACTTGGAATGTGACTAAATCTGACTGTCGAATCGATTCGACGGAAAATTGAGACGAAGTAGCATTCAAAAATGAATGAACGCGGAACGGAAGATGAAATATTTACGCGTTGCGTCTATGGACGACTGAAAATTACGAAATTAGTATGATAAAAGTACGTAGGTAATAAATGATTGAATACTCGAGAGCCTCCAAACATAAACGATCTAGGCGCAAAATTAGCAAAAGAAATGGATTACACAATAATCAGTGATCAAGACGGGTGGTATCTTAGAAGGAGAATGAGATAGCCGTAAAAAGAAAGAACAATGAAATTGATGGGTTAGGTCAGTGGTTCCCAACCTTTTTTGACCTGCGGCACCCTTCTTCAGAAGTGCCCGATCCAGCGGCACCCCATTAAAAACAGAAAAAAACTTTTGTATTTATATTCTACGAATATGCACAATTTCGAAATATGCTAGGCTACAAAATAAGTACTTTAATGCGCAATTTGACCCTGGTGTTTCTTACAAAGGTCCGATATTCGCGGGGGAATATTAGATAAGCACACCCGCATATCTCCTTCAAGTGCATCCTCAGTGATAGTTTGCCTTTTCTTCGTTTTCACATTTAGTAGGGTAGAGAACCCATGCTCGCACAGCCACGACGTTGAGAATTGAATTAAAATTTTCAAAGCGTGCTCGTACAATACTGGATATTCGTTTCCGAGGTTCAACCAAAAGGAGGTGAGGAGTACGGTGTTAAACTTCAGTTCAAGAGTTCTATCGTGTTTTAGTTCGATGATTTCTTTCGCCGCCTCATAGTTCGCGGGTAATACAGTAGATGCGAACGGGTTTCGTACCCAGTCATACTCTGGTGAATTTAAATGTGGGAAGTAGTTTGCTAAGGAAGCCTGCAAGGTGTGTAAATGGTCCAAAATTTTCTCCACAACCGATGGATTTTCGTTCTCTTCCCCCTTGAATAGTGGAAACATTTCACAGTGGCCGTCTTTCAATCGAGTACTCCACATGGACAACTTATCTCGAAACGCTGATATTTTATCGGAGGATTTTAAGAAATTGTCATCGGGCCCTTGTAAACTAGAATTGAGACCGTTGAGGTGTTGGAAAATATCACTGAGGTACGCTAGGCCAGCTGTCCAATCCTCGTCGGTCAAAACATCTACATAAGCCTGTTGTTCCTCCATCATTAGAAATAAGAGGACTTCTTCTTTCAGTTCGTACAGTCGTGACAAAACTTTTCCTCGAGACAGCCATCTCACCTCCGTGTGGTACAGGAGACTGGTAAAGCCAGCATCCATTGACTTGCATAACTCACTAAAGATCCTACTTTTCAGTGGTCTTCCTCGTATGTAGTTGACAATGTGAACAGTACTCGTCAGTATGTTCTTGAAGTCAGTTCCTAACATTTTAGTCATAAGTGCCTCTCTGTGAAGGAAGCAGTGTACGATGAGAATTTCAGGGTTTTCTTTTTTGGCTAACGACACAAATCCTTTGAAACGGCCGGTCATACTGGGGGCTCCATCCGTACAAATTCCCACACAATTTTTCCAAGGTATTTGAGAATGCGTGAAAAAGGCATGAACTGTATTGAAGATATCTCCTCCCCTTGTGGAAGTTTTCATTTCTTTCAAGAATAGGAACTGAGCAAGAATAGTGTTTGTGTGCACGAAACGAACGAATGCAATCAAGTAGCACTTGCCGCTGACATCTGTTGTGTCATCGACTAGAAGTGCAAAAGGTCGATGTTTAATTATGTCAGCAGTGTGCTCATGAATATCAACAGACATGTCGCTGACTCGACGAGCAACAGTATTATTCGACATAGGTACCTTCTCAATTTCTAGCGCAGCTTCCTCCCCCAGCATTATTCGCACAATTTCCTTGAGAGCTGGTTTCACCAACTTTTCTCCGATCGTATGGGGTTTCATTTGCTTGGCAATAAGTTGAGAAGCCATAAAACTCGCCTCAAGAGCACGGTCACCAATCTTGACTTTCTTCGTGAATTTAACTGCTTCGCATTTTCTATTCTCAAGAAGTCTCTTAAAATAGTCAGTTTGCTTACCCTCGAGGTGCGAATGCTTTGCAGTGAGGTGCCTTTTAAGTTTGCTCGGAACCATCGCTTCCTTGCTCAGTTTATCTCCACATACGAGACATTCAGGAACTTCTTCTCCGTGTAGCTCGCAACATGTGAAACCATAAGCCAGATACGCTTCACAATATTGCCGAATTTTACTTTTTTTCTTCGAGTGAGAAGGAGTCAGTGTTTCAGCTGACGGGAGGGGAACCTTTTCATTTCCTCCGATGTCATCGTCAGAATCATCATCCACCTTTCGTTTTTTTACCAAAAATTTATCCATCGAACTTAATTAATTATTGCTACAAGTTACAATCCAATCACAAAGAAATCTAACCACACACTGCATGTGCTAACGAGAAAAAGTGAACGGTCACGATGAAATCACTACTTACACAGCCTATAACAGATACCTACACCCAGATCTACGAAAGGCAGAAATTACCTGTTCCTGCTTGCTTTGAAATCTTATCTCTCAATTGTAGTACATAATATATTAGTATATACCTACTTTCAATTCACATACATTTACTGTTTTAGTCTTTAGTTTAGTGCTTTAATATTGCTATTTTGCTGATTTATTTGTAAATCTCGCGGCACCCCTGAGAATGGTCCACGGCGCCCTCGGGTGCCGCGGCACCCCGGTTGGGAACCACTGGCCGTTAGGTTAAGAAGTATTAGGCGTACAAGTGAAAGTATGTGTGTAAGAACACGTGACAAGTAACTTATAACGTGAATATAATAATTAAACAGAGTAACGCAGGTAAAGTGAAACAAAAATATATGTGAATACGCAACAATGATGTTATATTAACCGGAATCTGGGGTTATATTGCGGAAAATATCTGGTGTCCGCCGTCCGCCGACCGGCAATTTAACGTAACTTGAGACTAGGAGGACTTGAAAAGACGACGGCTTCCTGGATGACGTTGAACAAGGAATTAGGAACGCAGGGAACCCCGAATTTAATCCAAAAATTTTTCAAATTCCCTTCCTATCATATATACATAATTATGTAACTGTCTCAAAATTCGAAATTTCTTCAAGTCCAACTCCTTTATTAGAGTAGGTTAGTTTATTTTCAAAAGAACCCCCCAATAAGACAGGCCGCCTGTTACAATTTCGACTTTCAAGCAATAAAGAGGACTTTGAAAAACTTACGAGTTCTTTGAAGAAGTTGAGGGAGAAGTGCAGAGAACTCGTTTTATGCGAAACGTCTTTCAAGTTAATCAGAAGTTCTTCACTGAACTTCCTTCAGGTTCCCCTCGCTCTTTTCGAAATAAAAAGAGGAGGGGGAGGGAAACTTGTAAAAAATTTCCATTTCTGAACAATGATTTCATAAATCGAGGGTCCTAATTTTTAAAGTTTCCCTTTTATTGTATATAGCTCAAAATTTGGAATTTTCCAAGTCTTCTTCTTAGCTGAGGAGTGGAAAGTT
Organism: Aspidiotus rigidus; assembly: GCA_035079385.1. NCBI lineage: Eukaryota > Metazoa > Arthropoda > Insecta > Hemiptera > Diaspididae > Aspidiotus > Aspidiotus rigidus. The sequence goes on along the minus strand of JAVHKY010000007.1, from coordinate 724,999 downwards.
TTCCAAGTTCCCCTAGTTTCATGGTAGGTTAGGTAGACATTTTGAGTTTCAATAAAGTGCAAGTTTCAATAAAAAGTCTGACATATACACTAAACAAACCACTGGTAACAAAACGAGAAGAAATACATCCGCTGGGCAATGAATATGTATGAACAAAAAAATAGCACGAAAGCATGACCGACATTTCAATTTCTCGATGTCCTTATTTGTTAATTTTTTCGGTTATCCATTTTTTCATAGCCCCAATCTTCAAAAATGAATATGATTTCTCAAACGTTGAATACTTTTTCTTAGCGATGTATTTCAACTCGACGCATACACGCATTATCTAGACGTAACGCTCAAGACTAATCGTCAGCCTATGATCCCAACAGATCGATCTCAAACTCAACAATCCAAATCAATCACAAAAATAAGACCTCCTGTAATCGCACTCTCCGTGAAAAATAAATTTATAGCAGACAAAGTCCTTCGTCAAGTACGCTGCGATGATCAACGGTCTAACGTTAGTTTTTCCACGCTCCAAATCCTTTTATTTTCCATAGCAACATTACTTTTGTAGCCTGGTAGTAAATGAACTGATATTCGAATTACCGCGCTCCAAATTTTTAAATTAGAAGTGAAAAATCTCTAAAAACTGCAAAATCAATTTTCAAGAAGGTTTATATGTAGTTTTTTAATAATTGTTAATTTCATATCAATCAACCCAATAACTACAGAGAATATTCGAGCACAAAATTTTATCCGTACATCTAATATATAAAGCAGAAAGTTTGTCTGTTTGTCTGTCTGTCTGTCCTTTTATAACTCGAGAACCGCTGTACCTATTGACTTGAAATCTTTGCCACATATTCGTATTATTCCAGAATAAATTTTAAATCATAAATGAAAATTGTAGCGCCCATAGAAAAAAGGTTCTTATTAAAAATTGTGTGCCCTCGCTGTACGCGTCACTTGACCTGATTCGATTCACCAAAGAAGGGTAAATACCCGCAACTGTCTCCTGTATTTCTCTCCTACCCTAAAATCCTGTATTCTTGAGAACCGGATTTTAGTGCTACCTTCTAAATTGCAGCACGTTAGGGGTGTGTTCTTAACGTTACCGGAAGTACGGAAATCTTCTAACATATAAAGTGGAATGTTTGTCTGTCTGTCTGGTATTCTGTTTGCATGTCTGTTATTTGAACGCTATTACCATTTTTACCTATTGACTTGGAATATTATTTGAAAATATCATTTTTATTCGAATAAAGTTTCAGGTTTTCACCGTTCCCGCTCCCTCCGGATGGACTAATGAGCGAGAAAAAAAAAAAAAAAAAAAAAAACGAGGAATTTCGACGTAAGAAAACTGTTTCTCTACCCTGTTGAAATGCGTTAAGCTTCCCAGTTCTAAAAATTCAATTGTTGTAATAACTCGAATTTTACTGATTTTTATGAAAAATTGAAGAGAACAAAAATTGTAGCCTCTGTTATTTCCTTTCAAATGAGTCTAATTTCAGATTTACAGGAGGAAATTTGGGAACTAATTATTGGTATTTTGACTGATGCGTATTCAACATGATCGTGTTCACACAGAGAGTGCATTCAAACCGGTTGCTCTGGATGAATCCATAGAGACTATTCAATTTTCACGTATTGTTATATGGTAATTTCTTTTGCAATGAACCCAATTTTCGATTTTGAAAGGAGATATTTATGTAAAATAATTTCTTGAAAATTCGCCCTTCTTTTGTGATAAATATCGTCGTCGAACTTTGAAACCACCTAATAAAAGATACCGGGTTTGAGAGAGAAATGTCAAAAGTACATCTGTTTCTCGCACAAAAAACAACTAAGTGCGTTTCATGCGTCCATACGCAGACTGATGTAACGTGTTACGAGTAGGGCTGGTTTTCAACAGGGAACCTATTTAATAGAGGGGGTAAATTGAAGAAGAATGATGGGCGCTCACCACTGTGCCAAAACGTGGGACTTAAAAAAATTTGGACTTCCAAGATATATGATAGAAGCGGGACGTAAAAATTTCAAATATTGAGTTCGACCACGGAGCTATGGGAGATGGGAGTGGGATTTGGAAAAATGTCGACTCTCAAATTATGTATGATGGGCGAGGGACTTAAAAATTTTGAGTATTGAGCTGTGTCTGATAATGTGGGGGGACTTGGAGAAATTCGGACCCTTTCGAGTCAGAACTCCAAAGGTAGTGAGAAACAAAATTTAATCTTTATTTAGAAAAAGTATAAACAAAGAAATCCCCATGAAACAGGTTCACTGCTTGCATCGATTAACACAGTTAATGAAGGTAATATCCTTTGCAGTTAACAAAATAAGCTGCAAGTACTCAGTTATTGTCGTCAGAATTTGAAACTACCTAAGAAAAAGTACTGGGTTCGAGAAAGAATTGGGAATATTGCATCCGGTTTCTCATATAGGAAATGACTGAGTACGTCTCATGCCTCTATACAGACAGATGTGATGCTTGAGGAGCAAGGCAGGCTTTTTACCTACTGTCCATTCATTTCCTTAATCATTGCGACTGGTAAAATATTGATGAATTAGTCCGCTTTTGCCGCAATAAAGCCTTTATCTAACAAGTCAACTCTCACCGTTAAAATCCAAATATTTACAAAACACAGATATCTACTCAACACACGGCTGGCGGTCAGAGGCGCGCCGCCAACCGCTAGTCTAATATACAAAGCGGAAAGTTTGTCTGTCTGTTTGTCTGTCTGTCCTTTTATAACTCGAGAACCGCTGTACCTATCGACTTGAAATCTTCGCCAAGTATTCGTATTATTCCAGAGCAAATTCTAAGCCATTAATAAAAATTTTAGCTCCCATAGAAAAAAAGTTTTTATTAAAAATTGTATGCTCTCGCTGTAGGCGTCACTTGACGCGAGTGAGGCGATTCAATTCGATTCACGGAAGAAGGGTACCTACAGGCAACTGTCTACTTTATTTCTCTCCTATCCTCACATCCTGTATTCTTCGGATTTTGGAGCTACCTCCTAAATTGCAGCATGTTAGAGGTGTGTTCTTTTTACCGGAAGTATGGAAATCTTATTATGTTTGTCTGTCTGTGGAAACGCGACGACGATGATATGTTTGTATGCCTGTTATTTAAACGGTTTTAGCTATTGACGTGGAGTATTTTTTGAAAGTCTTATTTTTGTTCGGGTAAAGTTTTAGATACATTTCAACGTTCTGACTCCTTCTGGATGGTGTAATGAGCGAAAAAAATGGGAAAAAACGAGGAATTTGGACGTCGTAAACCTGCTTCTGTTCCAAATGTTTCAACGCGTTAAGCCTCGTAGTTCTAAAAATTCAATTATTATAATACGAGCCTAACTCGAATTCTACTTCTTTTAATGAAAAATTGAAAAGAACAAAAATTGTAGCCCCTGTAATTTCCTTTTGAATGAGTCTAATTTCAGATTTACAGGAGGAAATTTGGGAACTAATTATTGGTATTTTGACTGATGCGTATTCAACATCATTGTGTTCACAGAGACAGAGAGAGAGAGAGAGAGAGAGAGAGAGAGAGAGAGAGAGAGAGAGAGAGAGAGAGAGAGAGAGAGAGAGAGAGAGAGAGAGAGAGAGAGAGAGAGAGAGAGAGAGAGAGAGAGAGAGAGAGAGAGAGAGAGAGAGAGAGAGAGAGAGAGAGAGAGAGAGAGAGTATTTAAACCGGTTGCTCTGGATGAATCTATAGAGACTACTATTCCTATACATCGGGTCAGTGGCGTAGCGAGGGGGGGGGGGGGGGGTTGTCGATCCCCCCCCCCCCAAGAAAAATTAAATATCAAATTCTATTCCTAATAGTAATGAGAAATCGATGAACGATCGAATGTTTGTAATGTTTTATGCTGCTGTGTAAAAATTATGATGAAGATATACAATGAAACAGATACAAGCAGTACCAGTAGCAGACAAGTTATGTCTTGCTTAAGTTACTCTTTTGTGTTTTGATGTAGGAGATTTGTTCTTGCTTCGTTTTCGTTTTTCTATATACTTATCCTCTCGCCCTCTCGCTCTTGGATTGATCGCTATATGCCTAGTTTTTTCTTGCTTCTTGTCGTTTTTCTATAATTATTCCCGTTGCTCTTCGGTTGATCATTTCATGATTCAGTACTTACTTTCTGTTATTCAACTATATCTTTGACTTGAGTCTTTTGTAGTACCTAATACGTTTCATTTTTCATTCATGGATAAATTTGTGACAAAAAGAATAAAATTAGATGCACCTTTTTTTGAACGTGAGAGTAGTGAAGTTGGTGAACATCATCATCAAGGTCAATGCTCTAAGGAATCAACAGTTCAGGTCCTCACGTCTGATTGTACCGACATGATTTCAAATGACATCTGCAGTTTCGTGAATAATAACATGACTGATTTCCAACGATTATCGCAACTGGACAATATTTGGGTTCCTGAGCGTCAATTCACTTTTCCAATTCGAACTTTTGCTGGAAGGAATCTAAGATTTCAATACAACTGGCTCGATTCTTTTCCGTGGTTGGCTTATTCAAAAATAAAAGATGGAGCGTACTGTAAATTTTGTGTGATTTTTCGACAGAGAGAAGGAGGGAGACACAGAGGAATGTTACATCGTTTGTGCGGTGAAGAATTTTTTAAGTGGAAAGATGCACTGGAGTGTTTTCGCCAGCATGAAGGTAATATCTACCATAAGAATATTGAGCTTTCAATCCGTTCTCTGGAAAATATTTCCAAAGGAAAAACTGTATCTGTCGATCTACAGCTTAATTCCGCCAAGAAAGCCAAAGTTTTAGAGAATAGAAAAGTGATAATTTCGATCATAAAAACTGTCCTTCTCTGTGGTCGCCAAGGCTTGGCCCTTCGTGGACATCGTGAAACCGATTGCAAAGAAAATAATTCGGGTAATTTTTTGGCAATTTTGGAATATTCTTTAAATTTAGCCTCCAACGAAGAATTTAGTGCAGTTCGAGAAAAATGTGCAAAAAATGCAACTTACACCAGTCCTCAGATCCAAAACGAAATTATCAACTCATGCGGGCATCTTACCACAGGCAAAATTGTTGCAGAAATTAAGAAGGCGAAGTTTTATTCTATTTTGGCTGACGAGACAACTGATGTGAGCAATATCGAACAATTAGCTCTATGCATAAGATACATTGATACTGAAAATCATAGAATAATTGAACGATTTTTCGCATTTGTAGCAGTTGCAAATGTAACTGGTCAAAATTTAGCTGACACTATACTGAGGACTCTTACAGAAAATGGTCTCGATCATACGTACATCAGAGGGCAGGGTTACGATGGAGCATCGAACATGAGTGGTAAGTTTGCTGGTGTTGCTGCTCTAATTTCGAAGAAAGTTCAAACAGCTATCTATGTCCACTGTTTGAGCCATCGTTTGAATTTAGGTTTGTCTGTAGCAAGCGAATTGCCTGCAATTCGCAATACAACTGGAACGGTTGAATCTGCTTATAACTTTTTCCATACGCCGAAGCGTGAATGTGCTTTAAAAAAATTTGTGCATCAAGTGTCAGGTGAATTTGCAAAGAAGAAACTAAAGAGATTCAATCCAACTCGATTTATTGAGAGGCATACTTCTATTCGGATTTTTGTTGATTTGCAAGAGGCGGTAATGTTATGCTTGGAAGAAATATCTTCGACTTGGGAAGACCGTGCTTCATCTTCTTCAGCAGCACAATTATTGGAAAATTTGAAAAGTTCGGAATTCAATATTACTCTGAGAATTCTTGATTTCGTTTTGTCACACACAATTGGTCTCAGTAAATTTTTACAAAAGAAAAATATTGACCTGCAGCATTATTACACACGCTAAAGTAATCATTGGTACACTACAAGATGCTAGATCGAATGTCGACGAAATCTTTTCCACTCTCTTCTCAACGATTCAGAAAGATAGTGAAAAACTAGATTTTGAAATGAGAATGCCACGAATCACCAAAAAGCAGAGACATCGTTCCAATGCACCAACTTCTTCTCCTGAAGATCACTATCGTGTGAACGTCTTTATCCCATTCCTAGACTACGTCATAAGTGAATTGACTCAAAAATTTCTAAACCACGAAGAAACGCTCGCAAACTTCAACATTCTCACCAACACCAATCCATTGGATGAGGAGCAGAAAAAAAATGTTAAAAAATTATTAAAACTGTATGAGTCCGATTTGAAAGAGGGTATTTCTTTTGACAAAATGATCATAGAAACCGATACATGGAAAAGCCACCTCAAGATGTGTAAAATTCGTGGTGAGAATTGTGTGCTCGATCTTTTGAAAAATTGTAATAATACGTTTTTCCCAAATATTCACATTTTATTAAGTATTTTTTGTTGTCTACCCGTTACAACTTGTACACCTGAACGAAGTTTCAGTAATTTAAAATTTCTAAAAAATTACTTGCGTAATTCTACATCTGAGACTAGGCTGAATGGCCTAGCTCATTTGTTTATTAATAGAGACATCAACATTGATGAAACCGAAATTTTGAATTATTTTTGCTCTAAAACAAGAAGATTAGATTTTCAATTGTAAATTGTAAGCGCTAAGCTATGTTTTCTTTTCCAGAATTAAATTAATACGGGAAAAATGTACTGTGGACTTTCTGCAATTTTTCAATAATTCTTTTCATCTTCCCTCATTTCTCTTTGAAGCCCGCCCCTACGAGACGGTTTAGAGTTTCCTTATTTTGCTAATTTCTGAAACTTTTTTGTATCATATCTTTTCTCCAACTTCTCCAACCCCCCCCCCCACCCCACCCCCAGAAAAATTTCCTGGCTACGCCACTGCATCGGGTGAATATTGTCGTCAGACTTTGAAATCAGCCAGGTTTGAGAGAAAAATGTGAAAAATACATCGGTTTCTCAGACAAAAAAACGACTGAGTGCGTCTCATGACTCTATATAGACTGATGTAATGCTTCAAGAGTACGGTAGTCTTTTTACCAGTGATGGACGGACAGCAATCATTGCGACTGGTAAAATATTGATGAATTAGTCCGTTTTTTGCTGAAATACAGCCTTTACCTGTCAAGTTAGCTCTTACTGTTAAAATCCAAATATTTACAAAACACAGATATCAACTCAACACTTAGCTGGCGGTCAGGCGCGCCGCCAACCGCTTGTGTATATATATATGTCACAGTGAAATTGGGCAATCCGTGAAACTGAGGTATTTCACGCGCGTTTTATCGTTCATGTGTCGTGGCGTGTTTTTCGTGCACGTACGCGGTTACCAACATTATCTTCGTGCGATTCTTCAGCCTTGTGATCTTTGTATGCGACGTCGCGTTACACTTCTGCACAATTTCGATACGTTCTACGTATTATGTGAAACATGGTAAAGAGAAAATATCCCCCACCAAAATTTGAACCACCTACTCGGAACAATACAATATTTCCTGAATTCAGTAATAGCTGTCGAGGTGAGTGTGACTGTCCCATCATAGTGACAGGTGACAATCAATTACCTTTATTTTTTAATCATAGA